>JAUNZO010004402.1:0-156975 GCA_031894775.1 Chloris gayana
CCCCCCCCTCCCTACACACCCCCACACACAATATCCCACCCACCATTTACACGTCTTGTCTCGTTTGTGGGGTCCAATCCTTAGGGAGTAATGTATCAACTATGTTGGTTAAATTATTTTAAATACATATTTTTAGTATGTTCTCACTAAAATATATGACTTTCTATGTTGAAATGCATGAGAGCTGATGTTTTTTCTTGAAGAGTATCGGAGTATCTTTTCTCATTATTACCTCAATGAGATTATTGCAGCAAACTTGTATTATCATTGGCACTATCGTGCTTCAAGATTGAAACCCCTTAAAGTATGGACACTATGGCCCCGTTTGGTTGTTGCAATCGATTCAAGAAATCTGAATTTTACACTAGTTACGGAAAGCTAGATCCAGACCAAGATCAATTTTTCCTGTTTAGAGAATACCTACCAATAGCTCATTTTCTGGCCAAAATGGGCCCAAGATGGACAACGACACACTCCACGTCACGGTCACAAGCGTCAACAACTTCGGCAGAGAGGAGTGAAGCATCGGGCCTCACTGAAGAAGTTGAGGTCAAGGTACCTCGTTGTTGTGTGGTCGTTCCAGCAGAGAAGAGAGCACGTCGTCGTCCTGGTTCCGTTGCAGATCTGTCGAGGACGGCAGCCGCGTCAGGACCATGTGGAAGGAGATGTTTAGGGAGTGAGGACTCCAAGAGGCGCGAGGGATTGGGAGCGGCATGACCATGGATATCGACAAAGAGACTGGTAGAGTCGAGGCAAGTGGACTTGATTCAGAGACGGAACCCGATACGTGTCCAGGGAGGAAGAAGAACTAGGATTCGATGGCAATTTTTTGTAAATTTCACCAAAGGATCGGTGAAAGCCGGTAATTTCTTGATTCATTAGCTACGGGAAGCTGGGCAACATTAATATGCTAGATTCTAGAAGCTTGGGCATAATTCGACCCGTTTGGCACCTTCGAGCTTCTGAATTCTGAAAATCTGGTGGTATTCAAACGGGGCCTATATTGCGGTGACTAGGATTAGGGCCTACTGAAGTTTTTTTTGTTAATATTGTAATATTATTTAATGATAATTAAGTTTTACAGCTATAAATAATAAAATATTAGCTTCTAAATGACTCCGGAGCGGCCACACAAGCACGCGCACGCGTGGAATCTACAGTGGTGTTTCTCTTTCCTCTTCCTGTTTCAAAAAGTTGACCTGCAGGGGTATGACAGTCCCTGGGTATTGCATTTAAGGAGAAGATCCTCTCACGTAAATCAAGAAAATCTCCGAACCCTCCTCTCCGCTTACATTGGGGCCACTAGCCTTGTGAGAACCTGGACCGGGGCCACCATAGGCACCGTTGCTTCTAGAGGCAGGGCCTTTACCAAATGCTTTGGTGCAGGGAGAGGCGAGGTGATTTTTTAACCCGGATCACAAATTCGCTCCGGAGTCGAACCCGAGACCTAAAAGGTGCTACTCAGGCACCTTACCAATGAGATAAAGGCCCTTTCGAAGCTCTTCCTCTCTCAATCATTTTTCTCTCTCAATCGAAGAAGCTGCATGTACTCCTTGAAGAATGTAGACTGAAGCTCAATTGAAGGGGAAAATGATGTCTCTGATAGAGAAATAACAACCAGAAACCAATTTTATGGGATAGTGAGAAAATACTTTGTTTGTCGAGGTGGATTGAGAAGCGATGCCATGAGTTGTGTTGAGCAGGATAGAAAGGGGAGCAGCAGCCGAAGGCTGGAGAAGACGAGTGGACCTGTTTTTCTTTATGTTTTTGTAATGTACAAAATGATTTGAGAGGCCAGACTGTTAATTGGTGGAAATTGAATTACTTAATTCAATTCAGTATATTCACAATTAATTTGAGAAGGTATATATTAACCAAAATGATGAGTTAGTGGTGACTTATGACCTGTTTGGCATGGCTTCACTCTAAAACTCCAAGGAAGAGCTGTCTGGAGCCAGCCAAACAGCCGAACTCCAAAACTCCAAGGAGCAGCAACTCCACGTAGAATTGGTGGAGCTGTAGTTCATTTTGGTGGAGTACCTCTTTTCCAGCTCCGGAAGATGTGGAGTTGTATGTCCTCATGGAGTTAGGGTGAAATTACCCACCTTTACCACTGGTTACACATCCAATCGAAACGTTTTCTTTTCTTTTCCCTTCCTCACCGAATCTCGTACGTACTCCTGCGCCCTCCCGAGCTTGCGCCTCCCAACCCGGACGCCCGCGCCGCCTCCCCACCGCGACGCCCACGCCGGAGGTGCACCGCCTCCCCACCCCATCGCCCAATCCAGAGCTGCACCGCCTCCCCACCCGTGCCGGATCGAGAAGTTCCGCCTCCCGGAGGCGTCGGATCCCACCCCGAACGCCCGGATCTGGAGCAGCACCACTCCCGAGCTACGCCGCCTCCCGAGGACTCCCCACCGCGACTCCCGAGCTGCGCCACCTCCCAACCTGCGCCGCCTCACGTCCCCGTCGCCCGTGCTCGGACTGCGCCCCATCGCCACCGCTGCGTCGCCTCCCCGGCTGCGACACCTCCGGAGGCCTCCCCACCGCTACTCCCGAGCTGCGCCACCTCCCGAGCTGCGCCGCCTCCCGTCCCCATCGCGCACGCCCGGACTGCACCCCATCCCCACCGCGACGCCCACTCCCGAGCTGCGCCACCCCGAGGCGTCCTCCAAGGTAGTAATACATTTTTTCATTTTCCATTACTACCAACCGCGCTCGGGTTTGGTCGGTCTTTGGTTGGTCGACTAGGAGCAGACAGCTCGTGTATCTTCGCCGGACCGCCACGAGTTCAATGGTAGCGAACACCGGTGGGCGGCCACGGCTTAGTGAGTATGCGGCAGGAACAGATTAGTTGAGGTGATACAAATGTACCTTCATCAAATGACCACCAATGCTGTCATCTGAACCTCTCAGCAAAGCCATGGTCTGACGGTGGAGAAGGGATGAACCCTTGCTTACGTAGGTTATCCATTAATTGTATTTCTTAGTTTTTAGCTTTCCAAGGCTCCAACCGCCGAACTCCACACAACATTAGTGTGGGGGACAACGAAAACTATGTGGTACTTATTAATTTTATTAAGAATTTTGATATCATTGAGTTAATAATGTTATTGAATGCAAGTGAAAAAAATTTTACTTTGAATATTATACGCAAAGAATATTTAAATTATCATCAACAATAAATCCATACTATCCATGGGCAACAATGTCTTTTTACCCTCAAACCAACCTTTCAAGAGCTGGACACACCTTCGTAGTCAAACACCTAGAAAAACAGTTCCAGCTCCACAGCAGAGCAGCTCCACTTTAGAGTTTTGGAGCAGAGCTGCTCTAAGGTGGAGTGGAGCCATGCCAAACAGGTCCTTAAATGCATTTTCTTTTCCCATATTTAGGCACATGCTAGAGGTGAATCAAATGCATATTATTTTTCCAATCTCAAAAAATATTAAAATATAGACAATGTGTCATTGGTCGGTGCAAAATTTAAAAAAATTAAAATTTTCTTTTTTATTTGTTTGAAAATATGTGAAGAACACATTATTTTACAACTGATAGCTCACAACAGTTTTTTTAACAGTCGTTTTAACCAAACGGCTTTTAGCTTTCTCGCAGCTAAAATCTCACAGCAGCTTTCTTCACAGCCACAGTCTATAACAGCTTTTTTTCACAGCCACAGCCCAACCAAACACATCCTAAATACTGATAAAGTAGTAGACATTACGGTGTAAAGTCACCTTGTTTGGAGAGAGCAACAATTTACAGTAAGATTCGTAAGTAAAACTTTTGTTGATATAAGGAGTACGTGTAGCTAGTACTAAGTACTTGGATCCTGGACATACGATCTGACTGCAATAGTTGCGGTCGTTACAGAGTAGTACGACATCAGCCAGGATAAAATTCTTTTTAGATAGTAATGGGTAAAGAACCCAGCCTCTACCACCAGGATGAAATGAGCGCCTTGGATTCACATAACTCACCACTCTCGGGTGTCGTTAGTGTGTGAGAGCAGCTTCTGTGCGCATACTTTCACGTGCCCACCTCCTTCGTTGCCGTGGGATGCGATGAGGCTTCCAAGATTCGTGCGGGTCAACGTTTGGACTATCCGTAATGCGCTCGTAGTACTGTAACCATCCGATGCTAATCATCCATGTCGTTTTCCTCGGAACACAAGAATTGAATGTGTCTGCGTGTGGACCGAGGTCCTTTATTACGTTGCTTTGATGTATACCTCGAATCCAAAATTTAAACAATGGTGATCTAGTTTCAAATCTAGGGATTTTTGCAATTAAATACCGTGAGATCTAATTTACAAAATCTTGTGAATGTTTGCACTGGGTACCGTTACCAACAATTTAATTTTTTTGGACGCGTATCTGGGTTAACAAATTTGGATCGCTTTCCTTGCATTCATATGCTCATTAGCTGAATAATTAAGTGTGTTCCCGAGCGTGACGGTACATCGTGGCAGGCTTGAGGCCATGAATGCAAGTGCATTAATTTCTTGGGTGTGCAGTTCATAGGGTGGTACTCCCTGTGTACCCTAGATTGGATAGGTTGTAGACTTGCATTGACTTTCTTTCCGTACCGCAGTTTACTTGACTGACTCTTGTGTCGAGAGATAACTGAGTGCTCTAGATTGGATATGTTCTAGACCTGCATTGACTTCCTTGCCGTGCCGCAGCTCACTTGACTGACTCTGCTGTCAAGAGATAGCTGATCTCCTAGCCGCCTCTAATAACGCTTTGAATTGGAGTATCCATCAACTGAGCCTGTTGCATCATGTGCAGAAGCGTACGGGCGATCGCGCATTAAATTCAAGGCTATCTGAAACCCACCACAGTTTGTTCGTTCAAAAAAACCCAACCAGCATTTACTATTGTTAAATTGCATCCTATGCTAATTGGATTAAGCTATTGCGTCAGTGTTTACCCTACCAATCGGTAAAAAATAAAGATTGCCTGACGTTATACATCGTGTCTTGCGTTCTAGACCCGATTTGCGTGCTTCCAGTTAATTTTTGTACCCCTGGATTATTTAGACTGAGCTGCCTTGTATTGCTTGCATCGGTCAGTGAACTGAATTATTGCATCCGCAACCTGAACACCAATAATGGCTTTAATGGCTCAAAAACTAAGTTTTTTATTCAGTTGTGTATTTGGTGCTTCTGAGCTATATAAGAAGGGTACCAGCGGGGAGCTTCTGGCATGCCTTACCCAAACAACACCGCGTTGAAGGGCATGATTAACTCCTTGTTCTTGTGCATTGCTTTGTTTGTCTTCCACACACTAGTGAGTGGTTTTCTAATGTATGTTAATCGTCACAATATGACAGAGGTTGTCCGCATTTTTGTTACCTACCTCAGCATCATTATGATCTCGTTCGGGCCAGCTTATCATGAGACACTAGTGCGGATTAGTGTCGCATGAGTACGTGGCGCCAGCGGGCGCGCTAGGTCGTGCGCGCCTAATCCGCCACCGCCGACCCTACGCTCGCGCGCGGGTCCAAGGCAGGCTCCAACCCTTGCCTGCGCTCACACCTCCGCCGCTATTCTGAGGCGCTGGCGTTAGGGTTTGTCTATATTGTATTTTTAATTGACCAACTTCTGTTCAATCTGTAACTCCACCATTGTACTGGACGTGAAATCTGTAAATTTTGCAAGCAAATGGCCTCGTTTTTTTATCCTGCCTACTAACATATTGGAACAAAAAAGGCCATGTTTTTATTCATCCGGCCCAAACTCATGGTTACATTTGGGCAATGCTTGGCAAGTCCATGATTGATGCGCTCTGGGGCGTTTGCGCCGTTACGAGAATTTTTACCAAATTCAGCATTTGAATCCATGCAAGCAAAACGTTGCATCGGCGCTCCAGCATTCATCGTCTGATTTGGCCATCACAACAACGTTGTGCATGAGATGTTAAGTATGGTTGGCTGTAAAACAATGACTAGGTTACTACGATGTACCTGCATTTCATGGGGATCACGGATGTGGCACGATTGCTTGAGACCATATTCCAACAATGCTATCAAGAAAGGAAATAAAGATGCAATAAGGTTTTTGTGTGGCAACATTCCTGGAAATTGCTAAAGGATTACCTGGAGACATTCTTATTACGTTGGGTGCATTATTGGCTCGACAATGTTTCGATGCAACTGATGGGAGAAAATTATATATCAAAAAATCGTCTCGACATATCAAGTCTAAAACTAGATATATATTGCGAAATGACAAAAAATATCGTTTTACCTATAAGTGACTTTTCACTTGTTGAATGTTTATTCTCTTTACATTCATTAGTTCTAGGATCCGCTTAGGGGTTGCACCTGTGGATAAAAGTCTCAAATGATGTTAGCGTCCGCCATTCTGCTACTGGTGTGAATAAACAATGCGATGAAATGCAGTTTCAAAACGAATACTTACGCTCTGAATCCACCAAGTGAGTGCACAGCTTCACAAAAAGACTGATGTAGTTCATGCGTCCACCGGAGTCGTCCGAGCTTTGATCGATTGTACCGTCGCAACGGTGGGAGCCTTCTCTCTTGCTGCCTATACTGCATGGTCACACAGCGTCCTCTCGCCACACCTCCAATCATCCTGGTTGCTCTAGTTCCGGTGGTTCTTGAAGTACTGGTGATGGCGAGAGGTAGGCAAGGGAAGCTATGAACAACAAAATTTAAGTCGTTCAACTGTCCCCTGGAGGTGGTCCTGCGGAAAGCTTCGTCTCTATCATCTGAAGCAGTACCTCAGTGCAACCCAAAAGGTTATGACCTGCTACTTGCGGGTGCAAGTTGGGTGGTCCACGATACTATTCATTAGCTGAAATTTATTACTTGCGGTAAACCGTTAAGCTCAAGCCTTTGCCGTAACGCGTAACGGAAGGCTTGTAATCTTCACCGTTATAGCTTAGCACGACTATCGAAATCCAGGTGTCTGGATGGCGGGGGTGGGTACCCGACCATGTGCCCACCGAAGTTATATTCGGTGTCGTTATTAGAGCAACTCCGAGTAGCACCCTCTAAATGCTCCTCTACTCTAAAATTTAGAGGTCTTAATCAAAATCTTCACTCCAGCGAGCCCTCTAAAAGACCCTCTATTTTTCATATCCCTCTAAATCTCACATCCAAGCCTCTGTTCTCGGAGGGTCTCTATTCCCCTCTCTAAACGTGGGTCTCACCTATTTTCTATTTTTCTGTTTTTTCTTTTCTTTTCTTTTCTTTCCTTTCTCCTCTCCTCTCTCCCTCTCCCTCCCGCGTCCTCTCCTCACCGACGGCGTCGTTGCTTCTTTCCTTCCCCTTCCGGCCTCCGGGCTCCGGCTATTCATCCCCATGCCGCACCGGCGTATCCTCCTCCCGTCCGGCCTACGGCGCCGCCGCATCCTCCTCCCGACCATGGTCGAGGGCGGATTAAGCGCTCAATCCGCCGCCGACCTCGCCGGCAGCGCGGAGGCCGGATGAGGAGGACCATCCGCGGGTGCGGAGGCTACGGAGGAGGAAGGCGAGCTTGGTCGCTGGACGCAGGGGCAGCGGTTGCCGCTTCGACGCCTGGATGTGAACGAGGATGCGGCCGTGGCGTGGCTCCGAGATGCGGACGTAGTTTGCGGGAGCGGCGAGCTCGAACGGCGGGCATGTGCGTGGCAGGCACGGCACCGGCGAGAAGATTAAACGGAGCTCGCCGCTGCAGTGGCTGGCGCACTCATCGCAGGCAGGCTTGGCTGGTGCGGCGACGCGGTTGCGACACAGGGCGCAAGAGAAGAACGGGGACGATGGCCTGTTTGGCTGACAGATGGGGTCCATGGGAAAATGGAGGCCTGGCCGGGTTTACTGCTGGAATTGGGAACGAATTTGAGGGCCTCTATTTTTTACAATCTGCATGCAAATAGATTTTGAAGGCTTGAATTTACAGTTTTCCGCTGGAGATGCTCTTAGTCGATCGTGCGAATCCACTTGTATCACCTGGCATGGCTCCTGCGCGCAGACCAAGAAAAGAAACTTGCCGTATCCGCAGGAGGATCCGGTGGCTTTTCTTCGGGAGCGCGGCCGGCGAGAACAGTAGCCGTACGTATTCCAGAAGTGGCGGTGAGTGGATCCATCGCGAACCGGCGGTGGCGCCCACCAGATTTCGCGCCGGATTCGGTCGAAAGGCCCGTGTGCGGCTTTCCAGCGAGCGGCCCAGCCGTACTACGCCATCATCACCCGACGGCGACGTCACATGGCTCGTCGGTCCTCCTCCGGGCACGGGGGCGTATCGTATGGAGCACGATTGGTTGCGTCAGTGCTGGTGGCACAAGTGTTTTAGTTTCCCAAAGCAAGGGAGCCTGTACCGACGAGCATGATGAACCCAATCTGCTTAATCTAATCGCTAATCATTATCGCCACCGGTCGCGGCCAGAGCGATGTGCGGGGATCTGAACGCGTGGTGAGTGGGCTCCGTTTTCCAGGAAGCATCGGCCGGGAATCTTGCTTGCTCCCTTTTCGCAAGCTCCTCCTCCACCGGCCGCCGCAAAGCGAGTCAATCGATCTCGCCGTCTCGGTGGGGGATGGAAAAGAAAAGGGAAAAGTCGGTCCTGCTCTTCTTTTTTTCCCCTTCTTCTGATGATAAAACGGGGTCGACACGACTAGCGCAAGTGCACAGCACAATGCTGCTGCTGCAGGGAACGAAAGCATCGCCGCCGCCTTTTTAGAACGATCAAAAGCGTCTTGGCCGAGCCCAGTCAGCCCACCACGGTCCACGGGAAGGGAGAAGCGACCGTGTATGTGAACGCCGGTTATTAGTACAGAGTACAGACTACACAAGCAAGAGGCAATTTTGTAATTATACTACTGTAATAGTAGAAGACATGGCACTGAGATATCCCCGGCTCGTGCGCTCTTAGAAGACAATGGACAAGGTAAAACGTGCACGTATCCATCCGCCGCAGCGAAAGCGATGATGGCAACCACACGTCGACCTCACCAGCCCCCGGCCAGATGTTTCTTTTGGACTGGCCATCGTGGCAGCGATGATGTCCAGGAGCGCGTGAGGTGAGTCGGATCGTTAGCCGTCCCTTGAAATGAAACCCAAAGGATAGGATTACAAATGGCAGGCCCATGCGGGGGCGGCACAAGCATCCAACAGCAGCGCGCCGACCGCGGCATGGCACTGCTTCTGTACTGCTTCGGCGACTTGGGATGCACTCCTGTCCTGACAGCGGCGACCTCTGGTCTGAACGCTCGTTGCCGGGTTCCAGAACAGGCAATGTGATGAAATCCAATGCGAGTCAGGATTCTCTGCATTAGCTCTTTCTAATGCAGAGAACACTGTAGATAGAATTTCTCTCATTTTCAGCTGTTCAATCCGGAACCAACGATCCAGATTGAATGCAACAGTAATGCATCTTTAGTGAAAAATATTTCTACAGTATTTTGTGACCCCTGTTGCTACAGATATTACTGCAGAGAACACTGTTCACCCTCTCACGAAATACTGTTCATCCCGACATTTTAACTTGCTCTGGGTTGTAATGCAGACAATCCCGATCCGATGAATGCTCCTAGGTCGTACGGTATGAATGCAGTGTCCTGCCCTGCAGCGCTGGCGGCGGCCATCGATCGCTGTAAGCTCTTCTTCTGCGCGTTTCTGCGACCATTCCAGCAGACCTCCGTGTCAACACTCCCCATCGCAAAGTTATCGAGGAATGACACCGCAACTGGGCAGTAATAATTCACTCTGGATTGAAACGAGCAGACGAGGAGGAGAAGCAGAGCAACGAGCCTGTCCGACAGAGACGTCATTTGACCCCTGCTTTGCCATTACTTCTCTACGGATGAACTGTTCTATGGATTGTTAATAAGTGAGAGGAAATGCAGTGGTCGCAACATCTGACAGGCTACGATGTGGGAGATGAAGCCAGAACGAGACAAGATGCACCATTACAGAGTACGGAATAGTATACTTAATAACTACTGTTAGGATTGCAAAGAGCAGACGAGTAGGATAGGAGCAGAGTACAATTCACTCTGGAACGCAAGATGATGCTATCTCCGGCATAGATGTCATTTGACTTCTTGGTTGCCATTAGTTATCCATAGATCAATTGTTGAAGTAAAGGAAAGACAACGATCCGGATTACCTATACGGATTAATAATAAGTGCGGGAATCGAGTGATCACAACATCTAGCGGGCAGTATGATGTGAGAGATCAAACTAGAACGAGACAGGACCATTATTACATCACATCGTATCATAATGACGATGAGTGTCGTAGAGAGAATAGATAGATAGGACACGGGTTTGCAAGGTGAAACATGAGGCGCACAATCATATTGCGTCTGCAAGGTGACGCAACCAAAATCCTCACGTGGAAATCAAAATGGCAGAAACACTCAATGGGATCATTCCTCAGTTTAGTGAGATGCCTTCTTTTGTGCAAATTGAACTGTACTTGTAACATTTGTTGAGTTCGGAGAATACCAACCGGTTGCCCAGATGTTTACATCACATCCCTTTAATTACAACAACTGCTGTCTCTAGATCAATTCATCCAACTGCTAAAACAACAACAACGATCCTAGCAAAATCTTGTTCAATTCTACTCTACTGTATGCTAAATTAAAAGAATCGGCACCTTGTTTCGGTTCGAATTCGTAGCAAAGGGAAGGAAGAGAGGCAGGGTTAATCAGAAGAATGTGGTGCCGGCGAGGCCTCGGTGCAGTAGGTTGTGCGCGATGTTGTCCCTGGCGCGCTTTGCTGCCTCCGATCGCACGGGGTTCTCCGGCGTGGTCTCGTCGTCGAAGAGCTCGCACCGGATGTCCGGGTCCACCTCCTCGCCGGCGCGCTCGCATATGTTGTGCAGCACGCAGCAGGCGCCGAGCACGACGGGCAGGTCCTGCAGCTTGACCTCTGTCCGCTTCTGCAGGCACGCCCACCGCGCCTTGAGCCTGGCGAAGGCCTCGACGGCGACGCGGCGGATGTCGGCGACCTTCTCGTTGAAGGCGTGCTGCGTCCACGTGAGGTTCTGGTGCGTGTACGGCACGAGCACCCAGTCCATGAGCGGGTAGCTGGCCCCGCCGACGAGCCATGCCTCGTGCATCATCCCGGCCGCGGCGCGCTGGTGCAGCATGGACTTCTCGAGCACCTGGTCGTCGGGCATGGACCCCGGCCAGCCGATGCAGACGTCGGTGAAGGCGCCGTCGGGGCCCACCACGCCCTGCAGCGTGATGGAGTAGGAGGTCTTCTGGTTGCGCTCCGTGTGGCGGCGGTTGAAGTAGGCGGCGACGGAGATCTTGGGCGCGATGATGGGGATGTGGGTGGTGTACATGGCGCCGATGACGTTGGGCACCCCGGAGGTGCGCTCGAAGGCGGACTTGACCCCGGCGGCGGCGTCGGCGTCGGGCCACTGCAGGAAGCGCGGCATGAGGACGGTCTTGATGGCGCCGCACACCTCCAGGACGAGCTTGTGGCAGGTGGAGATCCCGAGGCCGAAGCGCTTGGACACGAGGCGCAGCGGCTCCCCGTGGCGAGGCGCCACACGCAGACGGCGACGCGCTGGCGGACGGGGATGGCGGCGCGGAGCATGGTGTCCTCCTTGGCGACGGCGGCGCCGAGCGCCTCGCAGATGGTGTCGAAGGTGGCGCGGGACATGCGGAAGGCGCGGCGGAACTCGGCCTCGGGGAAGTCGGGGCTGTTGCAGCGGTCCCACCACGCGCGGGACCGGTCCTTCACCCACAGCCGGCGCTGGTGGTGCGGGCCCGGGGCGGCGCCGCTGCGCGAAGGGGAACCCGTGGTCCCGGCGGCGGAGGAGTCCTCCCCTGCGGACGCGGCGGCGACGGCGGCCGCGGCGGCGAGCTTGGAGCGCTTGGACCGGGCGGCGGAGTCGGCCTCGGCGGCGGCGTCGAAGCTTCCCTCCACCTTGGCGAAGTACTCGGCGGTGGCCTGCGACCGGGCGTCCGCGTTGGACTCGAGCAGCGCGAGCTCGCGGCGGGACGCGTCGGCGGCGCCCGCGCGGTCCGCGTGGTCCTCGGCCTCCAGCGCCACCAGCGAGGTGAGGATCTTCGCGATGGAGCGCTTCTTCTTAGTACTATTCCCTCCGCCAGCGGCGGCGGCGTCGTCGGGCCCGCGCTGGATTTGCTTCCTCTTCCTTCCGCCGTTGGTCATGGCGACGGCGGGGGCGTCGAGGTCGAGCGGCGAGGGCGCGGCGTCCTGGAGGAAGGAGTAGTAGAAGGCGAAGTCGTCGTCGGCTGATGCAGCAGCAGCACCTCCTCCTCCACCGGTGGCTGGTGCGCGGCCGTTGGATTTGGATGGGGATCTCATATACGATACGGGCGCGTCAGCTTGGCCACACACGCACGCTAGCTAGCCACAGCGGGTGTGGCTGGTGGCGGGTGCGCTGTCAAACAAAGCAGAGACGAAACCTCAATTGGCTTGGGTTGGGTTGGATTGGATTGGTGGGGCGCGGCGGAGCAGGAGACTGGTGTGAAAAGGGGCGGCGGTGTATAAATACCCTTTCGATGTGCGGAGGAGGAAGAAGAAGATGGGTGTCTGTGTGAACGCGGCGGCGGTTGCTTTCTTGACAAGGAAAGGGGGAAGGCTAGGGGAGAAGGCGGAGGAGGAGGAAGGCGAGACCGACCTGCCTCCTCCTCTGCGGTGGAGGCTCTGACACCACGCGTGGGGGCGCGTGCCCCGGCCGAGAGAGAGAGATTACGCGGTTTCGAGCAGGTGGGGTGGGGTGGCCTGCCGCGGCACGACACCGCGTGGACCGGACCCCATCAGTGACTGCGGGCTGGGCCTCCACCGGCCTCGGCGGTGTCCGGTCAATGGGTGGTGGGCGGCGTGGGCAAGTTGCCATCGCGTGGTCCGCGCGCACGCCTCCGTCTTCGGCCCCGTTCGATTCCACCCTCTAAAATTTAGATACTCGTCAAATGAAAGAGAATCTTACTTATTTAATAAGTATTTTTATTAATTTAATAACAAAACCTATGTCGCGACTCCCTCTAATTTGCGAGACGAATCTAATGATCCTAATTAATCTATGTTTTGCTACAGTGATGCTACAGTAAACATCTTCTAATAACACTATAATTATCCTCGTTGGATTCGTCTCGTGAATTAGATAGGGTGTCTGTAATTAGTTTCGAGATTATACTTTATTTAAGACTCCAAAATAATAAAATTCTCTTTGATTTGACTCTCTAAAAATTAGATAGGAGGAAACGAACAGGCCCGGGGCGCTAACAACACGGTGAAAAGACCGGCGCGCCGACATGCTCCTGACCCCCATACGTGCCCGTGGGTGACGTTTCGAGGCGTCCTACCTGCGGCAAACGCGGCGGTGCATATGTTGGCGCCGGCGGAGGTGGGGTGTACCTCTGTCAGCTCTCTTGTCATGTGCGGGCCTGCGCGGGGTCCAAAAAATTCATCTCAATTCCGGACTATGGATCTAGTGCTAATGCGGATGTGTGTGAGGTGCAACTGGAACAAGTTCAGCTGTAGTACCACTAGTACACCATCATGAATGTGTTTGTTGGAGGTGTTATTACTTCTGTTCCCTTGAGGTGTTATTACTCCAGTCATCCGGTGTGTATTATACGCGAGCTCTTAGCACATTCTTGTTGTTGGTATCGGTGTTGCCCCTACCGCAGTACAGTACTGGCACAAAAAGGAGAAAGAAAGAAAGCTCGAACCCAGTCGTATGAACGGCAGGACCGGACCTGCCGCTCTAGTCAAACCAGGTGGTTCACATGTTCAAACCGGTTCCCACGGAAAAAGTTAACCGAACAAAGGCAAAAGCGCGAGAAAGCGAGAGCGAGCCGGCGCCCTCCTCGGCCTCGGTAGGTACGACGACTCTTCTCCCGTTTTGGATCATCAGAGTTTCGGAGCTCAGACCACCAATTAATGTGGTGAATTTATCCGATCGAGCAGCTCTTCTTGTGCTGTCCGCCGAACGCGAATGGCGACGTGGTCTAGGCAGCGAAGGAAGGCCGAGCCGAGCCGAGATGTCAGATGCGTTCTTGGTCAAATCGGGTTAGGTTTGACCTCTGACGCTCCTCATACCAACTTTGCTTTTTTCTGCTTTGTCTAGCCGGTGCCCGGATTCCCGATCCCCGTTCCGACCATCCGAAAATGCTTCGCAACAGTTTGCTGCTCTTGCATCACATGGAAAATCGGAGGGATTACTAGCCATATATACTCCCTCCGTCCAGGATATATAAGTATTTGTTGTCTTTCGGATATCATGTTTGACCACTCGTCTTATTTAAAAAAATTATAAAAAAATTATTCATCTCGTTATAATTTAATCTATTTTAAGATATATTTTAAATATGACTTCTTTATTTTTTTATTTACACAAATATTTTGAATAAGACGAATGGTCAAATGAAATGTCCGAGAGTCAACCAACTAGACGGAGGGAGTAGTTCTATGAAACTGAGCCGAGAAATGCTTGGATTCCCGATTCCGGATCCCCGTTCCGACGATCTAAATGGTTGCTTGCTTTTTCACAACAGTTTTGCTGCTCTGCTCTTGCATCACGTGGAAAATCGGAAGAATTAGGGTGTGTTCGTTTTCTGGTCTAAATTTTAGAGTCGTCACGTCAAAAGAATCTTATTATTTAAGAGTATTAAATAAAGTTTAATTATAAAATAAATTACAGGCCTCTAGACTAATTTACAAGACGAATCTAATGAGGTTAATTAAGTCGTGATTAGAAGATGGTTACTTGTAACATCACTTTAGCAAAATATAGATTAATTAAGCTCATTAGATTCATCTCGAAAATTAGCACAAATCTGTCAATATGATTTTGTCATTAAGTTGATCGAAATATCCATAAATAATAAGATTCTCTTCGATGTGACAGTCTTAAATTTTAGAGGAAGGAAACGAACACACCCTTAGTAGTATGCCCTGCTGAGAAATTGACGCGCGTATGTTGGCGACGCGACGTGAATACAAATCTACTCCTGCCTCCAAATTTTCGACAGCGAGCCAGGTTTCATCCAGCAGTAATACGAGTACTTTTCACGGTGTATAACCACCAATCTTTATCGATGGAAACGCCCTCACGGCAAGAAGCACGTGTTGCCTGACGCAAAAATCATTGCCCAACAAGTGCCAGGCTTTACCCCGTCGCCATCGTCCTGCCGTCGCCGTCCGGCAAGCCCACAAAATTAGCAAGACGCGTCCGGCGGGCTCCGGCTCCGGCGTGGCGCTCGTCAGCGTGACCCGTTGCTGACGCGGCCGCGAGCCAGCTAACCTAAACACGACAATTGATCGGGGGTGGTTAGCGTCGTGCAAGAAGTGGCAGAGGAGGTCGGAGAAGCAGCAGGATGACGGCGACAGCCAATCGGGCTGGAACGCTACGCGACCTCCCGGCTTATTTTGTACACTACTAGTATTAGCAGCTATTGACCCGGGGGATTTGCGGCAGAGAACGTAGCGCTAATTTAGCTCAGCTAATTTGTTCGATTACCTCGTGAATTGGTCTCAGTCTCTCCGAGGACGCATGTGAATGGACAATTTCCTTTTATTTCTTAGACTTGTGAATTGTGACAGCATACATACATTTCAATATTCAATGGACTGGAACTGCATGGATGCTCCGGTGCTTTGTTTAGGCCCTTGTGAGTTCGCGAAAGTTCTTTACATTTCGTGGCTTGGTTTCAGACGTGTTCCAAGTTTGATTTCACAAACGGTCACACATCATGAATACGACGAGAGTGGTCAGTCGGTGAGCAAGTTCCTGTAAAACAAAGAGGGAAGGAAGATTGTCCCCAACTAAAAACACTCCTTCTCATGACTAGTTAGGTAAAACACAAAAGATTACCTGGTAATTGGCACAGTGCTGACCTACTTTTGCAATATACAGACGTGACTTGTGAATTTTGTTGGCATGGGTTTGACTGGATTGGATGCTCCTGTGCTTGTTTAAATTCTTTAGATTTCCTAGTTCAGAGATGTTCCTAATTTCACACGTTGTCAGACATTATAAATGGTACTCCCGTTCTTAAATTATTGATGTTATTGACTTCTTTCGTTACGTCTGCTCGTTCGTCTTATTTAAAAAATTTAAGAATCTTTAAATGTTTCATTATGATTTGATCTATCACTAAAAAAGGTTGTAACACAAATTATAATTTTTCATTGAATTTTTTAAATAAGACGAACGGTCAAACGTAGTAAAAATATTATCAGCATCAACAATTTAAAAAGGGAGGAACTCCTTTCCTTCTCGAATTGTTCACGCCGGCAGTTCACACCAACAAAAAAAAATGGAGGAGTATAGTGAGAGTGGGGAGTCAGCAAAATATAAAGAAAAGGTAGCAAGCAAGTTACGAAGGATACCTTTTTTTTAGGGTAAGTTACAAAGGATACCTTGAGATGCGAACCTTATCCCAAATTGAAAATAATTCTTCTCGTTGTCAATTAGACAAAACACCCTGCCATGCCGTTTTACATATCAGTTTAGAAAAAACTTCTTTTTTTTGCCTTAGGAGCGCCACTTTGCTAAGACCAAGAGGAGACCGATTTTCGTTGTAAAATATAAATACACACTTTAAGTAGACATGTCTCGGTGACTCCAACGTTATAAGCAGAGGTCAACGAGTACCACTCAACAAGATGATAGCTAGATGCGTAATGTTCGTCCAAAATTACCCAGAGGTATAGCAGTCATCCCTCCCTTATATAGCTGACAATGATCATTTTTATATGGTACTTAGCTTATTTATGCCCTTCACGTAGAATTTTACTTCAACTACACAAACTGAAGAGCAAAGAAGATAACCATTTGTGACAGTTTTGACCTCATTCTATTAGAAATTCATAAGTATTCTGTAAGTGAACATATGGTGTAACTAAAATAAATATGAATGGATCACAGATCATGGAAATGAATAAACGCTAGAAATAGAAGCACATAGGGGAATACATGAAACATGCTACGTTGAACCGAGGGAAAACATGTTGAAGGGTTGTTTATCTGCAATACAAACAAAGGAAAAAAGAACATAAATTAAGATTGTAACACTGTTGGTCGATACTACGTACCCATTTATATACCGTAAGAGGACGGTGTATAATTATAGCTCATTTTTCCTTTAGATTATTCTAATATTTAATCGAATTCACAGAGAACAAGTGAGACTTTCACTAATGATTAAATACTACTCCCTTCGTCCCATTGAAAGTGTAGCTATGGTATCCGTGCTAGTCAAATTTTTTAGTCTTTGACAAGATTTATAGAAAATATTAGTAATATTTGTATCTCCAAATAAGTTGTTTATGAAAGTAGATTCAATAATCTATTTAATGATACTAATTATATTCAATAAATATTTATAATTTTTCATATATTTTTGGTCAAAATTAAAAAGATTTGACTTTTTGGGAAGCAAGAACGACACTTCCAATGAGACAGAGGTAGTAACAAGATTGCAATGGTTGTGTGTCGTGTAAATGATAATGAGTAAAAATACTAATTACTACCAAAGGTGTAACAAGATAATTAAGGTTTCTTAGGATTGGTTCACTAGCATGCAGATTCAACTTATTAGCTCAAGATGATATACGTAGTATTCTACAATATATATCAAATGCAAGGGGCTATTAGCTTCCCGCTGGTTTCTTGCACTATGTGATGATCAATAACATAACTTGTACATTGTAATTCAAATGGGTATTAATAAATGTTTTCATCTTCATAGTAATTTAGGCATATCACATAGACTCGAGTACATCAAGAGAGTTTCACAAGCATAAGAGTTTACATAGCTAGATTCCCGCACCAAAGAAGAGAATATGAGACTATTCACTCATCCTTCCGCTAAATATGACAAAGGGATGAGAAATAGCGCAAGGTGGCGTAAGTGCCCATCAATGCAACACTCGTGTCGATCGACACGGTATCCCTTCTAGAGCTTCTAGTCGGTGCTCGCCGCTTTTCATTGCTACTATATTGAAACCCTAGCTTTGCAATAGTTTTCACTTTTGATCGTCCTCTTCGACTTTGTTGTTTTTCATTTTCTTTTATCTCCAATGATTCTCGACCTGAGCGTCCACCGACTCGATTCATATTGGGCTGGGCTATCTTTCTTCTCGGATCGGGCTCCATAGTTGGGCTTCTCGGAGGCGCGCCGATTGGCACAACCCAACTTTTCTTTCGTTCCTTCCTAGCTTCACGGACCTTTATCCACAATTACTCTGTTTTTATCTATTTTCTGTATTATACACCAAAACAGAACAACTACGAATATATGCAATTATGAGGTTAATTGTTAGCTTAAGTGATCAAATCAAGATGTAAAACATCACTTTTTGATAACTAAGATGTGGTACCTAGAAGCCTAAGTGCATAGGAAACAAGAAAAAATTTCAATAAGAAAGAGTAATGAGCAAACTGCATTGATAAAGCAACTGCAGTTGTCGAATTAATCTCTTAACCGACATAGCTAACTCAATCGGTTCCAAAGGGACCATGGAGTGCAGGGTAGCTAAATCAATTACATTTCAAATATATTAGTTTTTCAAGCAATGTCTAGCTAGTAGGAGAGGAAGAACTACAAGCTTTACAATTGACGGAAGGGAACAAACTAATGAGTTCATAGAAAAACAGTGTAATAAATGAAGGAAAAAACTATCCGACAGATACGGTTGGCGGGTGGAGCGGCGTGGCGGCAAGGTCGCCGCCGGTCGTGGTGGCGGAGGAGGGCTATGGGTGGTGCTGAGGCGGGGAAGAAAAGTCGGAGTTATTAGAAATGGTGGGGGTTGAAGTCGAAGTGGTGTGGGAGGGTAGTCGTATGGGCGGCAGGGCGGGCGATGACAGCGTCGGGCGAGACGTTAGAGTCGCGAGCGGAGGACCGGTGGGGCGGTCGTGGTGGCCGGCAACCATAGGTTGAAGAAGGTGAGGATTGGGTGATAAACCTGAACTCGAGCAGCCTCCAGCGGAAAAACCAGTCTGTAATTTAGGTGTCAAAGTGATACTAAATATTACAGGCAACCTGAATTTTGATACTAAACATTACATGCATGACTGCACAATCAACTAAACATCCTGCTAGATAGGGATAGCCTCTCCAGCTCCCAACATTTTGACTGGTTTTGAAGTGATACTAATTGTTTGAATTTTCAAAATATGGGATGTGATTTTTTTTTCATGCAATAGAAATATTGGAAAAACATCTTATTTTCAGATTTTAGAGAAAAATTGATTTGAAATTCAAAATCCAAAACTGAAATTGACGTGGTGTGCCACGTGCTGACATGACGAACCATGTGGATGGCACATGGTTAAAGGACGAAATTGAACCTTAACCAAAGTTCCTAGAGAGATAGACTTTTCTAGGACTAGAGAAGGCTATCGGAGGAGAGGATTAAATTGGACGCTTCAAAAGTTAAAAGGATGAAACTTCGTTTTCTTGGGCTAAAGGGCTAAAACTAAACTTTAGGCTAAATTTTAATCTGGAAAACGAACAGGAGGGCTAAAATTTAGTCTAAACTTTAGTTCTAGAGAGAAAAAGGGGTTAAAAGGGGGCTAAAATTTAGTCTCCAAAGAGGTACTAAACTTTAGTCCAAATTTTAGGTGCCAAAATTTTGTCATGGAAAACGAACACCCCTAAGCTTTGAGCTATAGTGAAGAACCAAATAGACTATTACACCCATAGATTTCAAAATAGAATGTTGCTACCCCTCAAATGGTGAATTGTTACCAGTCGGTCACACATAGCAGACCCGTATATCGTGTACTCGACCATTGACACGAAAAATTCATATAATTACTTTGCATTCGGTTTACCGCGGCATTCGATGCGGTTAATCGAACCGAAAGAAATTTCGGTTGTTGGAGAACTCAAAACCGAACAAATCACAAGGAGAAGCTTAACTGCAATGTTCGGTTGTCGGTTATTCGGTCCGGTTATAGGTTTAACCGCAGTCCTAGCACAATCTAATTTGCTAACGGTGAAATTCGGACGGTAAATTTCAGGATCATCCGACGCTGATTTCAAAATTTTCTTGTCCGTTTTCCGTTTTAGTCGGTTCTTACTCAAAATTGATTGGAAATCGGAATGATGTAATAAAAAATTGGAACAAAAACAATTTGGCTGAATTTCTGATCAAATTATCAGAATTCCATATTTGTTCGGAAATTTTCGAATAATTTCCTGGTAATTTCTGAAATTGAGCCTTCAAGCCTCAACATGTAGCGCTCCAGTCCATGCCCATGATTCACAGAGTGTTGCTTCCATTGTTAGTGATCTAGAGGTCACACAGGCCATGACTACTTTGGTAATTGAGGAGGACGACATAGAAAGTGATTCGGACATCATGAATGAAGATGGAGCTCTGTAGGTGGACCATGATGGAATAACGTTATTTTGTCATACTAGCGACTATGCCTTGTCTATGTACATCGAGCTTAGGTTGTTATATACTCTTATGGTACTATGTATGGTTTTATGTAAGATTTGAAACACTCGTGATCGCTCCACGAGTCGCTGCATGTCGCTCCTAATCTCTTATGGTTAATCATGTGAAAGCCGTTATTGTGATTTGCTTAGTTCACTTAAAGTAAGGAAGTCATACTTTCGGACGGTGTTTCCGAGATAAACTTCCAGCTCCGAACCGATATCGACATGTTTCCTTTCCAATGGTTTTCGGTTCCAATTTTCCGATATTTCCGGTACCGTTACCATTTCCGATACTATCCTTTCCGATTCCGAAATTGTTATACAAAACTGAAAATAACTTAGGCATTTTCCCAATCATTTCTGACCGTTTTCATCCCTATAATTTGCAGACTAAAATCAATGGAAAATTCCTCCTCCTCGTTGCTCAACAGAGCTGCCCGCTTGGCCGCTTGCCGCTCGAACGCACTCTCCTGCGCACGCTCGCCGTCGGGCCACCCGTTGGAAGCTGCTCGCCACCAAGCGCCGCTTGCGCGCTTCCTTGCTGTTGCAGAGCAGTTCATCGTTGGCCGCCGCCACCCACGCTAGCTCGCCCTCGTAGTTGCTTACTCCTTGCGTTGACTCGAGAGAGAGCAGGACGGATGACGTAGTGGTGGGCTGGGGCTGGAGCATCGTGGGTTATGGTTAGCAAGTTAGTTTTCTTTGGTGGGCCTCAATAGGCCTTGTAGTTATGAGCTGGAAAGTATATACGGCCTGCAACTTCGGTTTAATCGGGTTTTCGGTTAATATGAGCTTAAAACCGAAAATACTGCGGTTAATCGGAACATTAAAAAATGAAAACCGAAGTTAAAAATAGAAAATCAGTTAACCGACTTTTCGGTTCACCGCGCCCAGGCCTACACAAACGTATAAATATCAGTTTAGTTGATTGTGCGCCTGAAGCGGTCCGACCCAACCACGTTCGAACCGCCGACCTAACCAGCCACGCCTCACCCGGAAAGGTCGACCGGCCGGAGCCCGGAGAGCTCGAGGGCGCGTAGAGTGTCGAGGCGGCGGCGGCGGCGGTCGGGGGCGACGAGGACGCTGGCAGGATGTCGTCGATTTACGTGCTAGAGCCTCCGACGAAGGGGAAGGTGGTGGTGCAGACGACGGCGGGGCCGCTCGACATCGAGCTGTGGCCCAAGGAGGCCCCCAAGGCGACGCGCAACTTCGTGCAGCTCTGCCTCGAGGGCTACTACGACGGCACGCTCTTCCACCGCGTCATCAAGAACTTCCTCGTCCAGGGAGGCGACCCCACCGGCTCTGGCACAGGTACGGTTCGTCTCCCCTCTTAGCATGCTGATGCGTATCTAGGGTTTCTGATTCGGCTCCACAATGTTTATATTGGCTAAATTGATCCGTGGACTTCCATCAAATTACTGATTAATTCATTGAATTAGCCTTACCTGCTTGAACCAATTTAATTTCGAAGTAAATTTGTGACAGTAAACTGTACATTATTGGGTTCTGTTGTGGGTCTTAGTGGCCGAGTGGATGTTTCGGTTGATTTGATTTAAATGTCGACTTATGTAGGGGGTGAGAGCATCTATGGAGCCCCATTTGCGGACGAGTTCCATTCACGGTTGAGGTTTAATCACAGGGGTTTAGTGGCGTGCGCCAATGCTGGCACACCTCATTCAAACGGGAGCCAGTTTTTTATCACCCTTGACCGCTGTGACTGGCTCGACAAGAAGAATACCATATTTGGGAAGGTACCATCTCCAATTTGAGAGCGCATTGCAGTTCATGTCTTGCAAATGTATTGTTCCACTTGTGCTTATATGGTTGGTAATTGTTTTTTTGCAGGTCACTGGTGATTCTATTTTCAACCTTCTTGCCTTGGCTGATGTTGAGACTGATAAAGATGATCGACCGGTGTATGAGCAGAAGATTCTTTCAGTTGAGGTACTTTTTCCCTGTCAAGTTTATTTCTGTATACACTAATTGATTTAAGTAATAGACAGTGTACATGATAATCTTTTTGTTACTGGCGAATCAAAATAGTTATTGATGCTTACATTCATTTCTTCTACTCTGTTATCTATAGGTTCTCTGGGATCCATTTGAGGATATCGTTCCCAGGCAACTTAAGAAGAATGAATCTGTTGCCAAGGTGGATGCTGAGGTGAAACCAAAGAAGAAGGCAGTTAAGTAAGCACTCTTCCCTTCAGTATTTTTTGGGATGCAATCTTGTTAGTTTAGTTTCACTCATTTGTTCGTCTTTCAGGCAACTTAATGTGCTGTCATTTGGTGATGAAGTAGAAGAGGAGGAGAATGAGGCAGCCTCTATTAAGGACAAAATCAAAAGTATTCATGATGTGTTAGATGATCCCCGTTTTCTTAAAGGGGAACCTGAGGATGTCCAGCTGGTGAGTATTGTCACTGTGCTTGAAAGCTAGTATTTAACATTATATCAACCAATTTTTTTGCTAGTGAGCATATGCTGAAAACAGCAGAGTTGTAGCTTATCCCAATTGCACTCATGCTATTTATAACCGTGCTATTCTGCCATTTCAGTGTGGCCATACCAGTGTGCATACCCTCTTGGCTTTGCTTTTTATTTTATTTTTATTTTTCTTAAAGTCTTTCTGATGCCTCTTTTAGGGGCTAGCTTCCTGTCATAAGTCCTAGATGCCTTCTACCTTGCCTTGGTCTAGGTTGTGGTCTGTAACTTGTACTCTGTTTAGATTTTGCATTTAACGTTTGACCTATGGATGCGAGAGGGTGGACCCTTTATCCTCTTAGTGAAGTGAAAATGCACCATAGATTTACTATCCAGTCTATGGTAATGATTACTTATACAAAAAAAAGAACTAAAGTGGATCAGAGGGCATCTAAGTTTCATCTAGTTTGCGTTAAGGATATAGTAGTAGATTAGAGCTAGTCTAGGATTGGGTCATGTTTATTGAACCGTAAGTGAATTCCACACCTTTCCTCATCAGCTCAGGCTGTTCGGTGCAACTGGCATAGTAACTTAATAATGTTTCCTATATACATGTCACCTGTTTGGTCTATTATCTATCAATACAATTCCTCATATTCTCCAACTGTTTGCAACTCTAGTGTTACCTGTGTATATACTTCAAATGGTTCTAGACCCTGGCAAATGCATATCATTGTGCTATTCCCACTTTGCAGTCCAAGGAACAAGAGGAGAAGAAAAAGGGTACTGTTCTATCTGTCAGGGAAGCTTTGATCTCAAAGAAAGTTGATTCAAGGGAGCCAGAGGATGCTCCAGAAACTGACGATTACCCTGAAGATGAGAATGAAGAGGATTTTGACAATAGGATGCGCTCGCAAATCCTAAGAAAACGGAGAGAGCTTGGCGTTCAACCTCGTGAAATCTCTAAAACAGGTAGCAGGCGTTCAGCCCTTCCATTAGAATTCTGATTATCTCATTTTGGATATATTTGTCCAGCTATGCTAGTTACCTATTGTTTGGGAAAACTAATGCAATTTAATTTTCTTGTTTGAACAGATAAACCACGTCGGAAGGATAAGGAATTACCAGATCACAGGTCCAAATATATTTATACACATTCATTTGCCCATTTACTTTATCTGCAAATTATTATGGCTTAAATGCATAATGATATACAAGATTTTTATCTGGAAGTTTGCATGAAATCAGCCAATGTGGCACCAAGCAATTAGTTTACTTTGCTCTTGTGATTTGTGAAGTCTTGAGCTTGTCAGATATCCAAGACTATTTGGCCATTTTTCTTAAACCCAACTGATAAGGCTGTTATCCATGTACAAATATTATGCAGAGATTTCATAGAATTAAAAACCTCTATTCAATCTTCACTCTTCAGTATCTCGCTGTTTAATCTTGCAAATAGTTCATGTGTGATATTAGAAACAATATATTAATCTTATTTAAGCCTCATTTGAATTTTTTTTCTAGTTGGTAACGATCTTTTGTGTTTTGGGCAGCATATGTTAATACAGACTTTGACATATCTTTTGAACATAATGGCAATTAAAGAGTAACCCTTCTCTGTTTGCATGTTCCACTTTCTCTAAACTCGTTAAGCGTGTTGTACAGATGATTTAATTTAACAATTTTTTAATGAAGTTGCCCTTGTTGATTTGCAGGAGTGATAACGATGACGACGATGATGAGGACAATCAGGTGCAAAAGGCTAAAAAGTTATCCTTGAAGAAAAAGGGTATTGGGTCAGAAGCAAGTGCCGAGAGAATGTCCAAGGAAGATGCTAATTTGCAACTACTAAATCCAGCTGAACAAGAGAGACATCTGCAAAAACAGAAGAGGCGTCGGGTGCAAGGCCGTGAAGATGAGGTAATGATATTTTGTATGCTATATGGTAATTTCCACATTTCTCATGCCATGGCAAGGTAGTTCGGCATATTGATATTCCTGCTGCAATCAAATCAGCTTGTTTTTTTGTTCATGCGACCAGTTCATTTTTGAATGTTTCAAGTTGGATGATTCTTACACATTATTTTTTTCTTGTTAGACGTTGGCGAAGTTGCAGAAATTCAAGTCTTCTTTCCTCAGTAAGAACAGTGCTACTGATAACAGCGAAAAGAAGGCTGACGATGAGGATTACACCGGGTGGCACGCGAACCGTCTGAGTTTCTTGCCTGATTCTTCCAAGGTTGATTGCAAGGCCTATCTTACCCTTTCTCGTACATGTGAGGAAGTTAGATGTTAGATTTGGGTTAACTGAAAAGTTTGGTCTTGCAGGATGGAATGGCTAGGAAAGATGATCCAGATGACTATGTCGTGGTTGATCCTCTTTTGGAGAAAGGAAAACAAAAATTCAACAAGATGCAAGCAAAGCTGAAGCGGAGGGAGCGTGAATGGGCTGGCAGATCTCTCACCTGATCTGTGAGCTTCTTTATGTCCCTTCTTCCTTGCCAGCCCTCGATGGTACTGAATCACATCTCCTGCGTTTGCTGTTCCCCTATGTAACTCGTGTTTGACTGTCCTTTTTCTTGCAGACAGCACATGCACTGCAGTCTGCAGAAGGTGTCGCAAACTGCAGGCATGTTCTTCAGATCGTGAGAAATTTGTGTATTTTACAACGAGGTCGATGGCAGGCTGACAATCTTGCGGAGTAATTTCTGTTGTGCACTGATCATCTGTGTACTAATGTTTCTTTTCGGTTTTTGTATGATGGTCCTCGAAGCTGTAAATACAATTGTATGATAATTTTGCTGATTATTTATTGTAGACCCTCGGCAGTTTTGAAAACGGTGTCTCAGAAAGTATCTCGCTGTATACCCATAACAAATTTGTTTAATAGAAACATGGGATCCTGGCTATCGTTTTTTAGTTCATTCCCCTGAATGACAGAATCACGTCACATAATTTTTAGCCTGACTCGTACACATGTGGGAGATTGAAAATAAAATGTTCCACTAAATAAAAATCAAATATTCTGGTGGAAGATTGATTGTTCCAACAGAAAATTGTGTTAGTAACTTTTGTATACTTTTGAAAATTTTGATTTTTTCTAGTAGTCAAAATTAAATGTTATAGTAGTGAAAATCACTGGTTCTAGTAATAATAAAATATTCATATAAACAACTAACAACTAGCACATTCGAATTAATTATGTCATCTGAAACAATAATTTTCAACTGGCTGCTCTTTTCTTTTTGGCCACTAACATGAATGAGCTGAAAATGAAAAGAAATAAAGTCTTTCAGATATTCAATTCACATTGTGGCCCATCATTAATATTGGGCTGTATCTGCATTCTCGCTGGCAAGCTGTGGGCCGTGCTACGCTGCATAGAGCATGATGCCAGAACATATCTAATGCTCTCACCGGGTTAGGTGCTCTCGTGCTCCTACAATTGATTTACATTACAAACATATGTCAAAATTATAACAAAAATATAAATAGATAATTCATGTTATCTTTAATCATCATGCAAAAGTATAGGTACTCGTGCTCCTATAATCGATTTACATTACGAAACATATGTCAAAATTATAACAAAAATATAAATGAATAATTCATGTTATCTTTAATCATCATGCAAAAGTATTGGTACAACAAGTATTTGTAGAAGAGGCAACAAAAAAGAGAAATGAGTGTTGGTTGCGGGTCCAATATGACCAGTTGCAATCCGTAACTGTTGAAGCTGTTTTTTTCTTTTTTGTTGCATCTTACACAAATATTTACATCTAAACTTTTGTATGATGATAGAGGATAACATACACTATCTATATATATTTTTGTTATAATTTTAACATAAATTTGGTAATGTAAAATTTTGGTGAGAGCACAGGAGCACCTAAAGGCGTGGGAGCACCGGATATATTCTCTGCATGATGCGCATTGGGAGTCACATCCGCAATTCTCAACGGAAGGCCAATGCATAGTCCTACAAATTTTCTTCTAAAAAATTCTTGCTGTAATGTCACTTGGTCTCTTGAAACACGTGCAACCAAACATCAAACTGCCCCTCTCTAGGTAATTGATATGATCAAGTGCATCAATTGAAGGGTCACTTGAGATCGATGGTATATAAACAGATTTGGATATGTTCGACCTCACCTGATAGTAGATTATAGAAATGTCTGTAGGACATCGATTTTAAAAGACGTGTCTGTAGAATATATTTTTATGAAATGCCAATGATACCCTTGCCTGCTCATTCTGTTGTTTTTGAGTGTAAAAATATATATGATGTATTAATTGTTAGTGTTAATATATTACAATTTATTGTCACCATGCATTAAAATGTAACATATTAGTTAACAAAATATTACAAAATAGAAGTAGCAAGCCTGAACATGCTATGCTAGATAAGAAAATGTAAACTCACAAAGTTATTCCCTCTCCCTTGGTAAAGTTTCATAACTTTTTTTTGTTTGCTTCGTGCAACATTATATCATAGAATGTGAACGTACAAATATTCCATATATTTACTCAAACGATTTTGAAATTTGAAGTAAATAGAGACGCAAACACAGAAGGGAAGTCTGAATGCCTCCCCCCGAATAAAACTAGAGTGTACAATTTATTTTGATCATGTGCACGCTAGTTTGCATTCACAAGCGCAAATTGAAACTAAGAAATTGAGTCAAAAGGAAACCGGTAAATAAACGAATCAAAATGCATTATACAAGAATAGCTGTCAGGGGAAAATGCAGTAGTAATTAATTACACGTCACAAAACTTATCCATATACTCCTGCCGCATGGTGTATGAACACAAGTGCCCAAGCACTGTTAACCGGTTTCTTTCCCAAAAATGTACGTCTAGCAGCCTACAAATATATAGGCATCCCGTTCCTGATCTTGTGCAAGCTAGTCTGAAAAAAATTACAATCGCTCTTTCTAGCCTCCTCTACACACTAATATCGATTTGTTGTCCCTTGTTATAGCTAGGGAGTTCTGATGGCGCAGTCGAGGGATTGGGCTGGCCTGGGGAAAGACATGCTCGAGTGCATCTCCAAACGCCTCGATAACCCAGAGGATTTCATCTCCTTCCGCTTCGTGTGCACGCAGTGGCGTGACGCCATTGAGCGCGACGCCCACGGTCGCTTCCATCCCTGGATCATCAAGAGCGACAAGGTCGGTGTCAACGGTAACGTCCTGTTCTACTGCTTGAATTCTGAGAAGTACCTTCAAATCCACGTCCCGAAGCTGAAGGGCAGGAGGATGAGGTTGGCTGGATTTGGAGCTGGCAACCTCATAGCCATCGACCAGGAAGACCAGCTTTCGGCCATGCTGGTGAACCCGTTGACCGGAGAGACCACCAAGCTGCCGCGCTTGCCCGAGTGGTGCCGTGGCAGCTTGATCTATGGTTTTGCCACGGATCCGGAGATGACAAGAAGCAAGCATGTTTTCGTAGTCGTCTACCAGTGTTGGATAGACAGACTACAAAACATGGTGGCAATGTGGCGCTGCGGCAGTGATGACGGCTGGGTCACCGTTCCGCCCGGGAGGTTTTGGCCGGCAATGCCTCAACTCCTTAGCGGTATCGCCGATGGTGGCCGTGAGGTGATTGAAGAAGAGCTAGCTGCTGCAGCTGCTACCGATGGCAACATGGCTTGGGTCCCCAGCACACAGTTCGCGAATCTGATAGAGCATGGGGGCAAGGTGCGCCTCCTCTTCCGGCAGGAGGACAACTGCCTACCGCTCCCATGGCCACGGGTGTCCTTCACGCTGCAAGATATGCTCGGAGAAAACTTGGCTCCCGTCGATTGGGCTGATGCTCCTGAGCTTCAGGACAAGATTATCCTTCATAGTTGGGACAGTCCATGCTACGTTCTCCCAGCAAGCGATCATTTCACTGGGCTCAGCAAGAACTGCATCCACTTCTTTAGTTGGCAGTACCGGGAGGAGGGGAAGGAGGCGGAATACTGTTTGTGCAAATGGGACTTGCTGGAGCGCGTCTCTACCGTCGTGAAGAAGATGCCCGGCGACTGGGATTGGGCGCATGGGAGCTGGTTCCTGCCTACTCTGAAGTAGTGCTGCTGCAGTAGCAACTGCTGAGCACCAAGCCGCTGCTAGACTTATGCCCCATCTATTCTTGAGCTTGGCATCAGATTGCCCTCTGTCTCATTTCAAGCCATCTCGTTGACATGTAGTGAGCCAGTGCCTTGGCATTTAAATTTATATTTTCTCATGTTTGAACACTGTAATTTTAAAATTCTATATGATGGATTTTCCTGAGCTAATACACATGTAATTAATATGTGTGATGCTGGCTTGTGTTCCCTCATTCCCTGTTCCATAAAAAAATGCACCAAGTTAATGTATACAGTTATTCTGTACTAAATAAAACTGTACCTTATGCTGCGAGATTTCAAAGCTTCTGAATCAATGATACTGGCTTTGGAAGCATATATTGATTCGTCTACACCTCCACACTTTATTGGTCGCCTTGTGTATGCAAATCCTGAATAAGAAACTAATAGCAGACGTATATTTCTAGTAGTTCTCTTACAAACAAAACAATTTTTAATAATTTAAAGAAAAATAAATAGTGGCCTATTTTTTCTTGTCTTTGAGTTTATGAAGATGTCATGCGCGTAATGAACTGAATCAGCTCCCTCATCTGGAGTAGGTTAGACGAGGCGGAGGACTAGTAGTACTCTTATGTCATGCACAAGGTTATGGATTACACCAAATAGTATGCTTGATTTCACAATATTTTAAACACTCTAGGAATGCTTGTTCCTTAGAGTATTGCATTCATTATTGTGCCGAGAGCAATTTGAGTCGCAGAGCGATTGAGTCGAGTTCCATTGTACCAGGCAAATTTGGTTGAACTCGTGACTCTCAGACTTTCTCTCGGCATGCATTATATTCAGTATAGGAATGCTTGGTTTCCTGCGATTTTTTGTAGCGTCCGTACGATATCCTGTACCTCCTATTTGCGATTTGTAGGTGACATAACTACTCTATTCATAGATGGTGCCACCTCAGAAAGTCCATGGTAGCTACTCCAGTGTGAGTTGGAGTTGTCTCTAAGGGTTTTTGATAGCAAGCTAATCCAGATCCAGAAAAAAAGAGATTTGAGAAGGAAATACCAATGATACCCCAACCCATTAATTCATCCGTTATCTTTTTTGTTAATATAATACAATTGATTATCACCATGCCTTTAAATAAATATTAGTCAACAAAATATTATAAAATAGAAGTTACTAAAATGCTACATTTTCTGCATAAATACTACGATGGCATTGCAAATATATTAGTTCCATGCAAGAGAAAGAGAAGCTGCATCTCATCATGAAAAGTGTCCACATTTAACCAAGATAAGAGATCTGTTGAACTATTTTATGCACGTGGAGAAATTACATGAGCCGGTGCTTAGAAACGTGAGATTTGATGTAAATAAGCATATACCTAGAACCTAATTAGAAACTCACAGAGAACTAAAGTCGACATCTGAAGCCTGAACACGCTAGATAAGAAAATGTAAACTCACAAAATTATTCCCTCTCCCTTGGTAAAGTTTCATAAAATTTCTTGTTTGTATCGTGCAACATTATATTATAGAATGTGAACGTACAAGAATTCCCTTTGTTTACTCAAACGAATTTGAAATTTGAAATAATAAATATAGAGACGCAAACACAGCAGGGAAGTCAGAATGCATCCCCGAATAAAACTTGAGTGCACAAATTTTGTTGATCATGTGCATGCTGGATGGCATTTTCACAAGCGCAAAATTGAAACTAAGAAATTGAGTCAAAAGGAAACTTTTAAGTAGGCGAATCGAAATTCATTATAGAAGAATAGCTGTCTGGGGAGAATGCAGTAGCAATTTATTACGCGTCCTAAAACCTATCCATATATACCGCATGGTGTATGAAGACAGTTGTCCAAGCACTGTTAACCGGTTTCTTTCCCAAAAATATAAGTCGAGCAGCCAACAAATACGGGCATCCCGTTCCTCATTTTGCTCTGCAAGTCTCACAAAAAAATACAATCGCTCTTTCAAGCCTCCTCTACACACTAAGATCGATTTGTTGTCCCTTGTTATAGCTAGGGAGTTCTGATGGCGCAGTCGAGGGATTGGGCTGGCCTGGGGAAGGACATGCTCGAGTGCATCTCCAAACGCCTCGACAACGCAGAGGATTTCATCTCCTTCCGTTTCGTCTGCACGCAGTGGCGTAACGCAATCGAGCGCGACGCCCACGGTCGCTTCCATCCGTGGATCCTCAAGAGCGACGATATCGGCGCCGACGGCAGCGTCACGTTCTACTGCTTGAGTTCGGAGAAATACCTTGAGATCCACGTCCCGAAGCTGAAGGGCAGGAGGATGAGGTTGGCTGGATTTGGAGCCGGCCACGTCATAGCCATCGACCAGGAAGACGAGCTTTCGGCCATGCTGGTGAACCCGTTGACTGGAGAGAGCACCAAGCTGCCGCGCTTGCCCGAGTGGTGCCGTGGCAGCTTGACCTATGGTTTTGCCACGGATCCGGAGATGACAAGAAGCAAGCATGTTTTCGTAGTCGTCTACCAGTGGTGGATAGACAGACTGCAAAACATGGTGGCGATGTGGCGCTGCGGCAGTGACGACGGCTGGGCCACCGTTCCGCCCGCGAGGTTTTGGCCGGAAATTCCTCAGTTCCGGAGCCGTCTTGCTGAGCATGGCCCTGGGCTGATTGAAGAAGAGCTGGCTGCTGCTGCTGCTGCCGATGGCAACATGGCTTGGGTCCCCAGCACACAGTTCGCTAATCTGATAGAGCATGGGGGCAAGGTGCGCCTCCTCTTCCGGCAGGAGGACAACTGCGCAGTGCTCCCATCGCCGCGGGTGTCCTTCGCATTGCAAGATATGATGGGAGAAAACTTGGTTCACGTCAATTGGGCTGACGCTCCTGAGCTTCACGACAAGATTATCCTTCAGAGCTGGCACAATCCATGCTACGTGCTCCAAGCAAGCGATGGTTTCCCTGGGCTCAGCAAGAACTGCATCCACTTCTTTAGTTGGCAGCACCTGGAGGAGGGGAAGGAGGCGGAATACTGTTTGTGCAAATGGGACTTCCTGGAGCGCGTCTCTACTGTCGTGAAGAAGATGCCCGGCGACTGGGAGTGGGCGCATGGGAGATGGTTCCTGCCCACTCTCAAGTAGTGCTGCAGTAGCAAGGTGCTGCTAGACATATGCTGTATCTATTCTTGAGCTTCTTTCGTCAGATTGCCTCTCAATTTCATGCCATCTAATGACATGTAGGGACACTTATATTTCGTAATGTTTGAACACTGTTATTTCAAAATTCTATATGAATGCTGTTGTTTTTTTGTGAGTTATACATGTGTTGATATATGTGATGTTGGCTTGTGTTCCGTAAAATTTGCGTTTTGGTACTCCCTCTGTTTGAAATTACTTGTCATCTGGACCTTTTATCAGGTTTAGGTTCAGTGCACATTCCATGCGCCTAGACACCAAAATACACTCCCAGGATGACAAGTAAATTAAGACGGAGGGAGTACTAAATAAAACTGTGCCTTTCTTATGCCGGGAGATTTCAAAGGTGCTGAATAAGTGATATTGGCTTTGGAAGCATATATTTATCCATCTAGATCTCCACAGTTTATTGGTGGGCTTGTGTATGTTAATCCCAAATAAAAAAAACTAATTGTATACACATATTCTAGTAGTTCCGTTTCAAACAACACAATTTTTGATACTTTAAACTTGAAAATAAATGGCTTGTTTTTTCTTGTCTTTCGGTTTATGACGATGTCATGCACGTAATAATCAACTGCATCAGCTCCGTCGTCTTGAGTAAGTTAGACGAGAGGGTGAACTAGTAGTACTTATATGTCATGCACATGGTTATGGACTACACCTAATGGTATGTTTGATAAAAATCATTTTATTCCATCCAAATGCCAGGCTCATGGAGTTCCCACACCTGGCTGTACCAACTAACCAGGTTCCAAGCCATCTGAGTACCAACTCAAACCAACCATCCAAATGTGGCTAACCATGAAGAACTGCACCTTATTGTTCTTGATTGTGAGCAGGATTGTCATGACAATTATACTATGCGTAGAAAGCTTGCACAACTTTACTCACAAGTCACAGGATTCCATTAACGTCGGTTACGGAAGATCTCCACTTTTCCAGTTGCACACTACCTTTGATGTGTGGTCTTATGATCCTGATGCCATTAGAAAGCATCACCAAACCTGCATTCACATTATCATTTGCCACAGCTAGCAGTATGAGCGTCTGTTTTACCTCCACGCACATAAGTCCGTTTTACCAACTGATAGTAAACAACCAGTTGGTACGCACATAAATAAGGTGTATATCTAATTAATCAGCCAAGTTAACCTTGTGGCCGCGCCGTTATGTCGGGTTACTAAGTACATGAACTAATACTTCCAAGCTATTGGGAAAACTCACAATCCCTCTCTACGAGGCACTAGAAAATTTCATGTTCCTTTCTATAACACATGTTGAGATTTCCCACCTCTCTATGCCACCTCTCGTCTTGGTGGCATTACAAAAGATAGTGTTTCCATTGTGTTTGGTTTCAATCCTCTTTGGCCAAGGCTTTAATAAATACAAATTCATCGATCATCTTCAACTTACAATAACCCTTCTTAGCAAGGATAAAACTTCATGATCTTGTTAGCATCAAAATCTCCATGTTCAACGCTAGCACCACGAGCTCCATGTGAGGGGAGGGAAGGGGTAGCAAGCTCAATGGGCACTAAGGTTCTACACTCTGTTCAACCCATATGAACAACGTCATCATGTCCTCTAGTCACCACCGAGCCTGTCTATGCCAAAGATGTAGCCCCTCCACCCTCTTCTTAATTGGCCTAGAATCAAGTTGCTTCCCCCAGTTGCCACCCTCCGAGTGAGCTAGAGTTGTGCTTGCTATCATAGTTGTTCCATGGTCTACCTCACCCTCTAATTCCTCATTATTATTGGCAAGCCCCTTTTTATCTCTTGGTAAGGAGCTGACCCACCATGGAAGAAGAAGAAGACGAGGAGGAACACAATTATATCTATAGTACAGATAGTAAATCATTTCTGTAATGAACTTAGGAAATATCAATGACCTTTACTTCGGAGAGTGGCACAATGGGGAGAGAAAATTTCAACTAGTGCATATAAGGGAGACATACATTTCCAGTGGCTAATAGGGGATTGAATTTTTTTCAATTACTTTGAACGAATTAGTCAATTAAGAATACCGAGATGAACAAGTTGATGAGCAGCATGAATTTACTTAGGACATGTTGGGGAGGAGATCACCACCTTATCCCAATAGGCCAATCCGAAAGAAAGAAGCCCAAGTAGTGGAGAAGGAGGCGCCCGGCCCATCTAGGGCCCAATATGGCCATGAAGGGAGAATTCAGCCCACTTAGTAGCCATGTGGCATGTGTGTAAATAACAAGAATGCCCTTGTATAGGCATAAGAAGGGCATGAGCATTAGTGTAATTTGGGTTCATGGTGACTATTAGGGTTGGGAGAGTATGTGTCTATAGATACTCTCTCTACCCATCACATGAACTGATTGGATTCCCCCGTAATACCCCTGTAATGGAATATATGGCTACCCTTATGGTCCCTCCTTCGTAAGGGCCCCTTGTCATCACACTTGTTCCTCCCCTTACTACGCGTAGTCTAAGGCCCTTCTAGTTCCGCAGCCCATATACTACACTCTTCGAAACACCCTTAGACTGACCCATATCTTGTTGGTTGTACGCTTAGTAACCATAACAGGACAAGAGGTCTCTTCCAATTTAGTATTGTATTCCTTTGATGAAAGAGAAAATTACATGTATAGCATCAAGAAAACTTCCTTTCCTTTGTAGCACCCAAACTTGAAAACTTCCCTATGTATGCAGCAACGAAATTTTTCTTCCCTGTCTAGCACTTCCGTGACTCCTGTGACCACCCATTATCAATAGCAAAGAGGGCCTACCAGAAAAACGACGAAAATGCCCTTTGGGTCTTCTGCATCGCAAGGAACAACACGAACTAAAACCAAATAATTCCACCAGAACTAAATCGAAACCGATCCACGGTTCTAGCGAATCAACCATGCTGACGTGCACCGGCGACACGTGTGTGGAGCCCCTGGGCGGCCAACCCCGAGCGTCGAGGATCCCCTCGATGGCCAGCCCTAGGTCGTCGGCGCGGATCCCCGCTCAGGTTAGCCTCAAGCCGTTGCCGGCATGGAACCCCTCGGTGGCCAGCCCCAGGCTGTCGCCGCCGTGGATGGGGTCACGGAGTCCCTCGACGGCCGGACGCAGGCTGGCTTGGGCGACCAACCCCTAGGCCGTACGGGCCTCCACTCTTCCGGGTGAGTTTCTTGAACAATTTGTAGCATTCACTAGCAATAGAATTAGCTGCAGCTCTCATTCATGTCGTTCTTCATGTTCTATACCGACAATATGTCAGATTCTAATTTTTTTCTCAATATAAAATTGATTGGCAATCATAAAAACATGAGAAAGGATACTAGATGTTGGAAATTAGATATGATTGTTGATTCAGACAAGACATGTTTTATGGATTTCGTTCAATCAAGTACCTCCAGGGTACTTGGAGGTTGCACATATCCAGTATTATCCGATTGAATTTCCACCGGATTTGAGCAGGACACGGGCATTATGTGTGCTATGCGGTGGGTGGCGGCGGCTGTATGCGTTCTGTCATGGTGCAGTTGTGTTAGGGCAGCACGAAGGTGAAGTGGGGCTGTTTGGGCCAGAGAACCTGAGTAGGAGATGGGCACAAGGAGTAAATGAAGATTGAGTCTGTGATTGTCATCTCTATGTAATAATGCCATTTGTGTACTAGCACTAAAACTCAATTCAGTTTATGATCTGTACTGTGATCTTGGATGTTTGTGGTTATGTGATCATAGAACATGTTGAACTTGATTATTTATCTGTATTGTTGATCCTGGGTGGCTGTGCAATCTCTAAAATTTATTTGATTGAATATCATGTTGCATGGTTATCCTTACTACATGTGTCTGCTTTGCTTATGTGAAGATTCTCCATGAGTGCTGTTTTTTATTTCTGAATACTCCATGCAAAAAAAAAAATGGCTCCAAAGATCAAAAGAAAATTTTCACTAGTGCATAATCGCAGATATGATAAAATGGAGCCCAACATAGCAAACTACAGTACCATAGTTTATGAAAACCATAGAGGAGCAAAAATGTCTTTTCCTCTTGCAGTTAACATTGTTAAGTGTTCATAGAAATGGAAGTGCTAGAGAGGGAAGAAAAATTCATTGGTGCATACATAGGAAAGTTTTCAAGTTTGGGTGCTACAAAGGGAAGATGAAGTTTTCTTGATGTTATACAGGTAATTTTCTCTTGATGAAATGGTTTGAGTAGATGCCGATTACACGTGTCAATAATAAATCCTAGTTTAGCTTGTTTAATTTCACTAATGTTTTTGTCAACTATTCAGATGCGTGTGTTCAGTTTCTTAAGAACAAATTATGTGTTTGGTAATTAAGAATATATACAGTTTTGATTGATGTGTATGTCTGATGACTTATTGCCGGGTATGAGCATTTGAATCCAGATGTTATTCGACTTATCAAGTTCAGGCGTTGTTACACAATTTTGAATTTCAACTATATATGTGTTTGGTCATCTATCTGTAACTATTGTTACAAGGATAAATTATGCTAGTAGTTCCGATTCTAAACAAACTATGCCCCCAACCCTCAAGTGCTATAGGCTAACCCTCCATTAGAAATCTTGAAATTCAGAAAATAGAGAATAGCTCCGACTAATGAAGAAAGCATCCGACTTAGTGAATGCATATATAGAACGGAGATGAGTACTAAGTAACTTGGTGTATTATGCCAGCATCAGCTGCAAACGATTATCATATATATGACAAAGAATAAAAATTAGCAACAAGGAAGTTCTGTGCACAAGATGGCAATAATAGTTGTAATGCAGAGAAACATTTGACAACAAACTCATCCGTCTGAATTCCTTTTATATTTTGAGTGGCACAATCCTATATCAAATATTCTATTGTTTGTACATACAAAATGACTAGTGGTCAGAAAATCATTATGAGAATGATTGTGTGCAACCGTGTGTATCCAACTTGTGTCCGACCCGTGCACCAATGTTGTTAACTGGGTGATTTGTCTACAGTACACTATAAAAAGTCAACTTTGTATGGGGATACTAAACAAAAACAACTTTGTTTGTAGGACACTGCCCACAATTCATTTATAGTGTCCTATAGACAAAGTTGTTTTTTACGGTATACCGTACACAAATAATCCATGTTACATCCCAAGATTTATACGTACCTACTTAGTAGCCTACTTATATATCGCAAGAGGACATAGTAGCCTAAAGCAAACTTCATGCATTGTCTTCCGTGTCTTACTGTTGGTCATTTCTACGTACCTACTTATATATCGCAAGAGGACAGTGTATATTGTAGCCTTATCTCTTAGAGTATTCCAAGATTTATATCGAATCCACAAGGATCAGCAATAGAACACGATTAGGGTTTACTATTTCGTCTAATAGAATAATTCTAGCATGAAGTATTATTGCACACATATGGATTGTGAAGAAGATAAGGTTGGTGTTGGTCGGCACCGTGAGTGGTAACATAATAAATTGATATTCACAAAGATCCAATCCTAGAGTTTAACCTATATGAGTCTAGTAGTTCCAGGCATATATAAGTCAAAATCACGTCAAAGCAAGGTCTTAGTCTACAAAAATTACTCGGGTTTTCTACAAGATATGGTGGTTTCATTCGTCTCAGCTGTCACATGCAAGAGAGTATTAGATCCCCACTGGTTTTTTGCACTAAATTATAGATCCATAAGAACAAACCTTTTCCACGAGTCTATTCTTACCAAATATCTAGAATAAAAGAACAAGCATAATCACATAGACCAAAGTAATCCGATCAAAGACAAAGAATTCTCACAATCACATGATTATCACCATTAATTACATATCTTGATGAACATCAAGGGAGGGTCAAGAACTTCGGCATAGCCTTGTGCATGGAGGCTATACCAGTGTTGGTCATTACTACGCACCCACTTATATACCGCAAGAGGACGATGTACATTGTGCACCTTTTCTCTTAGAGTATTTCAAGGTTTAATCGAATCTGTAGAGACCAATGGGAATTAAATATTATTAACAGTAAAAGATCTAATTAAGCTACTGTTATTTGCATGTTGGAGGTGTTGGTGTTGATCGGCGTGCTTTGGTGTTGATCAGTGCACTAGTGCTGATCGACACAATGGATGGATTGGTGATCTAGCGACTAGAAAAGACTTAAATAGCCTAAATAAAGCTATGTGAGTAACCAGATATCTACTAGTTGAGATAGTAACCAAAAAGTCTAATTAGCTAGCATATGCATATGCATATGCATATGCATGATCATAGAATCAAGATCAACAAATCACCAAAACCATCATCAACATATTCCATCATCTTTAAGATACATAATGTATGATTCATCACCATCTAGAAGGCCTACCTAGATGAATCAACTCTAACACCAAGGGTTCTTGAAGCTCGACTTGAGATCTATTATTACGGGGCAGATCCCCAGTGGCTCTAACTCACGAGTTTGTGTCCCCGTGTCAATGTCTCTCTATCTCTAGGGTTTTTACAAGTATCCGTATGGGCAAGGTACTTAGGGAGTCGGAATCCACAAAATCTTAGAATGTGCCGATCGGCACAAGGTTAGTGCGGATCGACACGTCTTGTGTCTTCATGGATCTCCTCTCCGAGTTGGTTCCCTTGCCTTCCATAGCTTTCATGTGGGCCTCCTTCGTCATGTTCTCGGAGATAATGCCTTGCATTACACGTTTGAGTCTTGAAGTTTCCTTTATCTTTTCTAGATGAATATCTTGAAATATCTCATGCAAGTAACTTCCATAATTGTAGAATGGATGGCTTCCTTTGTTGGGCTAATTCCTTCATGTGCCGATCGGCACAGGTATCCGCCAATCGGCACATTGGGCTTCCTCTTCGCATTTCTTCTGCTTTCAGCCCCCGACCTCTAATCAACACCGACTTATGTAAATCATAACTCTTCCTTCCGAAGTCAAAATGAGGCAAACTTGGACTCTATCACGTAGCCCTTGGAAATATCCGAAGTCAAGTCGGTATAATTTTGATCTTTAGATTTGGCCTTTTAGATACCCAAAATTGCGATGTCGTAATATTTGTCCTAGTTCGGACTCCTCTACGCAAGTCGCGTTGTGGGGACCATATATCATCTCTCTAGAGTCCAACTAATGCAAATAATATATGTTTCAGAAAGTTTTCGACGATATCTACAACTTTGGTAGTCTGAGATTTATCAATTAGCCTCGTCTTGAGCTCCCAAAGTGTGTTACAATGTAGTGTTGTTTCTGGACTCCGTGATTTAAACATTTCTTTCGGATAAACCTTCTAGAGATCCTTAGGCATTGGGACACGACCTTGGGCTTGCACATAGGGCTTCATGGACGTTCAGGGGTGTCATGTAGGCTCCATAGGCTAGTGGGAGGCCCTCCTTGCATGGCGAGTCAGGCTTCATATCGATACTTCTCATCTTTTAGCCTTTTTGTCGTCATTACTCTTGATTATGCAAATAGCACTAAAACAACACTACATGTGGAATTTGTCAAGATTAGAGGTAAAACACATGATTAGAAACCACCAACACTTACCAAGTGTGTATCATGCTATCCTTGTCGGTTTCACGTAGAAGGATCCATATAGACTAGCCGATCACAAAGGAGGCCCTCTATTTCCCATAATTGTTCACCCTCTACATAATCAATTTCCATATCTTACATTGATGGTGGTGGTAGCCAACTTATCCCACGTCATGCCCATCCTTGCTTTCTAGCATGGATCGCATGGGAATGGCGAGGAGGATGAAGATGACTCCAACAAAAGCATCTCCATGACCTGCAACATAATACACACTACAAGGTTTTGGAGTGTAACAGGGTGTGGCCGGGTATGGCAAAGGCCTCCTCCAACCAACACTACATGGTTGAGCTGTTTGCCATTATCGTCGATCCCTTAATCGAGCAGGACATAGAGACATTGCACTTGATATAGGAGTTTCCATTAAAAGTTAACTTATATCTTGGCAACAAACCCTATGATGGCACACTAGGTGCATATCTTTATTTTTTCTAAAACTGATCAATGCTAATAGTGCACACTAATATAGTATAGGTTGGCCCTAGATGGCCCATAATCCTCGGAGAAGTTCTCGGCAGACATGCCGAGGCAATGGAACCATCCTCGTCCCATAGGCATGGTAGCGGTGGACATGATTGAGCACAAGGGCTAGGTGTTGCAGCTCACTTGATCGACATCAACACGGGCACGTGCAGCTAGGACCATAACAACATCTTGTTTGTGGATGGTAGTGACTATCAAATGATGTTGCATGAGGAAACCCATAGTCTAATTACATGTTAATTTTTGGTGAAGTAAAGACCACACACGTGTGTTAAACACAAGTCTATCACCTTAAAATTAGTTAATAGCTTTAATTTCAACAAAAAAATTTAGAACATTATGTATCGATTATAGCTTCAACACATTTTTTCTTTAAAAAACAAGACTTGGAAACTTTCCAAACTCCCAAAATGTTTTTCAATCTGAGCCACCAAGACATTTCACATAATGTATATATTGGTCATTTTTTATGTGATTGTGGACTTACATTGCTACTTAATTATTATCCATTTACTTTGCAGTATGTAGCACTATCAATACTAAATTAACAATGTATCCTAATGGTATCCACCTCGATGTAGAGGAAGAAGCCAATGTGATCAATTGTCCACTTTCTTATGCAAATATTCAGCACCGTAGTAGTGATAACAATGTATCCTAATGGTACCCGGTATGCTAGTTTCTAGAAGCAAAAGTAGGGTCTTGAAGTGCCAGGGTGATTGGGGGTATCAAACTACAAAATTACTACACGCTATTAGACATGTCCATGCTTATATATATGAATTGCACGCTTGAATATGTTTTTACATTGTAGACCCATTGGCACTCTAATTGTTCCTCATGAATCTATATATCACATATGTATGGATTCATATTACTTAGCACTAACCAATCATTATAAATAACCACCCATTCACATTAACTTAAAAGCAAGCCTTGTGCAACATTTCGACCTTCCTACCAACTCATACCCCGACATCCTTACCAAATTCTCATCGAGGGATCTATGGCAGAGTTACCCTCTCTCAAGAAGCCCTATGGTGCCTTTTGACACTCATTGTTGACCCTCAAGAGTTCATCATCTTCCACATCATGTGGTTTTTGTGGGCTTGTCTAGCTCGTGTTAGGAAACGCCCACCACACTTTCTCCCGTGGATCATGGACAATGGCGCGGATGAAGATGAATCCCTCATGTTGTCCTAGATCATTCATTTGATCCACATTGAGGTGTTGGAGTGCAAGAGAGTGGTTGGGGGTATGGCGTCAACCTCCTCTTGGGAATTGACATTGCGGATGAGCATTGGTTATGTTAATAAGTCCCTCAACTACTATGTTCCCACCGATCGTTTGATGACGGGCCAGGAGCATATCTTATGCTCATCTTCAGGCATAAGCATGACTGACATGAATGCAATCATGAACAACTAAGACCATGAAGATAACCCATCCGTATAGGAGGCAATGACTTAAAAATGGTCTAAGATGAGATTTCATGTAGTATTGGGGTGTGGAAGAAACACACATTATAGGTATGTAAATTATTTTCAAAGTGTACTTCAATGCATGTGTGTTAAGCACAATAGATCACATTTTTAAGATATGTGTTTTGTTCTTGATATTGATTGTAGTGCTTTACATAAAATGTGTGCAACACATTCCCTCCTATTCTTTGCTTAAATGCACAATATTCAATATTTACTATCATTATTCAAATGATTTTACGGTTTAAAATGAATAGATGCCAATACAATAAACAAGTCATCTAGAATGCAATATCACCTGTGCAAATTCACATAAGCAAATGAGTCAAGGAAATTCATAAGTTGATAACCAAAATGCATCACAACAATAGTTGGAAGAGAAAATGCGCCCCCCCAAAAAAAAATTACCTCATGTACCTCGAGCATCCTAATCTAGACATCCTATTTTTCACTTGTGAGCAATTCTTGCGTAGAATTAAGACATCACTTCCAATCACCTAAACACTACAATCCAGAGAGTCCCTTGTGAGTTCTCATGCTAGAGTCAAGGGATTGGAATGGCCATCCGATGGACATGCTTGGGTGCATCTCCTAACACCTCGTCAAACCTACGTATTCCATGTCCTTCTACAATCTTGATGCTCACACTCACTTCCACACATAGATCTCGCGGAGAGAGGGTTGGTATTGATGGAAACATTGTGTTCTACTACATGAATTCTTGGGAGATATAAGACCCGAGTCTAAAGGGTGGGATTACGAGATTGGCTGGGATCAACGCCAACGAACTTAGGATCACCATCGATTAAGACAATGAGTTTTTCACCCAATCTCCTAGAGTGGTGTCGTGGTAGTTTGACCTATGGTGTTGCCATAGATCTCAAGATAACATGAAGGCGAGCGTGTTTTTGTGGTTATATGCACCAGTAGTGGATAGATACACCACTAGAGAACATGGTTTTACAATGTGGCACCGACAGCAGTGCCACCAATTCATGACTTTGTGTGGTGACAAGGATGCGTTCATCCCTACAACAAACCCACCATGCAGGAGCTCAACATCGTCGTAATGTGGCATCATGAATCCAATAACGGCTAGGCCAGTATCATTGGAGAATTGCTGGGTTGGCATGCCAAGCCATGAAAACCGCATGCTCCATGGCCCTAAGACCCTGTAGGGTGAACATGCCATTGCCCCCAATGAAAAATCAATGGTGACTTCGTCCCCGACGCAGAGGCCGTGTACTTGATCGAGCACCTACTACACACCGACTAATTACACTCACAAGTTTATACTAATGGATAAGGGTGAATAATTTATTTATGGTTCAACACCTCCTCTTCGAACAGAAGCCTTTCCCCCAAGTCCTAATTTTTCTTTCTTTTATGCCGGGGAGGAGTATCTTCTTACTACTCAAATACAGTGATCTGAATCTATCGGGATGAACGAAAAATACGAGAAAACATCGATCACCTTCACTTTACGCCACGCCGACTCTCCATCTTGGAATTAGACCAAGGGTCGAAGGCCCATACCATAGGACCCCGTTTGCCGTATCTTATCGTAAGCACGTAGGAGATCAAGACACAGACTTAGGGCTATGGAGAAAGTAGATCGATTGCCCAAGAATTACAACAACATAGAGGGTCTACAAGTCTATAAAGAAGTTTCCAAAAATTGATCGGTAGTAGCTTCTCACCTAGTTGACTAGTCACATCTTTATCTGCTGGCTTCCCTCTCTCCATTCGTCCTTCGGCTTTGAAGTAGATATTGAAAGCAAAGCGTATATGAGATAGAAGATCCATGCTTTAGATGTGAAAATGGAGCGGTACAGCGGAAAGTACATTCAGTTGGAATGGAACTCAAGAGATCTTTGGTTGATACCAATGGAAGCTGATGGACACATATGGTTCAATAGCACCAAGGCTCGTCAACATGTCGGATGTGCCATGGGAAAACATCATGCTGCATGACATGATCGGCCACAATGAATGACGGTCGTTCCTTAGGCTGACACACCAGAGCTGTGCGACAAGATTGTCTTGCATAGTGACAACTGCAACTCCTGCATGCTACCAGTGAGTGATTTTGCCGAGCTTAGTCCGAATGCTATTTGTTTCCTCACCTGGGAACACAAGGATGAGGAGAACAGGAAAGACGACAATGACCATGTGATGTGAACGGGATGTCCCGATCTTCCGAAAGGTTCCGATAAACAATGATTTGGCGGAGACTTGACACAAATTGACCCCGCAATCGCAGCACCACGTCTCCTCTGGTTATCAACCGTGCAAGCACGATTGACCTCATCAAGAAGGCTAATCCTTTCCTGCGAATCAAAGAACACAAGCAAGAACAAGATAGAAGCAACCAAATTGCAAATGTATGATTAAACTCACGAGTTGGAGTCTCACAAACCGACAAAACGGCGAAATTGTTCTTGACAGAATTATCTAAGCAAAACCCAAACCATAAGGAAGGGGTGGCGGCTGCTTATGAAGTCTCTAGGGTCGTCCATCCCCCTGGACGCAGCCCTAAGTGGGCTCAACAAAATACACGGCCCAAAGGCCAAAAGACGGTGGTGCAATACCGGGACAGTTTCTGGACGTCTTTTTATTTTGACAATTCCCGACGACTCAAGAGGAATTTGGATATGAGACCAGCGCCAATGGAAAGTTTATCAAATTATCTTCCGTCCATATAAAGAACGTCCCAATCGGACTTCGTATGCGACCGGGACGTCCGTTTTGATGAAGGCTGTTTCTGAACTCCGAAACAGACTCGAAGTCGACTTTGTTTGGGCCTCCAACTTGACATGGACGTCCTTGCTGGCCCTCCACGCCTCCAACCTCCTCCTTAACCGTATTATCATCATCTCCATGGTTCCTAACAATAATTAACTCATTAGGTAGTAATATATTCTCAAATATAAATAAAGAGATCATTAGGAACATGCTCACCCGTAAATTCAATTACCGTGCTCTAGTTTTTGTCCTTGAATTATGTATGTGTATTGGAGGAGTGTTGGTTATATCCGAGGGTGTGATGTCCTCATCACCATGGTGATGATGACCACTCTCACTCCTACCACTTGCGCAAGTAGGACATGGTCAACCATGTTGGTGTTGCCTGGGTCAAGAAGAAGATAGTACAAAGCTTCTGGGATGGGGTGAAGCCTGAGATGTGGTTTATGCCCACACTTTCCTAGTAGTTTTGTACTGCATGGGATTTGCTTTGATTTTGATTTGTTCAATTTCATGTAATCATTTTGAAACAATTGCTCATCGACCTGTGTATGGGTCAATTTCATTTGTTTTGCAATCATTTAGTACTTCATTTTTTCACCTGTGATGTAGAAGATGTGGGCTCAGATCACTGGCATGCCGATGCCACGGCAATGGCCACCCAAATGAGTATACACTCACTAGAGGTTGTAGACTGCGCCAAGAGGCTATGCACTCATGGCAAGAGAGCAACATAACGTCTACCGACTACATGTACACCACTGCAAACCCATCGCGAATAAACAGCGGTACCCACTCTAGGGACTTACATCTGGCTGTAGTGATCCTAGGGTACAATAACCACTGTCATCCAACCTACTCCCTCCATTCCTATATATAAGCATTTGAGGGATTCAAATATTGTTCCACAATATAAGCATTCCTAGAGATAAGACAAAACTTGATGGGTTGGTGGGTGGGTGGGGAATTTGATGAGGTAGTGTAAAATGAAGGGTATACATGTCTTTTTTAGTCTTGACTATTTTTGTCTTGGGATTCTAGGAATGCTTATATATAGGAATGGAGGGAGTAATAAATAAGCATGATTTATCGTGTATCTTTTTAGTTTTTTTTTACCATTAGGCTGAGTAGTAACAACATTATGAATATAAAAATAACCATATATGCATAGAGTTTTCAAGCAACACGCATCTGTTGCTCCTCGTCTTTACCCCACTCATACCATCATCCTCATCCCAAATGTGGATTGGTCAGCCATGTTTCCTCAATCGAGAAGAAGATACTACCTAGCTAATGGGACAGGGTGAAGCCCGAGATGTGCTTCATGGCCACACTCGCCTAGTAGTTTTGCATTCCGTTAGATTTTCTTTGATTTTGATTTGTCCTATTTCATGTCATAATTTTAAAGCATTTAGTTGGTTATCAGTCTACGTTTGGCTTCATTTTTTTTCAATCATTTAGTATATCATTTCCCTGTGGCTGTGTAGAACACACACACATGTGCTTTAAACACAAAAGTATCACATATTCTCGGTATTTGTATTGGTCCCGATATTGAAAGCAGTGTTGTATATAGCATGTGTGCACAGCATACATTTCCATCCTATTCTTAGTTTAAGCTACCCAAAACCTCTTGCCAGAAGAATGTGTGCTGCAACATTCTCATAAAATGTAAATGCACAATATTTACTATAACTATTCAAACAATTTTTAATTTAAATTAATATTTTCAAATACAATAAGAAGTATGAGTGAAACATGGGACTGAATAAAACTTGAATGCACCATATATGTGTGTGTTATTGGGTGGGTGATAGATCAACTGTGTTAAGGTAAAGTTGGGTAGGAGATTACTGGCCGTGGGCGAAACTCTTAGTACTGGTGTAGAGTACTTGGTGTTTAGGTGTAAGTCCATCTGCTATGGACGAGTGTTTGCCCTGCCATATAAGGATTGGTTCTTCGGACCACAAATTGGTGATTTAGTATAAAAGCACAGAACCTGTTATGGGCAGTACTGAACACCAAACCTTAGATTACACAACATGAAGTTCCATCAGGTGTAGTAGTTTACGAAGGTCCAGGCCTTGGTGTCATATCCGTTAGACCCCTGGATATTCGTGGTGAGCTTGTGGGCGTGCCTAGTTGCGGTGGCAACGTTACATGTTCTGAGGCTAAGAACATATGACTTGTCGGTAAACTGTACCAACCTTTGCAGAGTGTATAATTATCTAGATGTCCGTTGTCACGGTATATTGACACACCAAACATTGAGCTCTCGTTGATTAGCCACATATATTACCTCCTTGATGTGTGAGTGGGCGTCCTTGTGCCTTTTGAAGGTGCTAGGTATGGATATTGGACATCTAGCAACAATATATGGATTGTGGCAATAACTTTATTTATATTGCAACAAAATTTCGATCAAACACACATCAAAAGCCTGTTGGATCACTGATTCAGCACCTTTTGAAAAACCTACCTCGGGCACAGTTTCATCTAGTACATAATCATATACAATAAAGTTATTTCCACAATATATAGGGAACTTGTTTACTAAGTACAGTAACGAATAAGGAAACCCTCGAGAAGCCAACTGATCTAATTAATAAGTATGATTAATGGTGTATCTTTTCAGATTTTTTTGACTATTGGATTGAGTAGTAACAAGCATTACAAATCAAATGTAGTGTTGTATACAACATGTGTGCACAACACACATTTCCCTCCTATTCTTAGTTTAAGCTACCCATAACCTCTGATCAGAAGAATGTGTTCTACAACATTCTTGAAAAATTTAAATGCACAATATTTACTATCATTATTCAAACAATTTGTAATTTAAAATTAATATATGGAAATACAATAAGAAGTCTGAGTGCATCATGGGACCGAATAAAACTTGAATGCGTCAAAATTTGTTTTGTTCATATATGTGTGGTTCTAAGTTCCATTCACATGCAGAAATTCAGTCAAGCAAATGAGTCGACAAAATTCATAAGTTGGCAAGACAAAATGCATCACACAACAATAGTTGTCAAGGGAAATGCACAACTATTTTGCACTTTATAAAACATATCCATGTATGTTGTGTGGTGTAAACATATTACGTAACCGCTGCACTATGTCACCAGATCACTTGTTACAAAAAAAACATGAATCAGGTAAGAACAAAATGAATCTATGTTCCTTCACTACCAGAATTACACACTGTAGCAATGTGGTTCTATATCATGTAGCAGCATGGAAAAAGTGGGCCGCCAGTGCTAAGATGATTTTTAGTCATGGATCAAAAGGTGATCCATAGCTAAAAATCATTCTTAGCGGTGGGTCACGTTATGGTCCGCATCTATAAATGAAGGTCATATAGAAAGGCGGACCATACTGTGGGTACCTACAAAAAATCTATTTGTAAAAGCACCTCACATTACTAACCGACGCTACTAATTCAACGTCAGCTCAACCCACGAAAGTGCATATAAATTAAGAGAATGTTTTTTGTGGGCATAGTGACATGTGTCCACCCTAGCTTTTTTATTAATTATGATTAAATTTAAATATTGAATCTCTGTTTATATTATTAAACATGTCGGACTAGTTGTAGATATGTTATCAAATCATAAATTGAAGTACGGAAATATCAAATTCTAGCAAATTCGTCAAATTTAACAGAATTTCATGAATTTATCCGAATTTGATATTTTTGAACTTTAATTTATGATTTTATAACATATATACAACTAATCTGACATGCTTAATAATATAAATAGAGATTCAATATTTAAATTTAACTATAAATAATAAAAAGCTAGGGTGGACACATGTCACTATGTTCTCTGAAGTATTTCTCATAAATTAACAACCCTACACTCCACCCTCAACTCCCCACCCCAGCAGCCACTCTCACTCTCTCTCCCTCCACCTCCACTATCGCAACCCCTCCCCCATTGCCGGCGTGGCCCTCTCCTCGGTGCCGGTAGTTAGATCCGAGAGGAGCAGTAGTGTGGCCCTCCTCTCCTCATGAATCCTCCTTTCCCTCACCTCCTCCCAAGCAACTATGACGGTTGGGATCCGACGACCGTGAGGTCGGATATGGCGCCGGTGAGGGTCTCGAACAGATGCCGCCTCCTTCCCCAACCCCATCCGACGCCCCTCCCCAGCCCACATTGGCGTGCATCCGTTGTCCCTTGACGTGGATCCGGTAAAATGCCCAGTGGGTGAACTCGGCACCGCCCTCTCCTCTCCCAGATTTGCCCAGTGGCGGCAAGGTGGCAAATCTACCCGCAGGGTGACGGCTGGTGGCTCTAAGCAGCGGACGCCGACGGTCAACTTGTGGGTGGCTGGTTCGACGATCGATTGGGTGAGATTTTCTTTGATTTTGATTTGTCTGATTTCATGTTGTAATTTTAAAGTATTTAGTTGGTTATCAGTCTGTTTTACTTCTTGCATATTCTTTTTCAATCATTCAGTATATAATTTTCCTATGTAGAACACACACAAACGCTAGTTATCTTAAATCTTGTGGAAGTATATATACTTCTCACACAAGTTTTTTAAAACACAAGAGTATCACACATTCTCCCTATTTGTTTGTTCCCAATGGCAAAAGCAGTGGTGTCTATAGCATGTGTGCACAACACACATTTCCCTCCTATTCTTGGTTTAAGCCCCCCCCCCCCCCACCCACCCACACATACACCCTCCTCCATGGCCGGGGCGACCCTCTCCCCATTGCCGATGGCCAGATCCAGGAGGCGTCATAGTGTGGCCCTCCCCTCCTCGGCACTCCTCCTTTCCCTCTCATCCTCCCAAGCGACTACGACAGTTAGGATCAGGTGAAGGCGAGGTCAGATACGACAATGGTGATGATCTCGGTTGGCGCTGCCTCCTTCCCCAACAGGCGCCCCTCCTTGAACCCCCCTCCCCCTGGCATGGATCTGCTATCCCTCGACGTGGATCTGGCACAGCCCCCTAGGGTGAATCCGGCACCGCCCTCTCCTCACCCAGATTTTCCCTATGGCGGAAACGTGGCGGATCTTGCCGGTGGATGACGGCTGGTGGCTCCGAGTAGCGGATCGGGCTAGCGTTCGACTCGTGGGTGGCTTTTTTTTTATTTTAATTTCATTTGTAGCGGGTGACCTGAGTGTAAAGTTAGGGTGTTCCACTTTTATTGGAAACATTGAAAACTTGCTTTCAAAAGCATTTAAATTTTTGATCATACAAATTATAATATATAGGGAACCTATTTACTAAGTACAGTAATGAATGAGCCAACACTAATAAATGAGCATGATTAATGGTGTATCTTTTCAGATATTTTTGACAGTTGACCTGAGCATTACAAATATAAAAATAAGCAGAGCAACGCAAGATCTATTATACCAACCATCCTTCATTTCCGATTTCTCATGGAGGGACCAGCCGTGGATTGGGCTGCCCTGCCGGAGTTAGTCATCCGGTCAATCTCTGGCCGCCTTGACGACCCTCAGGACTTCCTGAGCTTCCGCAGCGTGTGCACAGAGTGGCACAACGTGGTGCCGCGCCATGAGCACGCACGCTTGGGGCCCTGGATCGTGGAGAAGGGCGAGGAGAACGACGACTCTGGCAACGTCATGTTCTACTCGCTCGTCTCGGACAAGTACCACCTGATCCACGTGGAGGCGCTGGAGGGCAAGCGGGTTGCCGGGTACGGCGCCGGCCTCCTCCTGGGGATCGACATGGAGGACGAGCTGTCCGCCGTGCTGGTCAATCCCTGACCGGCGTGGCCACCGAGCTCCCACGCCTGCCCGAGTGTTTCCGTGGCAGCTTCACCTACGGCTTCGCCACCGATCCGCTGATGACCGGTGAGGAGGACGTCTTCGTCCTCGTGTACAACTGGCCCACCCAGCACCATCGCAGCAACGTTGCGATGTGGCGCCGCGGAGCCGACGGCGGCTGGGCCACCATCCCGTCGGAGAATTTCTGGATGGGCATGCCCGGCCACCGGAACCATCTCCTCACGCACGGCCCCGAGATGCTGCAGGCCGAGCAGGCCATTGCCCCCAACGAAAGGGCTTTTGTGACTTGGGTCCCTGGCATGGAGGCCGTGCACTTGATCGAGCACCAAGGCCTGGTGCGGCAGCTCTTCCGTCAGGAGCTCCTCAATGTGCCGGATGCGCCACGGGCCAACTTCCTGCTGGGCAACATGATCGCCCACAATGACGCGGTGCCTGTTGCTTGGGCTGACGCACCGGAGCTGCGCGACAAGATTGTGTTGCAGAGCGAGGACTGCAGCTCCTACGTGCTCCCGGCGAGTGACTTTCCCGGGCTCAGTAAGAATGCTGTCTATTTCCTCAGCTGGAAGCGCAGGGACGAGGTGAACCTGGAAGACCACACTGACGATGATGCCGACGGTGAGGAGTACTCGTACTACTTGTGCAAGTGGGACATGCTCAGCCACGTTGCCACGGTGGAGAAGAAGATTCCTGGTTTCTGGGACAGGCTCAAGCCTGGGATGTGGTTCATGCCCACACTCGCCTACTAGCTAGCTAGTTGGGCACAGCATGAAATTGCTTTGCTTTCCAGTCGTCCCATTTCATCTCATGCATTCATCGGTCGGTCATCAGCCTAGCTATGTTTCATTTTATTTAGCATTCCATTTCCCTTGCAGGTTTCATTTTCTATTTCAATCGTTTAGCATGTTTCAGGGCATATTCAAACTCATGTGTTCGATTTCTGGGACCAAATAATCCTATGTTAGCTAAATCGAAACATATATATGCATTTTTATTCATGTGGTGTACATGACTTTTTATTGTGCCTGGGCCATTTGGATGTGTGTCTGATTATTCAGTTCAGTCAACAGAATGAAAATGGGATTATTCGTATTTATCTATGTTTGGCTTTTTTTGTTTTTTTCTGTCACTGCCATTATTAGTTGATAGATTACGCGAAGACATGTGATTGTTCTGAATTCTAGCCAAGATCTCAAGTGCCATGATATATAGAGGCTGCCCTCCACTCTTAATTTGGTCATCCAGAAAACGAAAATAACTCCAAGTAATGAAAGGTATAGGATCCTGCAAGGCTGCAACTGGTGTTGTACTGCACATCAGGCACGGCATGAAATTATTTTGTTTAATTTGGCCACATAGAGTATGCCGTTGGTCTTTGGCTACTATGTTAGCATCACAGCCGGCATATCATACCATATATTGAGTGCCACAGTCCCAGATCAAATATCCTCCTGGTTGTTTATCCCAATTTTTGAGTGGTTTTTAACTAGATGTGATTATTCCGGATAAGAATATCGCTCATTATTCAAATCCAAATACATCTGGGTCCGGCAGCTTAATCAATTGGGAGATACATATTCTAGTTCAAGAGATGTGCCCACACGCACAAGGATACATATACTTCATCTCGCGCTTTGTCATCATCACTATTTGGGCGTGTAGTCTTACAAAACCATACTATAGTACATACACGAGGCCGAGGAATAGGTATCTGATATGTCGATCTGACTAATTGATCTTTACGGTTCTTTCTTTATCAATTTGAGAATTTATCCATAGAGTACTAGTATAGGCTCGACTTTCTTCTTATTCTGATTCTCGTGAAGTGTTCTTCCTTCTTACAGCTGATAGGGCAAAATCATTGTTTTGACGATCCCTATGTAGAAAGCCCTTTTTCTGGGAAATACTGGAAAATTTCATCTTTTTTTCTTCTTTCTTTCTATAGTGGAGATAGTCGCACGTAATGACAGATCGCGGCCATATTATTAAAAGCTTGTGGTAAGAAGGGGTGCAAACAATCAAAACTTCATTCTTCATGTCTACTGATATGAAATAGTAGATGAAAAATATTGGGGAGAGGCCTCTTAATTACTGTAAAACTGCCTAGTAGGTTAGAGAACTGTCACCACTTGCAATGTCAGTACGTATAGGTTACATGACTTACATGACAGCGGCAACATTTACTATTGGTATACCTGGTCAATGGTGAAAACCATAAACTACTATACATGTCTTGATTAAATAAATATATAAATGTTAATCACATATTTATATGTTTATTCCAATCGGTTTCCTGATAGCAATTTACATCTGTGATAATTACTAGAATGTCGCTGTAAATTTTCAATGTTAGCATGAAATTAATTGGCTACTTAACTTTATCTATATATCCTTGTTATGTCTTTGGTAAAAAAAAAGAATGTTGGCACAAAATTAATTGACTTCTGTTTTTTTTTTCAGTATATGTATAGTGAAGGTTTCCTGCTTCTTCTTTCTACAATTTTTTGTGCTAATCTGAGGAAACTTATATGATGTTGTTTTGTCGGTTTCATGTGCAGTGTTAAAAATACTGAATACTGACCACATCGTTTATACCTCAGGTGTATATGTGTTTGGGTGATAATCCATTATATGGGCATGTAACACTCGTCATGTCATTAACCACCCAATTCTACTTTTGTAGGTGGTATATGGTCATGTTGCCAGTATCGAGAAGGAAATCACTACCTTCTAGGACAGGGTTGAGCCTGACATGTTGTTCAAGCCCACACTCGCCTACTAGTTCGGCTACCACATGAGATTACTTAGCTTTCTAGTCGTCCCATTCCATATTGTGATTTTCATGGAAGCATGTGTAATCAATCATCATCATATGATTGGCTTCGATTTTCACTTCTATTTCAATCAGTTAGCATGGAATTTCCCTAAAATTTCATGTGTCTCGTTTCAATAATTTAGCATGGTTCAGTCATCCATATGCTTGAGCATGGAATTCTGGAATGAAATTTTATGTCTGGGATATAAAAAATGTGAAAGTATCTATAGATCGTCTGCATGTGTCTAATGACTGATTGTAGATATGAGTCAGTTCGGACTTCAGACATGAATGAGACACGAGTTGAAAAAGCAGTTATCTGTTTGATCTTATTTCCGTCACTGCGTGGAATATAGTATGCGAAGATTTGCAGTCCTCTAAACAAACCACGTTTCTAGATCTCATGTTCGCATATATTGCACCCCATTAAAACTTGGATATATATCTCTAGAAAATGCAAAGAGAGTGGAGTTTAGGAGCACAATGGCAGGTGCCCACCGTATGACGTGTGGGGAATCATCAGCCATTATTAAATAACTAACGGATGGTTGAGAATGAGCACATCACCCTTAACATTTTAAATATGGCTGAATCTTAACCCTTCATCTATGAACTGGTTGTGGACAAAGCAAGGGGATCCTTCCACGTGTGCTCACAGTATTTAATGAAATACAAAATAACTATACACAATGATGATGACATCCGACACGTTCCATACTACATCAGGCATGACATGCCATTCTTATTTGAACATATATGAGGTGGATCGCCATTGATTAAATGTCTGCCATTAGTTGGATAGATTACGCGAAGACTTGAGATAGATTGTTCTAAATTCTAAACAAACCATGCCCAAGATCTCAAGTGACATGTTATAAACGCTACCCTCCATTCATAATTTGGTTATCTAGAAAATGAAAAATAACTCCATGTAATGAAATATATGTCACTTATAGAATAAATATGTATGATTCAACTCGTCAGGTACTGCATCCGGCATGGCATGCATTTTGTTTTGACATATATACAATGTCGATCGTCCTAGATAAATAAAAATTGGGTCTGCTGCTTTTGTCTACTATTCTAGCATCAGCACGCATATCATATCACATAGAACTAGTACATGCAACATGCCAACAAGTCAACAAGGGACAGTACCACAGAATGGAATTTTCTTGTGAGACTGAAACCACCACGAAAATAGGAAAGACCACCACGAAAATCAATCTTGTCGACCTACCGTCACACAAAATCGCCCACCATTTGGCGCTAGGGAAAAAATTGTGCTGTCCTGGCAGCTGGCTCTCACGGATTGTTTGCGCGACGGGAAATCGTGACGGTCACTCCCACGAAAATGGAGGTGTCACCAGATTTTAGAAGGAGTTGTCGTGACGGTCTCATGTCAGATAAAAAAACATGTCACGAATAATTTGTGTGGGTTGGAAGCCGCCAGGAAATTACAATTTTTGTGGGAGCTGGGAACCGTCATGAAAAGAGTTATTTCATGAGGGTGAACAAACTCCAGGAAAATCATTTGAACACACACGAAAATAGTTCTCCAGGACATTGACCCACACAAAAACATGTTTTTGTATACACAAACCACAACGAAAATAGGTGTTTCAAACCAATTAATCACAAGGCAAAAGAATATTTAGCCGAAATTATGTAAATTATCCATGGACACACAAACCGAATCATCTCATCCACAACACACATGTTGATCAATAAGTCTGAACCATGACATTTACGCAAGAGTGTTCAAGTAGCACATTAAGATAGCAACAATCACCTAAGTGCAAAGCACTAGCATACACAAGCCAAAGTAGGCCAGTACCTAAATATTAGCAGACAGTAGTTATAGAAGTACTATTCCATCTCTATACTTCTAGCCAAAAGAAACCAGAAAATGATCATATCCTATCTTCCAGCTGGTTACCCTTCCATTTCTTCATTACCACCATTGTCTTCACCATTGATGGATCCCTCGTTACCATACATGTCATCGCAGTGGCTACCGTCGTTATGCATGTCATGTTCATCACCATTGTTGTCGATACCATGTGGGTGACAACCCTCCTGTGATGAACCAGCGCCCTGAAATATTCAGTCAAAATGATCTTAGGAAACACTAACAAAATCTATTGTCCCTCAAACTGATCCATCAACGAAAAATGGAATGCGAAGTATATGATCACAGACAAACATTTTGTAAGAAAACTCTTCCATCTGAACTCCTATAGGATTTTCAGTGCCAGTCCCAGATCAAATATCCTCTTGTTTGTTTATCCCAGATTTTTTATTGTTTTTTTAATAATTGTCCTCATTATGGATAAGAAGATTGTTCATTCAAATTGTGACAGACCCGCCTCACGAAGAGTCGTTTCCGTCACCAGGATCATCATGGGTGGCATCACGCGCTGTGATACCCGATATTGCAACATACAAACATAAGCATGAATACAATGAATATAAGTACAAGTCTTACATTCATCCCAAGTACAAACGTACATCAGAGTCTCATAAGCATCAGAAACTAATAAGTTTGGGAATTAACTAAACAGCGAAAGCATTAAGATATAATCGCTCTCTCGGCGATACATCACGGGCATCCGGCAGGGACAGATGTTCTTGCCCTAGAACAACTTACCGGCACACCAACTCCTCTACTGTTCCGGACCGCACCACTCCCAAGTGTAGTGGCCTCCGTCCGAAGTCTGGTCCTGCCGGACGTCATCTCCAAGCATCTAAGTCCTGTCCGATGGGGTCCTCCGAAAACCACATAGAGCAAAGCCCTAAGCAACTAGAGCTCAGCAAGACTCGACCCGTCAAAGTGGCCATCTACAGCCGACTCCTAGACATGCAAGAGCCAGTGGGATAGGATAAAATTAAGCACTAAGCTGGCCTACAAATAAATCCTTACTTTCAACTTTTAGCAGATTAATTAAGTTGCTCAAAAGAATAAATTTAATTTGCACTAATCTACTGCATTACATGTTTCCAAACAAGTAATTAAGCAATACAGCAAATTAATCATAATCATCATCATCTTTCTCTTCTTACTACGTTCCGGTCGACGGGATAAGTGATACTCGTTACTGTGAGGGGCAGCGACTCGAATCGATTTACATCCTGCAGGAGAACCTGACTGCACGTCACATACGCGCTTCCCGGAAGCCGCTTGAGACAACCTTTCCCAGCCGGTGCTGTAGTGTTAGTCAGGCCTAGCTCCCCCGAGAAGGGTTCCCCACGCGATGCCGTCCCGGACGTCATCCGTGAGTAGAGTGTTCCCTTCTCTCCTCCCAAATTCCTGCCAAGTAACCAAGGGAGTAGGGTATCTCTCTAACATATAGCAACCATCGGTACGTCGGTTTACTGGACCTATTAACTCCAGCATGCAAGCAGTACGTTCAAACTTATCCACATGGGCCGGACACGACGCGGTTCTTGTGTGCACAGACGGACCTACAACCTTGAAGACTCTTTCAGTCCTTCACTTTCCACCTAAGTTGCCCGTCCGGCCTCCAATTTTTCCATTCTCTTCTCAATACTTAGCATCGTGTCCAAAAAGGTGATTGTCCTATCTACGAGTGGTCTCCGTACCACTCGACGGATCATCACCCTATTTAAGCAAGCATCTAGCGTAGGGCGATCGAAACATGGACATCAGGATCCTACTGCATGCTAGGGTTTCATCACAACTCCTGTAGACCTAATGCACAATACGGACCTACAAACACAGTGATGAAATGAAAATACTAAATTAAATAGGTTGTGCACCGGGGCTTGCCTTGAGCTTGACCCTGAACAGCGGGGTCAACAATAGCAGCAGCTTCGGCTCCTCCTCGCTGGTTACCGCGTTCACCACCGCAGCTACATGATGCAAAGGTGATGTGTAAATTTTGATGAAAACATGCTATTGAATATTTTATGGAATACGTGCGAATTTCATCAAATACATGTAATTTATGAGTATAAAATAACTTGGTATTCCAGCGAGGTGAAAATGATTTAAGAGTGATTAACTAACTTAATTTACTTCATCAAATCCCATGAAGCATTTAAATAATTATCGCATGTGCAAGAAAATAACCCATTAATCCTAGCAAAACTAGGTAAATTAGCAATTACCAAAGACATCTGGGACCGGCAGCTTAATCAATCTGGAGACACATACTCTAGTAATCTAGTTCAAGAGATGCGTGCACACAATCATAATGTACAAGCATACATGTATTTACGTCTTCATCATCCATCACTGCAGCATCTAATCTTACTCGACGATACTAGTATCTGGTATGTCGATCTGGTGTGACAATCCACTGCAATTCATTCATGTCTTTTGATGTGAAATAGTAGATGAAAAATAAGTTTTTTTTAGACTAGATGAAGAATAAGTTGGGGAGAGGCGCTTTACTGTAAAACTGCATAGTAGATTGGAGAAAACTGTCAACACTTGCAATGCCATGTAAAACCTAGGGCACCCGAGTAAACAAGGTGAAAGCGCAGCCGGTAAAATATCGACGCATCGCGTCACGAGGCCCAAAGTGGGCCGCTCGCAAGCATCAACAAAGAAGAGCGAAGGACAGAAAGCCCAACCAATCCCAGAAGAATCAGGATCAACGAAGGACCCGTAAACAAAACAAAAATCTTATCACCAAGATTTGTTGTCGATCGCTAAACATAGTGAAACTTTCGGCAGCAATTCCGGGGAGTGTCGTTTTCTCTCCGCTCGAGGGCCCATCCATGCTCAAGCAAAGTTTGAGCGACTTCGCTCATCCCAGTACAAGCTCGTCCCTCAATTGGCTAATGTTGGGGGCTCGAACTAGAGCCCACCTCGCGGGAGGGATTCACGCCCCTCCCCGCCCGTCCTAACATTAACCGGATTTTTAGCCGAGTGCACAGGGAACCAAACGAAGGACCCGGCGAAGTAAAGGTGACATGAGTCACCCGAAGCACGGATCGGCGGCGAAAGGATCACGGGATTGCGCGGCAATTGGTGATGAAGCGAAGTACCACACCAACACTAACTTCGCCTGGTGCCTTCGGGGCCGGTTTTCCTCACCTAGTGCCAGGCTGTCATGGGGGTGGTCGAAGCGAGAGCGAAGACCGGAATGCCCTCAAGATTAGTCTAGGGTTATCGTCTTTTAGTTGTACCGGGAGCAGGTAGCCAAGGACAAAACGGTCATATAAAGTTACGGTTCTCCGTGACTAAAAGGAGACCAAGGATCACCTCAAAAGACTTTAATCACCGAGTTAACTTCGCTACAGAAACTTGTTACCTCGTTGTTCCCCTTTATTTCTCTAGTTTCGTACTTGTTGTTTTCGGTGGGCTAAGCGCATTGCTATACGGCGCTTAGCGCACCAACACACCTTTGAGTGATTTTCCCATGAGGCACAGTTCAATCTATATAGTGTATGGAAAACATGAATACAACGTTTCCAAAAAACAAGCCAGCATGACACATCAGAATAGATCCTTCATTTTTGTCGTTGAGGTAAAGTTCCAGCAACATTACAGTTGCGCTGCAGCAGGATAGCCTTGGAATCCTTGTAACGTTTGCATCTGCTACCACGACATATCGAGGACGTTTTTCAGATTTGGAGAAACAAAATTGTTTTGTTAGAGACGGAATTAACAATGTATATCTGTATTCAGTTTCTTCAGGAAACCCACCAATAACCTATAGAGATCTAGATGCACGCAGATGCACTATATATAAGGGCACAGTTTTGTCTTGTACTACATAAATGTATGCACAATATGAAACACAATTTTCTAATTTTCTACGGAACTTATGCAAGCCAGTATCAGACATAGGCCCTGTTTGTTTCCCTCTCTCTAAAATTTAGCACTGTCACATCAAAGAGAATCTTACTATTGATGAATATTTCGATCAATTTAATGTCAAAACTGATTGATGCTAATTTTCGAGATGAATCTAATGAGCTTAATTAATCTATATTTTGCTAAAGTGTTGCTAAGTAACCGTCTTCTAATCACGACTTAATTAACCTCATTAGATTCGTCTCGTAAATTAGTCTAGAGGTCTGTAATTTATTTTATAATTAAATTTTATTTTGTACTCATAAATATTAGGATTCTTTTTGATGTGACAGCTATAAAGTTTAAACCCAAGAAAACGAACACACCCATAGTCCTGTTCGTTTCCTGCCTCTAAAATTTAGCACTGTCACATCAAAGAGAATCTTACTATTTATGAATATTTCGATCAATTTAATGACAAAACCTTTTTGACATATTGGTGTTAATTTTCGAGATGAATCTAATGAGCTTAATTAATCTATATTTTACTAAAGTGATGCTACAGTAACCGTCTTCTAATCACGACTTAATTAACCTCATTAGATTCGTCTCATAAATTAGTCTATGGGCCTATAATTTATTTTATAATTAAACTTTATTTAGTACTTCTAAATAGTAAGATTCTTATTGATGTGACAGCTATAAAGTTTAGACCCCAGGAAACGAACACACATCAAACATTCATATAGAGTTTCAAACATTATAGTGAAATCAAACACGAAGTACTATAAATTGGAATGGCAAGACACAACTGGCTCACTACATGTCAACAAGATGGCATGAAATGAGATAGGGCAATCTAATGCAAGAAATAAAGAATAAATCTGGCACGAGTCTAGCAGCACCTTGCATCTGCTACTACTTGAGAGTGGGCAGGAACCATCTTCCGCGCGCGTCCTCCCAGTCGCCGGGCATCTTCTTGACGTTGGTACAGGAACGTTCCAGCAAATCCCATTTGCATAAGCAGTATTCCAGTTGCGGAATCTTGTCCGCACATGGTACTCCCCACTAAGAAAGTAGATGCAGTTCTTGCTGCTGAGGCCAGTGAAATAATTCCCTTCCGGGAGCACGTAGCATGGCTGAGGTGCAAGCTCAGCAGGATAACCTTACCGTGAAGCTCGCGTGCGTCGGCCCAGTCGACGGGAGCTAAAGTTTTCACCGAACATATCTTGCAGCGTGAAGGACACACGTGGCCTTGGGCACGGATACAAGTACTCCTCCTGCCGGAAGATGAGGCGCATCTTGCCCTCATGCTCAATCATACGGCGGGGGTCCTGAAAGTCGACAGGCCACTCCATCTCCATGTCGTTCTCGCCGACAGCGGCAGCAACGAGCTCATCTTTCAGAGGGCCGGCACCATGCTCATCTAGAGGCTCCTGAGTCGAGGCATCGCAGGCCAGAGTCTCCTGAACAGAATGCTGATCCAGCCGGCATCACTGCCGGAATGCATTGCGGCCATGTTGCCCAGTTGGAAGGACACCCACTTGTAGATGACAATGAAAATGCCATCCTTGTCCTTGCTAGAATATATGAATGAGTTTTCACAAAACAGTTTCAGCCCGTTCGCGTTAATAAAGACCAATAAGCAAAGAGCAGTATGTTGAACATTATTGTTCCAGATAACATCATAAAATTTGAATTTGCTCGTTATTTATATGAAATATTTTAGAAGAAATGATTATTACTGGAATAATTGATTTTCTCTACTAGAAAATTTTATTTTCACTGCTAGAGCAATTTATTTCACTACCAGAATAATTCAAAATTATAAAAACTATTAGTAGAAAAATTGATTTACTATTGGACCAATCAATTTTCACTGTTGGGACAATTGATCAGAACATTTGATTTTTACTATTGGAACATTTTATTTTCAATAACGGAACATCAAATTTAAATTTAAAAAAATATCTATAAAGAAATTCATATGTGACTAGCAATGTGCCGGTGCGTTGCAACGGGCGAAATAAATTTGCTATAGAACGATGAAATATGGTTGAACTATATTTTTAGTCAAATAATGTAACAAATCCCACTATTTGTGTCCACATTTAGATCATTTGGTTTTCATCATTGAACATAATTACAATAGTAAATAGAAAAATATGAAATGATTTCACCGTGTGTCGCGCATGAGACATACGGCAAATTGCAATTTCGTTCGCCATGTGCGCGGTGTCCGGCACACGACAAAGATATTTTATTTCACCGTGTGTTGTCGATTTGGCACACGGCAAAGATATGTAACGGTGCTCCGCTAACGGCACATTTTCGCCGTGTGGGAGGCGCAGTGCACGGCAAATACTTCGCCGTGTGCCCGCGCTTTGGCACACGGCGAAGGCGGCGTTGCCGTCTAGGAGTGCCGCCGTGGGCTACCTACGGCAAAAATATTTGCCGTGTGCTAGGGCTCTTCTCTCTCGAGCGTAGCAACTGATTTTTTTTTTTGTCATGATGTCAAGCTGGTTTTAAAGATTGAACACATAACATATATATAGACGCTATGATATTCAAATCAGATGTAGGTAACGTGGAAGCCAGATAGCACAGATCTTAAGCAGGCCGGAAACACTGTTGAATACATCACATACAGTTGAATGTACCGTATGATATTTTCCTTTTATCTTTTGGCTTACATGTTATTTGGAACTGGGTAATAAATGACAAATAGTTATAAGAGTATACACCTTAAGACCCAAAATATCGAATTCCGGTAGTGGTAGCTCGGTGCTCGTCAAAAGGATATGAGCAGGTATGACTTCTTTCGTTGTACGTGCACATCAGTGGGCCATATGGTCATGTGGGCCTTTTTATTTTCTGTAATTGATGTAACTTAAAGCTCTGTTCGGCCTTCTTGCTCCTCTGGCGGCCGACGAACAGCTAGGACCTCCATTCATAGTCGTTCAATGGCCAGACTCATAAGAATACAAGAGAAATAATAAGAGACGGAGTATCCTTAGGGTAAAAGGCATCTGTTTCAGTCATCAAGAGCGCAGTATCCAGCTTCGCCATGCCTCTTCTTTGAGGCCGCCATCGAGGTAGGCGGAGCTACTACGCGAAAAGAACGCTCACAAGTAATCAGAATCAAGAGGTAGCAGCAACTTTAGGAGTTTACGGTGGTGCTCGTATTGGAAGCGGTCTTCTAATCAGGACGCGAAACAAAAAAGGAAACGGATTGATGTTCGAAGTGAAAACCAATCGCAACGTGGGCTCTTCATTTATTGGTTGTGGGTGTACGGGCGTACGGCGTGGACGTTTTCATCGAACTTATTAAGGAGTAGAGAAGATGGAACTAGGATCCCCTGGTGGGTTTTCGTGATTAATGATAAATAATTAAAGGTTGTTGGCCCCTCAAAATTGAAAGAAAAAGAAAGATTAAAAAGGGGTTTTCAAGACTAGTTTTAATCTTTTTGAGTCTAGGAAAACCGTACTATGAGGAGGGGTGAATAAATCTTGTATGAAAGGAAATCTGTATGCTCAAGTAACCTTAAAGCCTTGATTAGATCAAAATCTACAAACAAAGGATAAAAGAGGAACCAAAAGTGACTAAACTAGCTACTGACGGAAGTTCCGTCAGGGACTGACTTAGAGACAATAATGCGTGACCGACGGAATATCTGTGAGTTCCTCATGGAAGTTCAGTTGACACATCTTATTACACATCCAACGGCTCTTTTTGTGACTTTCCTATAAGTAGACCTCTCTCACTCCGTGAGAAAGATTGGAGACTTTTTTAAAATCCTTAGAACATGCCACAAGCTCTCTTGCTTTCTCCCACCTCTCAATCTTGAGATCCCAATCCATTGGAGAGGAAACCAAACCAAACAAAGCTTCCAAGAATCAATCCCACACTTGAGCATCTTGATTCCCTCACACACAAGCTTTCATTCACTTGGTACTCTTGGGGATTTGTCCCCTAGATGGATAGGCGTCGCCCTTGAGCTCCCAATTTGTGGTGAGACTTGGGAACGTTTGTGAGGGTGTGATTCACATCCGGAAAGAAAATAATCAAGAGGAAGAAGAAAAACCAAGCTCGATCTTTGTGATTGCTTGGTTAGGATTAGGGTTAAGAAAGACTTGGCTCTTTGTGAGCTCCTCAACAGAGACATAGGAACTTCTTTGTGAAGGTTCTAAACTCTGTTGAGAAATCCCCGTGTCCCTCTCATTCTTGTTCTCATTTTGCTTTTGTTTAGTTTCGTGTTATATTTTCCCGATCTACTTGTGTGGCGTGTTGTTCATTAATTCCTGCATGTGGCAAGCTATTCGTCGTGTGTGCAACAATTCTTTTCAAACATGTTTTCGATTCTCGCAGTTAAATTCTGCATTTCCATTTTGAGATTTAGAAATTCAGGGAACTTCTATGACCCACGGAAATTCTATTGTGGCGGAATGTCCGTCAAAAGTGACAGAATTTCCATCACCTACTGATAGTGTCGAATTAAGTGTTGTGATTTCAGGATTTATTGTTGATTTCCTATTCACCCTCCCACCTCTATGCAACTTTCAATATGAGATCTTAATGTTTTGCATTAATTCTAAGGAATGCAATGATCAAACAGATTAAAAAAGTTATCATTTGAGAGAAAAATCAATTTAAATCTTGTAATCCATTCCTATCACACCATCTATCTCCACTCCAAGCGCCCTCCACCATCCTCGCGTTGCCACGTGGTTGCCTATGTCTAAGCTCATCGAAGATTGCGCTAGATATAGGGTTCCCATGTGCAGATTGATTCGTTTGCTAAGGCCATAGTGTTGTGATCAAACGCAAATAAAAATACTAGGCCAGAGTGAAACGATCAAGCACAATATTCAATGATACTTGGACTATATTACAGTTGGGCATTGTAAGCCTAATGATGGATGGTTTTGTAGCACTTAGTCGAGGGGAAAGGCAAGCCCGTGACTATGCGGCGCAGCCCACGTCAGCGGCCTAGCCTAACTACAGGAGGGTAAGGAACGAGTTTAGGAAGAAGAGAACAGGGGAGTCACGACGGTGGTAGAGCGCGGGGTTGAATGGGTAGTGCGGTGCGGTGGCAAGGGCACCGTTGTGCCACTGGTCCTTGTTCTTCTTGTCGGTGGTGCATCTCATAGTTATGGAGATATCTAGCTACGCCGCGTGGGGAAGGTGCGGGACGTTATCGCCATTAGACAGCTCAGAGCCGCTGGGTGGTCGAGGGTCATATCCATTTCCGATGGCTATAGTTGAGTTTCGGTGGAGACAGCCAGCTTCGTGAGCAATGGTGCGTCAGGGTGCCTCCTCGACCATGGGCAGTTGGTGGGCGACATCTAGGTAGAAGAAAGGGCGCATTGCCCTAGCCACGCCACCACCACCACCACCAGTCGTCGTCGACCAACTAGGTCATCGGCCTCCTAGGCCCCCAAGTTTGCACATAACATTTGGTATTCATAGGCCTTGTTCGATCTGGCCACCACCACCATGTCTACCAAGCCTTCTACATCCGCTCTGATCCCACCGGTCCCAGGCTCCCTAACAAAGTCGATGATCTGCCATAGATGTATGGCCTCTACAAGGATTTCATCACCGACATCGAGGTCTTCTTCAAGCACTGCATCTCCATGATGGAGCAATCTATCAAGGTTGCAGCGTTGATCGACGGCCTCGTCAACACACCGGGGTGGCAGCCAAGATTCGCGAGTGTGGAGGAGAAAGCTCGCTACAACGAGGCTATCATCGTTCCAAAGAAGGCAATCACTGACATCTACGGCAAGTTGACCATCGACGTTAGTGACAACAACCTCGATAACCTAGGGCACGAGGCCACGCATCACCGCCGCCAAGGGGCCACCTCGTCGTTCTGCGCTACCAAAAGCTTTCCTTACTGACCTTTGATGGTAAGGAGGACCCTCTACCATGGATCAACCGCTGCGAGCAATTTTTTCAGAGACAGAAGATCCAGCCAGCAAAGCAAGTGTGGTACGCTTCTTAGGGACTGCCCAGCAATGGTATATGTGTTGTATCAAGGACAACGCCATCACCTCCTAGAGCTTTTTCGCTCGTTTGGTGAATGAGCGATTCAGGCCACCGATGCGCACCAAACCCCTTGAGTGTCCCACAAACAATAACCATTGTCTGATGAAATTGATTCTGGCATACAAGTGGTTGCATCTGATTTTATATTTACAAAACCTGGTGTGACAATTCTTCCAAGCAGGGGTAATGAATAATGTAAAACTAGAATAACAGGGAAAACTTACTTCCTATACTGAATATATAATGCATGCCGAGAGAGAAAGTCTGATAGTCACGAGTTCAACCAAATTTGCCAGTTACAATGGAACTCGACTCAATCGCTCTGCGACTCAAGTTGCTCTCGGCACAATAATGAATGCAATACTCTAAAGAACAAGCATTCCTAGAGTGTTTAAAATATTGTGAAATCAAGCATACTATTTGGTGTAATCCATAACCATGTGCATGACATAAAAGTACTACTAGTCCTCCGCCTCGTCTAACCTACTCCAGATGAGGGAGCTGATGCAGTTCATTAATTACGTGCATGACATCTTCATAAACTCAAAGGCAAGAAAAAATAGGCCATTATTTATTTTTCTTTAAATTATTAAAAATTGTTTTGTTTGCAAGAGAACTACTAGAAATATACGTCTGCTATTAGTTTCTTATTCAGGATTTACATACACAAGGCGACCAATAAAGTGTGGAGGTGTAGACAAATCAATATATGCTTCCAAAGCCATCATTGATTCAGAACCTTTGAACTCTCGCAGCATAAGGTACAGTTTTATTTAGTACAGAATAACTGTACATTAACTTGGTGCATTTTTTTACGGAACAGGGAATGAGGGAACACAATCCAGCATCACACATATTAATCACATGTATTAGCTCAGGAAAATCCATCATATAGAATTTTAAAATTACAGTGTTCAAACATGATAAAATATAAATATAAATGCCAACGCACTGTGTCCCGACATGTCATTAGATGGCATGAAATTGAGAGGCAATCTGACGAAAGAAGCTCAAGAATAGATGCAGCATATGTCTAGCAGCACCTTGCTACTGCAGCACTACTTGAGAGTGGGCAGGAACCATCTCCCATGCGCCCACTCCCAGTCGCCGGGCATCTTCTTCACGACAGTAGAGACGCGCTCCAGGAAGTCCCATTTGCACAAACAGTATTCCGCCTCCTTCCCCTCCTCCAGGTGCTGCCAACTAAAGAAGTGGATGCAGTTCTTGCTGAGCCCAGGGAAACCATCGCTTGCTTGGAGCACGTAGCATGGATTGTGCCAGCTCTGAAGGATAATCTTGTCGTGAAGCTCAGGAGCGTCAGCCCAATTGACGTGAACCAAGTTTTCTCCCATCATATCTTGCAATGCGAAGGACACCCGCGGCGATGGGAGCACTGCGCAGTTGTCCTCCTGCCGGAAGAGGAGGCGCACCTTGCCCCCATGCTCTATCAGATTAGCGAACTGTGTGCTGGGGACCCAAGCCATGTTGCCATCGGCAGCAGCAGCAGCAGCCAGCTCTTCTTCAATCAGCCCAGGGCCATGCTCAGCAAGACGGCTCCGGAACTGAGGAATTTCCGGCCAAAACCTCGCGGGCGGAACGGTGGCCCAGCCGTCGTCACTGCCGCAGCGCCACATCGCCACCATGTTTTGCAGTCTGTCTATCCACCACTGGTAGACGACTACGAAAACATGCTTGCTTCTTGTCATCTCCGGATCCGTGGCAAAACCATAGGTCAAGCTGCCACGGCACCACTCGGGCAAGCGCGGCAGCTTGGTGCTCTCTCCAGTCAACGGGTTCACCAGCATGGCCGAAAGCTCGTCTTCCTGGTCGATGGCTATGACGTGGCCGGCTCCAAATCCAGCCAACCTCATCCTCCTGCCCTTCAGCTTCGGGACGTGGATCTCAAGGTATTTCTCCGAACTCAAGCAGTAGAACGTGACGCTGCCGTCGGCGCCGATATCGTCGCTCTTGAGGATCCACGGATGGAAGCGACCGTGGGCGTCGCGCTCGATTGCGTTACGCCACTGCGTGCAGACGAAACGGAAGGAGATGAAATCCTCTGCGTTGTCGAGGCGTTTGGAGATGCACTCGAGCATGTCCTTCCCCAGGCCAGCCCAATCCCTCGACTGCGCCATCAGAACTCCCTAGCTATAACAAGGGACAACAAATCGATCTTAGTGTGTAGAGGAGGCTTGAAAGAGCGATTGTATTTTTTTTGTGAGACTTGCAGAGCAAAATGAGGAACGGGATGCCCGTATTTGTTGGCTGCTCGACTTATATTTTTGGGAAAGAAACCGGTTAACAGTGCTTGGACAACTGTCTTCATACACCATGCGGTATATATGGATAGGTTTTAGGACGCGTAATAAATTGCTACTGCATTCTCCCCAGACAGCTATTCTTCTATAATGAATTTCGATTCGCCTACTTAAAAGTTTCCTTTTGACTCAATTTCTTAGTTTCAATTTTGCGCTTGTGAAAATGCCATCCAGCATGCACATGATCAACAAAATTTGTGCACTCAAGTTTTATTCGGGGATGCATTCTGACTTCCCTGCTGTGTTTGCGTCTCTATATTTATTATTTCAAATTTCAAATTCGTTTGAGTAAACAAAGGGAATTCTTGTACGTTCACATTCTATAATATAATGTTGCACGATACAAACAAGAAATTTTATGAAACTTTACCAAGGGAGAGGGAATAATTTTGTGAGTTTACATTTTCTTATCTAGCGTGTTCAGGCTTCAGATGTCGACTTTAGTTCTCTGTGAGTTTCTAATTAGGTTCTAGGTATATGCTTATTTACATCAAATCTCACGTTTCTAAGCACCGGCTCATGTAATTTCTCCACGTGCATAAAATAGTTCAACAGATCTCTTATCTTGGTTAAATGTGGACACTTTTCATGATGAGATGCAGCTTCTCTTTCTCTTGCATGGAACTAATATATTTGCAATGCTATCGTAGTATTTATGCAGAAAATGTAGCATTTAAGTCATAGCTCATCTCAAGCAATGTCACATATAATGACGTGGAAGATAGAGCATGGTGAAAGAAAGAGGTGATTATTTCTTGAAGCAACCACCTCATATGTTAAAATTTCGAAGTGTGAGCTGTAGTTGTCAAGCAACTTATAATTATTACTTTTATCCGCAAATTTTGGAAATGTGTAATTACTATGAGATGATTAAAACAACTATCCATTGTACAAATGATCTAATAAACATATCACGATTACATATCATGCAGAAGACATATCATGAGGAAAGACTGGTTTTGAGGTTGCGGGGTCAAAAATCTCAGATTCCTCCCTCTGAACTGAAACTGCCTGAGCTTCGTTTTCAGAATCGTATGTCAATACCGTTTTGACCATATCTTTGTGCTCATGAATTGGATACTGGTGATCTTGTACTCGTTGGAAAGGTTGAAACAGGGGTCACAATTTTTGTATTCATTTGGAGGACCAGTTCCGAGTCGAGCTGGCCGTTTTGGTCAGTTTTTACTCGCTGTACAGGTTGCTGTTCAGAATGGACAGTCTGTCGAGTAATGCTCATAACTTTTCGCTTGTTTGGCGGAACAGGTTGATCAAATACTCGATGGAAAGCTGAGATGATGATCTTAATTGTTGTTAGTATGAGGAAAGACCAATTCTATCATTTTCTGGGATAAAAATGCACAGTTTTGTTGACTGTACGGCGATGGACCGCCGGGACAGAATGTGATTTATTGGGGGGGGGGATTACCGTTCGATAATCTTTACTAAATATTTGCTCACATGATGCTTTTGGCTTAACATCCTTATTCAGTGCGTCATGCTTACGTGGTAAAAATGTTTCCTATCCTTCGCAGATGCCGTCCGACAGCGAGTCGGACCGCGGTCACGCCGACGTGAAGTGGTCCGCCGGGGAGGAGGCTTTGACAGAGGCTCTCCCTGGTATGCTGTGGGCACTGCTGGAGACTTTTGGACACACCCAGCCCCCGCTGTACTTCATACGGCGCGTCTGAGTTTCTGGGGTCCTCCTTCACAAGGTGAAGGCGGAGGTTGCTAACCACCCCGACGAGGAGGCAGGGTGCACGGAGTACCACGTGTTCTCCAGGGACACATACGAGGGCCGAGCTAAGGTAGCTCAGCTCATTTTGACGGAGTTTGTGAGCTCTCACAAGGACTCCTTGTCAGGCACCCCCTTTGAGCTGATCCCGACACTCGACTACTTCGACGAGGTAGTCGAACGACGTCTCGGGAGGATTGCCCGCACGGAGTTGGGCTATCACGGTGTCGCTCGCTACGCTCGCGAGGCTTTCCGGATACACCAGGACGCGGACGTGATGGCTTCGCGCCTCCGGGACCGTGTTACCCGGTTGTCCATGGTCTATCGCGAGCTGAGGGAGCGCATGGACACTCTCGCGCAGGATCACTCCGACACGGTCCGGAGTCTGCAGAGCAGGACTCGGGAGGTCGCGAGAGTCACGGACGAGCGTGACGACCTTGTCCGTGAGAGGGATGCCCTGTTGGTTCAGCGTAACCTCCTGCTGGAGGAGCAAGACGAGCTCCGGCAGGAGAGGGACAACCGAACCAGGGAGCGCGACGAGGCACGCCAGCAGCTGGCGGGCTGCCACGCGCGAGTGGCTCAGCAGGAGCACTACATCCACCATCTCCGGACCAACTTGATGGTCGCCCAGCAGATGGAGTAGGAGCAGCTCCACGACATTCAGACGTTGGAGCAGCAGGTCGCGCGGTTGCAGCAGCAATTGCAGGCTGCCTTGGCACCTCCCCCGCCGCACGACGACGCGTCCGACGTCGATGACCCGTAGGAGTGACCTCCTTCGGCAGGAGGATGGTAGGAGTAGATTGACTGGCAGCTAGCAGCAGGTTATTTTGATGCTCGATAGCTGGACTAAATCGAGTAGTACCCATTTAGTGAGGGATATTTGGAGGTGTGAGTGTATTGTATGGTTAGTGACGATGGATGTATGAACTATGAATGTTATGGAAATTGTGGCACCTTGTGCTAGTTTGTGAAATTGTGATTGCATTTAATTTCCATATGAGGCATTCCTTTACCTGTTCGTACCCTAATCACAAGTCTTTTATTGATTTTGGAAATCTTATCTCGTTACGAGATGGGTGATGACGTTGAGGTTTTGGACAACGGATGGATGTGGTCCGATTGCTTGCACCGCGGGGGTTTACCCGTGATGTTGTGTCAGGCTATGCAGTCCCTAGGATACACCGAGCCCCCTGCCTATGTAGGGAAGGAGTTTGTGGAGCGAGGGATGATCACTTGTACCATGCACGTGGCTGTGCCGGGCAAGGCGATACCCCCACGCCAGGAGTCCTGGATGGTGACCACGACGAGTCTCGCGCTTTACAGCGCCTGGGACGCAGCAGCGTTGGAGGCTTTCACCAGGTTTTGTGAGCTTCACGCCGCTGACCTTGTAGGGACACCATACTTATACTTACCAGTCGGTGATCCCTACGATAGCCGCTGGAGACGCCGCATGGCAGTGTTGTGTGACCCCACCACGCCTCACTACAACCCCATGTTGGAGAACACCGCGTGCTATGCTGACGAGTTATACCGTCAGCACGAGTTTCGGAGCAGAGAGGTGAACATCCTCATAGGAGCCATGCGAGGGAACGAGGCTAGAGTTGTTCGGAGGGACCAGCAGGTCACCTCACTCACCGCGAAAACGCGGCACTCCGTGAGCAGCTCCAGCAGCAGCAGACCCTCGTGGCAAACCTGCAGCAGGAGGTGCAGGCTACAGCTCGGGCCCGAGACGAGGCAGCAGCGTCGCGAGATGCCGCCGACGCCCGCTACTTGCGTTTCCTCACCGAGTACGGTCCACGTGGACCAGGTCCTCGGGTGACTTTGTTCCTCCGTCGGGGAGAGCAGCTAGAGGATCCCGATGACGCGAGAGGAGGACCGAGCGGCACTGTAGTGCGCGTTGTAGGGATTGTATCCAACCCCCTACTTGTATCCTGTTTCTCTTATGATGTAATCGGAACTTATTTTTAGCTGGATCGTGATTGTACTGTGATGTCGATGAACTATGTACTAAACTATGGTGTAGTACGGGAACTCTGTTAAATGCAGTGTGATGAGTGGGATGATGATGTTTCTCATTCTGTAACTTCTGCATTGCATTGGTTTACTACTGTTGTTGGTTATTAATTATGCACCTGTTTATTCCTATGTCGAGAATGTTTATTTCTTCTGCGGATCAATTGGATTAACGAGATTCGCAATTATGCTTGACAGAATGGTGAGAACGCGCAACACCAACGATCTCCATGGCGATGGGCCCGAAAGCTCGGCCCGGGGTGCTGGAAACGAAGCACCACCGCCGCCACCTGTCCTTAACCCTATGGACATGATGGCCTAGTTTCTCGCAGCCATGCGAGATAACCAGCAGCAGCAGAACGAGTTCCTGCGGGAACTCCGCCAGCAGGTACCTGCCGGGGACGGCAACCGCGGGCGCCGGAACCGCGATGCGGCGCCGCGGGAGGCCTCATACCAGGAGTTCCTGGGAACTCAGCCCCCGAGGTACGACGGCTCCGGCGAGCCGATGCGGGCGGAGGACTTCATCCGCCTCACCGAGTCCAAATTTGGACTGCTCCACTGCACCGACATGCAGAAGACGCTCTTTGCAGCGCAGCAGCTGGAGGGTGCTGCTAGTGCTTGGTGGGCTACCCACCTGGCCACTCTGCCTGCGGGTGCGTAGACCACCCGGGAGGACTTCGGGAGGGTCTTCCGCGCTCACTTCAAACCGGCAGGTGTGATGCGCCGGAAGGCTAGGGAGTTCATGGCTCTCACCCGGGGAGGCCGCAGTGTACACGAGTACACCCAGCAGTTCAACCGGCCGGCACTCTATGCCCCCGAGTTGGTGGACACCGATCCGAAGCGCAAGGACCGCTTCATGGAGGGACTCGGCGCCGAGTTGCAGGACCGTCTCACCCTCAACATGGGGGGTAGCTTCTCGGAGTTCATGAACAACGCCATCCTCGCCAAGGAGGGCTACCGCAGGGTTCAGGCGGAGAAGAAGAGATCCGCGAGTGCTACGGGGCCATCCAACCCGCCCTCGGCTAAGTACCGCATGATCTACACCGACCCCTCCGGACAGCGCTACCGCTCTCAGCCTATGGTGGCGCCGCGTCAATCGGCACCCCCACGAGAGGCCCCCACAGCAGCAGAGGCCCCCGCAGCGGCAGCAGGTGGGACAGCGTGCTCCAGCACCCCGTCCCGCTCAGAATGCTGCAGGGAACCGCCCGCCGCCACCGGAGCCCCTTGCTTTGGTTGTGGCCGCCCAGGACACTTCGTTAGGGATTGCCCCTATCAGCAGCGGGGCAATGCTCCTAACCAGCACCGCGGGAACAACAACAGGGCCCCAGCAAAGACAGGGCGTGTGAACTACACGTCCACCGAGGAGATTCCGGACGACGCTCCGGTGATGGCTGGTATATTTTCTGTTCGAGACCATCCTGCCCTCATATTATTTGACTCCGGAGCATCACATAACTTTATCAGTAGCATGTTTGTGGAGAAGTTTGGGTTATGCCGTAGCACGATGAGATCATCGTACTTGATAAAGTCAGCTAGTGGACAGATCACCGCTAGAGATGAGGTTAGATGGGCACCGGTCACCCTACGGACTAAGGTATACCCCACAGATTGCATCATTCTTCCCGGCAGTAATATTGATGTGATATTGGGCATGAGGTGGATGAAATACCACAAGGCAGTATTGGACATAGATGCTTTCACCGTCAGCTTGAATTCCCCATTGCATGGTCGGGACGTTCTCCGACCGACCTATCCTAAGAATTGTACTCCAGCAGTACACCAAGCTATTGTCGAGGGTCCGACCGATATTCCAGCTTGTCCGTGAGTTTCCTGATGTGTTTCCTGAGGATCTTCCGGAAATGCCTCCGGACAGGGATATTGAGTTCAAGATTGAGTTGCAGCCAGGCACGGCTCCGATCTCAAAGAGACCATACAAAATGGCACCCAAGGAATTGGCAGAATTGAAAGAGCAATTAAAGGAACTATTAGACAAAGGTTACATTAGACCTAGTTCCTCACATTGGGGATGTCCGGCTCTATTTGTCAAGAAGAAGGACAAATCATTGCGCTTATGTGTGGACTACCGACCTCTCAATGCAGTCACGATCAAGAACAAGTATCCATTGCCTCGCATTGATATCTTGTTTGATCGATTGATGGGAGCCAAGGTATTCTCAAAGATTGATTTGCGCTCGAGTTATCACCGAGATCAAGATCAGGGCGGAAGATGTGCCTAAGATAGCCTTCTCTACACGGTACGGCTCTGTATGAGTATTTGGTGATGTCTTTTGGGTTGACAAATGCACCGGCACACTTCATGTACCTTATGAATTCAGTATTCATGCCCGAGCTTGACAAGTTTGTGGTGGTATTTATCGATGACATCCTGGTGTACTCCAAATCCGAGGAAGAACATGTCGAGCATCTTCGCATTGTTCTCCAAAGATTGCGAGATCACCAGCTGTATGCGAAATTCAGCAAGTGTGAATTCGGCTTAAGGAAGTTCCATTCTTGGGTCACATCATTTCGAGGAGGGCATATCCGTTGATCCAAGCAAAGTGCAGGAAGTACTTAATTGGGAAGCTCCGAAGTCGGTACCACGGATTCGCAGTTTCCTAGGTTTGGCTGGTTACTATCGGAGGTTCATTCCAAATTTCTCCAGAATTGCCAAACCTATGACCGAGCTTCCGAAGAAGGAGAAGAAGTTTGAATGGAGTCGGGCTTGTCGGGAAGCCATTGAAACTTTGAAGAAATTGTTGACATCCGCCCAGTGCTAGCACAACCGGACCTTGAGAAGCCCTTTGATGTTTTCTCGTGACGCATCGGGCAAAGGTTTGGGTGGAGTTCTCATGCAGGAGGGCCGAGTTGTTGCTTATACCTCTCGGCAGCTCCGGAAGCACGAGCAGAACTACCCTACTCATGATCTCGAGTTAGCAGCAGTCGTACTCGCTCCGAAGGTGTGGAGACATTATCTGTTGGGCAATCTCATTCGCATCTACACCGATCACAAGAGCTTGAAGTACTTATTCACTCGGGATGATCTGAATATGAGGCAACGCCGTTGGTTGGAATTGATTAAGGACTATGAGTTGGAAGTGCACTACCACCCTGGGAAAGCAAATGTCGTTGCGGATGCACTTAGCAGGAAGGCACGATGCAACCTTCTCCAGGCCACTCGATCAGTCAAGGATGGGCACTACATCCAAGTTGTACCCCACGGGTCACTATACAACTTGGCTTTGATACCCACCTTGCGAGAAGAAGTGGTAGAAGCGCAGAAAGTGGATACTTGCATTGGTCACCTCAGGAGGAGGATAAAAGAGGGAGATAAGCAAGTGGCATGTTTCCGTGAGGACGATGCGGGAGTTGTTTGGTTCAAGAACCGCATTGTGGTGCCGAAAGTTCCCGACCTACGTAAGAAGATACCGGATGAGGCTCACTTAGCCAAATATGCTATGCATCCCGGCAGTAATAAGATGTACCATGATCTTAGGACGAGATATTGGTGGACTAGGATGAAAAGAGAAATTGCTCGCTACGTCGCTGAGTGTGACACTTGTCGTCGGGTCAAGGCTGATCATTTGAGACCCGCCGGACCGTTGCAGCCACTCGGTGTACCATCTTGGAAGTGGGATGACATCAGCATGGACTTTATTGTTGGCTTGCCTGCCACAGTTCGGAAGTTTGATTCTATTTGGGTAATCGTTGATCGCTTGACCAAGGTGGCACATTTCATACCCGTGAGCACCCGATTTACGACTCGGAAGTATGCTCGGTTATACATCGAGCGGATCCTGTGTTTGCATGGTGTGCCGAGGACAATCATTTCCGATCGAGGAACACAGTTTGTGGGACGTTTCGGGAGCAACTTCATGCGTCCCTAGGAACGAAACTAATTCGAAGCTCAGCTTACCATCCACGGATCGACGGTCAAACGGAAAGAGTAAATCAGATATTAGAGGACATGTTGAGAGCGTATGTTCTGGATCATGACAAGAAGTGGGATGAATGCTTACCCTTGGTAGAGTTTGCTTACAACAATAGCTACCAAGAGAGCATTAAGATGGCACCGTTTGAGGCTCTCTATGGTCGCCGATGCCGTACTCCACTCGGTTGGTCCGAGTCCGGAGAGAGAACCATCTTTGGGCCGGAGCTTGTGCAACAAGCTGAGAAACGGGTATTGGAAATACAAGCAAACCTCAAGGCAGCGAAATCAAGGCAAAAGAGTTATGCGGACAAGAGGCGCCGACCACTTGAGTTTAAAGTGGGTGACCTTGTATACCTTCGAGTCTCGCCGACTAAGGGTGTGCAAAGGTTTGGCGTGAGAGGCAAGCTCTCACCTCGCTACATCGGACCCTACCCCATTGTGGCCGGATGTGGTGCGGTTGCTTACAAACTTGAGCTGCCCGACACTCTCGCCGGCGTGCACGACGTTTTCCATGTCTCACAGCTGAAGAGGTGTCTCAAGGCACCCGTTGACCTAGTGCTCGATGAAGTGGTACCATTGCAGCCCGATTTGTCATACTCCGAGCGGCCAATCAAGATTGCCAATACGAAGGAGAGAGTTACCCGACATGGCACTCGAAGTTTTTCAAGATTCGGTGGAGCCACCACTCCGCAAGGGAGGCTACGTGGGAGTCCGAAGATTTTCTTCGCACCCACTACCCGAAATTCCCGCTACAACCTAGAGGTACGTAACTGTTGACGGTCGTTACGGACCAATTTCGACCGTCAATTAGTCAAATAAATGAGAAGGACTAGGCATGTCTTGCATGCATTTTACTTAGAAATAACCTAGTTCCACGTGTACCTCTAGATTTTTAGTGTGCAGGTGGAAAATGATGAATTCCGGGCCCCGAGGCGACAAATCAACACTTTTACAAAACTTCCACTTCGCCGCGGGAATCAACTCCAAGATAAAAGGCCAACGACCACGAAATCCAACACAAATAAGGCCTCACGCACCTGGATCAAAGACCAACATCCGGTGGGGGAGCCAACCGCCAAAGCCCGGCCCGGGAGGGGCCGGTGGCGGTTCGGCCGAACCAACAAGGCGGTTCGGCCGAACCGTCATGGTGGCCCCCCGGCCCACTTTTCTCCGGCGGTTTGCCCACCGCCTCCGGAGGTCGGTTCCACGCGCATTAAATGCCACCGACCTACGAAACCGCCTCCGGGAGCCGACCTTTCAAGCCTATATAAGGAGGGGTACCCCCCTCCTTAACACACACAACAACACAAGGATCATTCTCTCCTCACACTAGAAGTTTAGAGGCTTTCTAGGTAGTGCTAGGCTTAGTAGTGGGCTGCCTCATTGCTCCCAAAGTCTTGTGGAGAATTGGGTATAGCTCTTGTATCCTCTCTTTATGAGACTTGATCATTCATCTATGGAATACTTTCGTTCATATCCTTGTCATGAGCTTTATAGAGTAATCATGATCTTGTTTGATCGTTCATCGTTCGTTCATATAAGTTCGTCGTTCGTTCTTCGTTCTTCATTAATAGAAGATGAACTCATATCGAATGTTCTTCGTTCGTTCATACTTGATCACCGATTACTCCTGATCTTACTTGATTAATTGCCGTTCGTCGCTCATTCTTGAGCGACGAACGCCTTTGCATGACTTAGTGCTAGCTTTGATCCTTTCGTCTAGCTTATGCTAGTTAGGCTAGTGTTCTTATGAATAGGCTTCGGGTTCATCGTCCCGCAAGGGTGCTCTAGATTTACCACCATGTCGGTGCCTCGAGGGATCTAGAGTTGTGGTTAGTGACGCCGGCATGGTGCTTGGGGTTATCTACCCACCGTTGAATGTGCTTCGTGTCCCACGGTTTGTAGAGGTAGGTGACAAGAAGTGACAGCCTTGTCATCCAAAGTAATCCTCCACGTTCGGGCATGGCATAGGAGTCTAAAAAGCCGGAGTCGCGAGGCGGACCTCGCGTAAGACGGATCTCCCGATGATGCCTAGGCATTAGACGCTTGCTTGCGCTTGCATGATCTTGGATGTTAGGTAGAAGCTGCGCACTCATATGAATGTTGTATCATTAGGAGTAGTGATCTGCTAGTCTAGTTTAGCCTTATCTAGGATCGCCTCTATCCCTTTTATAAGAGAATGCATCGCCTTGGTGTGTGTCACACTATCCTCAACTTATTGCTCCTAACCCCTGCCTTGGAATGTGAATACTTCATCATTCTTTTGTAACACCATGAACATAAGTACTCTTATCAACCATGTCTTCCTTTGGGAAAATATAAATACGATACCCTTGAATACTCTCGGGTGAAATGCTACAACGGGTTATCCGTCCGCTTGCGGATATTCATGACCCACCTTATAATACATATCTAGTACTTGTCTTGGATGTGGATTATTTGGTTAAATAGTGCAAGTGACTTAAACCCTTGGCTCTCCCGCGGTCACGTGTTTCTTTCCGCGTGACCTTAAGAGATGCCAACAAGCATTTACGGCGCCGTTGCCGGGAAGACATTGGTTAATAAGAATACAATGAATGTTCATGATTACACTTGATGATGATTTAATCATTGCCCTTGCAGGCTAACCTTGATCTGTTTTCTCTCAAAGGTGAAAACAGGATAGTGTATGCGTGGATTCGACTTGCCGGAAAACTTCGTTGATAATCCCGAGGCTCTTGCGAGAAAGACTCGACCTCGCGTCGTTGTCTCTCCTCAAGAACCCACGACAAGCGAGCCCGCATCTTCCGCACCATCAACCTCAACACTCATGGCTGAAAGGACCCTTCGTGACTACTCTGCGCCCTCCGTCGCCAATGTGCCCATTGGGCCCAACGTCGACGGCGGTGCTGCGAGGACTTGACATCAAGTCCAGCCTCATCACTATGGTGCAAGCCATTCCCTTTTGTGGAAAGGCCTCAGAGGACGCCAACTCTCATCTCCAACGGTTCCTGGAAATATGCAACACATCAGCCACGGCCGGAGCCAACCAAGATGCTATCAAACTCCGCTGTTTCCCCTATCCCTCCTTGGGAAGGCGAAACGGTGGTTTTATGCCAATCGTGCAAGCATTGACACTTGGAACAAATGTTCCACGGCGTTCCTCGCCAAGTTTTTCCCGATGGGCAAAACCAATGCCCTTCGTGGAAGAATTGCAAGTTTCCAGCAAGCGACAAACGAATCCATGCCCGAGGCATGGGAAAGGCTTCAAGAATACATTACGGCCTGCCCTCACCATGGGATGGAGGAATGGCTCATTCTTCAACATTTCTACAACGGGTTGACACCAACAACCCGTGGACATATGGATGCCGCTGCTTGGAGGAGCCTTCTTCTCCAAAACTATTGCCCAAGCAAAAGAACTCATAGAGAAGATGGTCTCCAATCAAGGGTGGAGCGATGATCGACTCCAAACACGCGCAAGAGGCGTACACCCTGTCAAGGAGGTGGACATGCTGTCCGCCAAGGTTGACCTCCTCATAAAACGCTTGGACGAACACAACGCAAATGGTGGTGTTCATGCATTGGACTCACACATGACGTGTGAGGAGTGCGGGAACAACTGGCCATATGGGGAAGGATTGCCCCCATACCCATGAAGAGGTGTTCTACATGAACAACAACAACGGGTATCGTCCAAACGGAGGACAAGGGTACAACCAAAACCGACCATCATATCAAGGAGGTAACAATTTTTCTGGCTTTAACAATAATCAACCTTCCTTGAAAGATTTGGTTTATGGCCAAGCTAAAATTAACGAATCTATCAACAAAAAGCTTGCTGCCAATGATAAAGTCTTAGAAAACATAAGCTGCACAAATAGAAGGTTTCTCCTCTGCTTTCAAAAATCAGCTGAGCTTTAATAAAATGATTGAAACCCAAGTTGCTCAGCTAGCTGCTCTTATTCCTGGTTCTAATTCAGGGAAGATCCGGGGCAACCCGAGTCTTCTTTGGAAAATGTTAATGCGGTTACCACGAGGGAGGAAAATCCACTCGGGATCCGCCATATCCTAACCATGCAGCAAAGAAGAACAGGGAACGACCTGGAGGAGGAAAGCCCTTCTATTACCAAAGAAAAAGAAGAAGAACCGAAGCCAAGTGAAGGGAAGAATGGAATTGAATTTCAAGACACAAGCTTTTTGCCATTCCCTCACGAAACGAGGAAGCCAAAGGAGGATGAACAATTTGCTCGATTCGTCGAGACCATCCAGAAGGATTCATGTCAACGTGCCATTGTTGGACATGGTGCAGGTGCCCACATATGCACGCTACCTTAAAGACATCCTCAACAACAAGAGGCCACTACCCAACGAGGAAATGGTCAAGCTCACGAGAGGAGTGTAGCGCAGCTATACTCAATCGGCTTCGAGAAAAGAAGAAGGACCCTGGCTGCCCCACAATATCATGTTCCATTGGGGCACACCACTTCGACCGGGCCTTATGTGATCTTGGGGCAAGCGTCGGCGTGATGCCCAAAGAAGTCTTTGATCGTTTGAGCTACACAACCTTGACTCCTACACCAATGAGGTTGCAATTGGCGGACTCTTCGGTCCGCTACCCCGCGGGAATAGCCGAAGACGTGCCGGTAAAAATTCGAGGCAACTTCATACCGGTGGACTTTGTGGTGCTTGAGATGGATATCGACAAGAACACGCCCCTCATTTTGGGACGTCCCTTCCTCGGCACCGCAAACGCCCAAATTGATGTTGGGAATGGAGAAATCCGATTCCACATCAATGGGAAGGAGGAAAAGTTTGAGTTCCAACCAAGAAAAGAACAATGCTCAATGATCAAGATCAAGTATGGGCCAAATCCCTCAAACATCCGTGAAGTTGAAGTGACGCCAAGAAAGACGGATAGTCTCGTCGCCTTTTGGAAGCAACTTGACAAAATTGAGAATCCGTCATGGTACCAACCCAAGAAGCACGCAACAGCAAGGCCGGGATTATGGGCCAAGAAGCCGGTCCTTCAAGACACAAAGCCACCTACATCAACAAAGACCAAACAAGTGTGGCAAGTGAAGAAGGTGCAGCCATCTTCATCCTCTTCTCCGGGGAAAGGGCCTGCACCACAAGGATGAAAAGAAATGGAGAAGTCCTCGCTCGCCGGACTTAAAATGGCAAAGCCCTGGTCGACGGGATAAATCGGTATTATCTTTCGATTTCTTTTGATTTTTGTTTTCCACCACATGCATCTCCCTGCATATTCTATTTTATCACAAGATAATTTTCATTTCATTTATTTGGATTTTCCGCCAGCATATTTGATTTTTTTTTTTTCTCACTCGCCATGCATAGAAAATTTGAAAACCAAAATCCTTTTACGTCCAAATTTTCCTACTTTGTTTGAAACTTTTGGACAACCCTTGTATCCTTATACAAAATCCAAAAACAATTTTTGCATGTTGGAATTTTCTCCAACACTTTTTCTCGAGATTTGATTTTTCGAATAAAGCTGAATTTGAGGCAACTTTCTTTGGATTTCTTGAGCAAAAATTTCGAGGAATATCCGGACGTAGCAACCATGGTCAATGATCATTTGGCCGTTGGGAGCTATGGGCCAAAAGGGGAGCAAAAGGGACCCACAGCAGGTCGGCCGAACCCACCTCCTTGGTTCGGCCGAGCTGCCATGACCGTTGCTCGGTCTGTCCTTTTCCCAACGGTCATATGCCCCTCCTAACGCTCAAAAACGGCTACTTCGTGAGCTATAAGTAGAGGTGGCCTGGCCGGAGCTCTCTCCCCCTCTCACACTATCATTTCCACTCCTCACTCACTTCATTCTCATTACTCTCAAGTTTTCCATTGTCCTCACTTGCTCATTGCCTAAAAGTTCTGCATAAATCTTTTGCTCTTGGTGTGCTTTGTCTAGTTTTTGGTTTGATTTGTTTTTGTTTGGTTTTTCTCGAGTTGCGATTTCTTGCTCACATGAACAACCGACGGTGTCGCTAATTTGATTTTTCCCTCACATGACCCGTTCGGAATTTTTGTTCTTGCATTCTTGCTCTCTTTGTGTGCAGCCATGACCGGTGCCAAGAAGCTGTTCGGGTCAATCAAGAGGTCCTTGAGCTCACGCTCAAGTTCAAGCTCTTTACGTCGAAGCACCCGCGCACGCCCCGTAGTCGAGTCACCGCCAAGTTCACCACCACAAGTCGAGGAAGAAGGGCAAGAGGGCAACATCGAGCATCGTCTCCTCACCGACACCGACCTCGACTTAGTGGGCGAGCACGAGACGCGCACCTACACGCTTCTCCAACACCGTCTCTTTGCTCCTACGCGAGCATTTGACACGGAGCTGCTGCACAAAATAGGTATGGATGCTGAATTTGCTCAAGTATTTAAAGCCTTAGGGTGGACAGATTTTGCTAGTGTAAATGAGCCGGGTTCCCGCTTGCTTACACTTCAGTTTTTATGCACCCTACAAACGGTAGATGAAGGAATTTCTTTTCGGTTTTTCCGTGAATCCTACCGTTTGACTTGGAAAGAACTTAGCACTCTTCTTGGCTTTAATACTCGCTGCAATACCGACTTGGATGGTGCCCTTCCTCAGTTTTCAAAGCATGCTTTTTGGGAAAGGATTACGGGTCTTCCTAGTTGCGTGCGACCTAGAACTAATCACATCCATCATCCTACCTTGCGTTTTATGCACATGTGGATTGCTATCACTCTTTTTCCAAGGAGTGATATTCGGATGTGTGCGAGGATGAGCTAAAAATTCTTTTTGCTGCGGTCGATAAGATTAAGATTGCTCCCGTGAAAGCCATGATTTGCCAATGGATAGAAAATCTTGGGACGATAGGACCAATTGAATGTACCTCTCTAGTGACACGAATTGCCATGCGGGTGGGAGCTTTACATGATGCTAATGTTGAATACCTTGCTACACCTCGCTCTCTTATAAATAAAGATTATCTTATTCAAGGTCACTCTCTTAAGAATGGTCCGAACGATTCCCTCATATATTATTTTGTGGGATATGCAAACGAGTTTCGGTTACCTAACCCGGACCTTCGTTTGTATACTCTCAAAAATCTAACCATTGAGCTCCAAGAAGCGCAGCGGTCTCGCAGGAGTGTATCTTCTCGCAGGGGGCGCACAGATCAGAACAACCATCTACCTCCGAGATGCCCACACCGCACCCCACGACTCATGGCGAGCCGGGGTACAGCCACCCCGGGTTTTCTCCCGGTGGGTACCCAGCCCCGCCACCTCACATGGCCGGGGGATCGGCGTGGCAAACTCCGGGATATGGCCCGGGGCTGTTTTCTCCACAACAACAATGGGAGGAACACTCCACCGACTCCGGATCAGCCCAAGGCTACAACTTTGTGCAGGAGATGAACAACCTCTCCTCACAAATGGGAAGACTCCAAACCACGGCGGAAGACACCGAGTATGCGCTCAACCAACACATCTTGCAAACTCATCAATGGCAAGAGCGCACCGACACCCAGCTCACCGCCCTCACCAACATGACGGAGCAACAACGAGCCGATCTTTTGGCTTACTTCCGTCACATGGGGTTCATTCCACCAAACCCATGAGCAAGAACAAGCTTGGGGGGCAGCACCCCCGCTAAGGTATCATGTATCGCAACTTGTATCCTTTATTGTCTCTTGTTTTTGCTTGTTCTTGCCTCTCATATGAAAAACAAAATAAAAATGATAAAACTAAAAAGAACAAAAAGAAGTAGCTTAGTTCCCTTTTATACGCTGCAAGTATGTTGCTAGTCTTTCTATGTTGAGATGATGAATAGTTGCTCTGTTTTATTTCTCTCATGTGCCTAGTCTATAATTTAGAACTCTCCTAGTTTTGAGTTTGGTGGCTAGCAAAACTTGCTTAGAACCTGAAACTTGTGGGCTGCACATGCTTGAGCTGCACCTAAGTTGTTGTGAGATGATGATATGGTAAAAAGAGCTGCTATGATCTTGTCCTAAGTTGAGCTTAAAATCTCCGGAATTCTGTTCCCAAAAATTGCAAAATCTATAAGTTCCCAAGTGATGATAAATTCCTACCAAAGCCATATGCAAATTTCCCTTGAAAACCTTACTCATTTGCTACTTGTTACTTCATTGAGCTTTATCAAAATTGTGTGACCCTAGTGAGATGCTTTTCATACTCTCATGATCAAGATCACGTACACACTCCACCTCATATGCTACACTTCTACACCGGAAGTTAGCAACATGTCATGCCATCCACCCAAAATAAAGACACTCCTCACATTTTATCACCTCTCTTAAAATATCAAAAGAAGGCATGGCTATGCAAAAGAAAAAGAAAATAAGGCTCACAAAAGATGAGCAAGAAAAAGATGCTGCTCTCATTTCGAGCATAGAAAAAGAAAGAAGAAAAGATAGCCATGCCCAAAATCCAAAATAAAAAGAGGTGAAACAAAAAGAGGAGTAGTCAAATACACCACCACCATCATCTTCACACTTGCACATCTTGATCTACGATTGTATGACTTGCTATCTCCATGGATCCACTCTTTTGGTTTCGCAAAAATATGAATGCAAGTATGCCTCATTTCATACCCTACCTTGAGCTCCACAAAAGCCTATTAGATGTAGGATGAGGCAATACACATGCCTTGGTGAGGAATATAAACACCATTAGAGCGATTCGAGAGCATCACTTGTGGAACGTGGTTTTACTTGAAAAAAAAAAAAAAATATTTTTTGAAAACGTCCGGAGAATAAAAAGCAAGACAAGGGAAGAGAAAATAAATGCTCTATACACCGTTCTCTCTCTCAACCGCCCAAGGTAAAGTGAAAAGCACAAAGCCCCATGAGGACTAAGGGGAAGGGTGAGTCACCATTGCCAACTTATTCAACTCAAGGATGAGTATCTTTGTTATACACTTGGTACCTTTGAGAAGTAGGCATTGTAGCAACTCCTGATCAACAACCTAAAGTTCTACTACTTGCTCGGGACGAGCAAGGGAGTAAGCTTGGGGAGCTTGTTGACGGTCGTTACGGACCAATTTCGACCGTCAATTAGTCAAATAAATGAGAAGGACTAGGCATGTCTTGCATGCATTTTACTTAGAAATAACCTAGTTCCACGTGTACCTCTAGATTTTTAGTGTGCAGGTGGAAAATGATGAATTCCGGGCCCCGAGGCGACAAATCAACACTTTTACAAAACTTCCACTTCGCCGCGGGAATCAACTCCAAGATAAAAGGCCAACGACCACGAAATCCAACACAAATAAGGCCTCACGCACCTGGATCAAAGACCAACATCCGGTGGGGGAGCCAACCGCCAAAGCCCAGCCCGGGAGGGGCCGGTGGCAGTTCGGCCGAACCAACAAGGCGGTTCGGCCGAACCGTCATGGTGGCCCCCCGGCCCACTTTTCTACGGCGGTTTGCCCACCGCCTGCGGAGGTCGGTTCCACGCGCATTAAATGCCACCGACCTACGAAACCGCCTCCAGGAGCCGACCTTTCAAGCCTATATAAGGAGGGGTACCCCCCTCCTTAACACACACAACAACACAAGGATCATTCTCTCCTCACACTAGAAGTTTAGAGGCTTTCTAGGTAGTGCTAGGCTTAGTAGTGGGCTGCCTCATTGCTCCCAAAGTCTTGTGGAGAATTGGGTATAGCTCTTGTATCCTCTCTTTATGAGACTTGATCATTCATCTATGGAATACTTTCGTTCATATCCTTGTCATGAGCTTTATAGAGTAATCATGATCTTGTTTGATCGTTCATCGTTCGTTCATATAAGTTCGTCGTTCGTTCTTCGTTCTTCATTAATAGAAGATGAACTCATATCGAATGTTCTTCGTTCGTTCATACTTGATCACCGATTACTCCTGATCTTACTTGATTAATTGCCGTTCGTCGCTCATTCTTGAGCGACGAACGCTTTGCATGACTTAGTGCTAGCTTTGATCCTTTCGTCTAGCTTATGCTAGTTAGGCTAGTGTTCTTATGAATAGGCTTCGGGTTCATCGTCCCGCAAGGGTGCTCTAGATTTACCACCATGTCGGTGCCTCGAGGGATCTAGAGTTGTGGTTAGTGACGCCGGCACGGTGCTTGGGGTTATCTACCCACCGTTGAATGTGCTTCGTGTCCCACGGTTTGTAGAGGTAGGTGACAAGAAGTGACAGCCTTGTCATCCAAAGTAATCCTCCACGTTCGGGCATGGCATAGGAGTCTAAAAAGCCGGAGTCGCGAGGCGGACCTCGCGTAAGACGGATCTCCCGATGATGCCTAGGCATTAGACGCTTGCTTGCGCTTGCATGATCTTGGATGTTAGGTAGAAGCTGCGCACTCATATGAATGTTGTATCATTAGGAGTAGTGATCTGCTAGTCTAGTTTAGCTTTATCTAGGATCGCCTCTATCCCTTTTATAAGAGAATGCATCGCCTTGGTGTGTGTCACACTATCCTCAACTTATTGCTCCTAACCCCTGCATTGGAATGTGAATACTTCATCATTCTTTTGTAACACCATGAACATAAGTACTCTTATCAACCATGTCTTCCTTTGGGAAAATATAAATACGATACCCTTGAATACTCTCGGGTGAAATGCTACAACGGGTTATCCGTCCGCTTGCGGATATTCATGACCCACCTTATAATACATATCTAGTACTTGTACTTGGATGTGGATTATTTGGTTAAATAGTGCAAGTGACTTAAACCCTTGGCTCTCCCGCGGTCACGTGTTTCTTTCCGCGTGACCTTAAGAGATGCCAACAGTAACCCACCTCCTCCTTGCTTAAACTTAATCTCGGGACGAGATTTCTTTAAGGGGGAGGGCTGTGACACCCCGCGTCCTAATTTTTGCGAGTTAGTATTTTTAAAACTAATCTCAGGACTGGGTTGACCCACCCAAGAAGTTTCATTGACATGTAAAGTGTTTTAGACACTTTTTAAATTCAAAAACACTTTGGTTTGAACTACAACCCCAATTTCTACAACATAAGTTTGGTCGACCAAAAATATATGTTGTAGGGCATGTCAAATGAAAAATCTAGGACAAAGCCCCACTGGATTTCATCAAGGTTTGATACCCCAAATAAATCAGACCAACCCAGCAATTAAGCCTTTTCTCTGAATTTTCAGAATTAATCTAGAAAGGATTTTTGAGTAAACTCAACGTGCATGTCACTTTCTAGAGCTATACTTTTCAGCAAAATTCCCTCCTTTAATTTTTGAGCTCGGGAAGGCCATGTTTTTGATTTTTCAAAATCGGTTCAGACCACATTTGGAAATTGGAGGAAAAAGAAAAGATGCCAAAGCATATGCCCGCGGGCCCCGCCTGTCGGCGAGCCGGGGCCGCGCCCCGCGCCCGACCGGGCCGTACGCCGGCGCCGCGTGGACTGCGCCCTCCGGCCGCGTCCCCACCTGGTCGAGAGGGACAAAGGGGAGGTCCCCTACCCGGTCGGAACCCCTCTTCCCATTTCCTCTCTCTCTCTCTCCCGAGCTCCCACCCGAGCCGCCATTGCCGCCCGAGCTTGAAGCTCGACGCCCGGCCGCCCCTACTTCCTCCCGAGCCAAACCGCTCCGCCCCGACCTCCACTTGCTCCATGAAGTTGCCTCCCCAAAAACCATGGAGTAAATCGGACCAATTTCACGGGGAGACCGCTCGCCACCTCCGGCCGTTGCCGCCCAAATTACTTCCCCTCCGGTGAGCTATTCTCCCTATTCTTGAGCTAGTGCGTGCGCACGGTGATGGGGTGTGTTCCCAAACCCTAACCCCTCCTTGTCACCTCACTAGGTCGCCGGTTTTCTCATTCTCCCCCACCGCGGAGCTCCGGCCGCCGCCACCTCCACGCCGCCCGCCTCCTCCAGCCCGCGCTCATCCAAGGGGAAGGCCGGGACGGGAGAGCCCGTGCTCCGGTGAAGCTCCCGGCCAAGCCGCTCTTCTTCTCGTGCTTCCTCCGCGACGAATGCCGCCGCCGGACCACCCCGCACCGCCGCCGCCCGTCGCGCCGCCTCTCCGGTGAGCCATTGGCCGCACGAGACACACCCACGAGTTCCCCGTGCCGCGCGGTGCACCCTGGTCCCCTGCGGGGCCGCGCGCGAGCCACGACCGCCGCTCCGGCCGCCGCGCGCCGCCTCCCGGCCATGCGCCGGCGAGGCCACGAGGCGGGCTACACGGCCCGGGATCCCGTGTGGCCATAGCCACACGCGAGATCCGGAACCCTGTGGTCCGCGGTGTGGCACGAGTGCGGATAATTCAAATTTAAATCCTGGATGGCATTTTCGTAAATAGTCCCGAAATTCATTTAATTTTAGAAAAGTCATATCTAGAGTTCTAGACCTCGAAAAATTGCAAACTAATTTTGTTGGACTCCTTGAGACATGTACTATTTTATAGTGCATTTAGTTTGGCATAACCACAAGCAATTTATTTAGGTTAAATTCTTTTGAAGAGACTTAAGTTAAATGCTTAGTTAATTATCTAATTATCCCAATTTATGAAGCTTAATTTAATTATTATCTATAACATGTGCCTAAGGACCAGGAGCAATTTAATTGCTATTTTACCTAGTTTTTCTAGGATTATTGAATTATTTTCTTGCACATGTGATAATGATTTAAATGCTTCATGGGAGTTGATGAAGGAGATTAAATTAAATAATCAACTTAAATCATTTCCACCTCGCTGGACACCAAGTTAATTTATACTCATAATTTATACTCATAAATTAAATGTATTTGATGAAATTCGCACGTATTCCATAAAATATTTAATATCATGTTTTCATCAAAATTTACACATCACCTTTGCATCATGTAGCTGCGGTGGTCAACGTGGTAACCGGTGAGGAGGAGCCCGAAGCTACTGCTGTTGTTGACCCAGCTGCTCGGGGTCAAGCTCAAGGCAAGCCCGGTGCACAACCTTTTAAAATTAAGTATTTTAATTTCATCACTATGTTTGTAGGTCTCGTAATGTGCATTAGGTCTACAGGAGTTGTGATGAAACCCTAGCATGCGATAGGACCCTGTTTATCCTGGTTCGATCACCCTACGCTAGATGCTTGCATAAATAGGGCGATGATCCGTCGAGTGGTACGGAGACCACTCGTAGATAGGACAATCACCTTTTTGGACAAGATGCTAAGTATTGAGAAGAGAATGGAAAATTGGAGGCCGGACGGGCAACTAGGTGGAAAGTGAAGGACTCGAAAGAGTCTTCAAGGTGGTAGCCCCGTCACGTGCACACAAGGACCGCGTCGTGTCCGACCCATGTGGATTAAGTTTGAACGTACTGCTTGCATGCTTGGAGTTAATGGGCCCGAGTAAACCGACGTACCGATGGTGGCTGTATGTTAGAGAGATACCCTACTCCCTTGGTTACTTGGCAGGAATTTGGGAGGAGAGAAGGGAGCACTCTACTCACGGATGACGTCCGGGACGGCATCGCATGGGGGACCCTTCTCGGGGAGCTAGGCCCGACTAACACTACGAGTACCGGCTAAGAAAGGTTGTCTCATGCGGCTTCGGGAAGCGCGCATGTGACGTGCGATCAGGTTTCTCCTGCAGGATGTAAATCGATTCGAATCGCTGCCCCTCACGATGCGAGTACCACTTGTCCCTACGCCGGAACGTAGTAAGAAGAGAAAGATGATGATGACTATGATCAATTTGCTGTTTTGCTTAATTACTTGTTTGGAAACATGTAATGCAGTAGCTTAGTGCAAATTAAATTTATCCTTTTGAGCAACTTAATTAAACTGCTAAAAGTTGAAAGTAAGGATCTACTTGTAGGCCAGCTTAGTGCTTAATCGTATCCTACCCCCTGGCCTTTGCATGTCTAGGAGTCGGCTGTAGATGGCCACTTTGACGGGTCGATCTTGCTGAGCTCTAGTTGCTCGGGGCTTTGCTCTATGTGGTTTTAAGAGGATCCCACCGGACAGGACTTAGATGCTTGGAGATGACGTCCGGCGGGACCGGACTTCGGATGGAGGCCACTACACACGGGAGTGGTGCGGTCCGGACGAGTAGAGGAGTTGATGTGCCGGTAAGATGTTCTAGGGCAAGAACATCCATCTCTGCCGGGTGCCCGTGATGTATCGCCGAGAGAGCGATTGTATCTTATTTGCTTCCGCCGTTTAGTTGTTTTCCAAACTTATTAGCTTCGATGCTCATGAGACTACGATGTACTAAGGTACTTAGGATGAATGTAGGAGACTTGTACTTATATTCATTGTGCTATGCTTATGTTTGTATGTTGTAATATCGGGTATCACGGCGCGTGATGCCACCCATGATGATCCTGGAGATGGAAACGCCTCTTCGTGAGGCGGGTCCGTCACACGGGCATTGACGCTCGTCGCGTGGAAGACAACGGTCGGGTGGGGTCGGTGGGGTTGGGCTAGGCCGGAGGGAGAGGGAAGGCTGGGCCGGGGAGGGGAATCGGTGCAGGGTGGCCCATCCGGGTTTAATTCATTTCCTAATTTCTATTTCTATTCCTCTTACTCCATAAATCCAAATAAATTCTTATAAAATCTAAATAAATCCAAATAAAATCGAAATAAATCCAAATAAATTAAAATAAGGAAAATAAAATGAAATCAAGGCAATGAAAAAAAATCAAACATGTTTGCAAGTGTTAGTATTTTATTTGAAAATCCTAGGTGCATTCTAGCTATAAATTCAAATTAGGTTTTAATTCCTAGTTAATTTTCAAAAATATTTTTACTAAATAAAATAAAATGATTTATTTAGTAAGTTTTAATTTGGCCGAAAATCGGGGTGTTACGGAAATGCCCCACTTAAAATGAATCTCATCCCCGAGATTCGCGGCTGGTCCTCGAAGAGGTAGGGATATTCCTCTTAGGTCCTCTTCCCTTTCGTAGGTTGCCTCATTCTCGGTATGGTTATTCCACTGCACCCGACGGACATTTATAGCCTTCGTCCTAGTGCTGTCGGGGACTGTGTCCAAAATCTTAACTGGGTATTCCTTGTAACGCAAGTCCGGCTGAAGGTCCACTCGAATCCAAAGGTAGCTGTTGCTCGGGTACCTCTAGGCATCATTTTAGTTGGGAGACATGGAACATTGGGTGCACATCCGACAGGTTTTCGGCAGTTCCAACTCGTAGGTCACTTCTCCAATCTGTCCGAGCTCTTTGAAGGGTCCTACGTAGCTAGGGGCCAACTTGCCTCGGACTTGGAATCTTCGTGTTCCTCTCATGGGTGACATCTTCAGGTAGACATGGTCATCTAGACTGAACCGTAGTTCTCTGCGATGTTTGTCCGCATAGCTCTTTTTGTCCGCTTCTGGGCGGCTTTGAGGGTCTCTCCGATAGCAGCTACTTTTTCTTTGGGGGATTTGCTGCTGGACACTCTACAAGCGTGTCATTTGCCACAGGACACTAATCTAGAATTTATTTGCTGCAGGACACTCCATCTAGTTCATTTGTAGTGTCCAGGAGCAAATGAATTTCAGTTCGGTGTCTTCTAGCAAATATCACGTTTGAAGAGTGTCCAGCAGCAAATTTTACCTTTTTCTTTTGCCTCTGTTATGATGGCATGTCCAAAAAAGGATCTCTCTTCAACTTCGGACCACATAAGAGAGGTCCTACACTTTCTTCCATACAACATGTCAAATGGTGCCATCTTGATGTTGGCTTGGTAACTGTTGTTGTAGGAGAATTCTGCGAAAGACAAACTTGCTTCCCAATCCTTGTTGTATGTCGGTACACGGGCTCACGAGCATGTCCTCGAGAATCTGGTTGACTCGCTCGGTTTGTCCATCAGTTTGGGGGTGGTAGGCTGAGCTATAGTCAAGTCTTGTCTCCAGCTTATTATACGAGGCTTTCCCAAAAGTGAGATGTAAATTGGGTACCTCGATCCGACACTATTCTGGAGGGGACTCCATGTAGCTTCAGTATATTATCCATATATAATTGTGCTAACTTGTATCCTCTGTGGGTCTTCTTCACCGCTGTGAAGTGGGCAACCTTGGTAAGTCTATCGACTACGACCCATATTGAGTCGTTCCCTCTTGGTGTACGCGGTAAGCCTACTATAAAATCCATAGCTATGTCATCACATTTCCATGTGCAAATGTGCAGGGGTCACAGTAATCCAGCCGGCTTCGATGCTCTGCCTTGATTTGGCTGCAAAGATCACAGCGGGCGACATATTCTGCTATTCTCTCTTCATTCTATTCCACCAGTATTTTTGCTTTAGATCCTGGTACATCTTGGTGGCTCTCGGGTGGATTGAGTATGTGGAATCATGTGCTTCTTCCAGTACAAGCCTCCAAAGGCTGTCGACATTGGGCACACATATCTTGTTTTCAAACCATAGGGTTCGTTCTTCATACTTGGTGTCCCGGTGCCTTATTGTCCTTCATCTGTTCCTTCTATTATGAGGTTTCTGGGTCTTGGAGTTGAGCTTTTCTGATCCTGGCTTCCAGGTTTGGTCGCAAGTCTAGCACTTGTGCTCCTCCTACGGGAGTTATGTGTAGGTTCAGACCTTCCATTTCCTGGGCTAGCCCAGGGCTGGTGGTGGTGGTGTTTATGTTCTATATACACTGCGCTCCGTTAGAACTTCTTGTCTAGAAAATGTAAAGAGAATGGATTTTAGGAGCACAATGGCAGTTGCCTACAATGTAAAGAGAATCCGGTGGTGCACTGCAAGACAATTTTAGTATTTCTGATACAGAGAAGCGTGTGTACATCCACCAGGAAAATTAATCGACCGTCCACGTCATGGTAAGGACTTGGAGTCGCCAGCTCCCTAAGCTAGAGGTAAGGTAAGTAGCTAACTGACAGGGAGAGCAGGGCCACGGCGGCGTACGTGCGGACCGCGCGCCGTGCGCTCACCGTCGCTAGCTCTCGGCCGTCCGCCACGATCCTCCGACCGTGGGCGAGCTGACCTGGAGTTGTTCCCCAGCTGGGGCGATGATGGCGGTGGCGACGGTGGCGGTGCGCGCCTGCTGCTCGTAGGCGTATCCGAGGTTCCTGAGGCGGTTGAGCTCGGGCAGTATGACTGTGGCGAGGTCGGGGCGGTCCTTCCTGCGCATCTCGGTGCACTTGAGCGCGAGCTTGGCGAATCCGAGCGCCTCGTGGACGGGCCAGTCCTTGACGGTGACGTCGAGCATCTGCGCGAAGGTGCCTGCGTCGATGGCCTTCTCGACGTGGTGGGTGAGGCCCATGGGCGGGCGCGCGGTGATGAGCTGCAGCAGCAGCACGCCGAGGGAGTAGATGTCGGACTTGACCCCGAGCTTGCCCGTCTGCTGGTACTCCGGGTCGATGTAGCAGAAGGTTCCCGCGGTGGCGGTGAGGCGGTACTGCGTGACCTTGTCGGCGACGGCGGGCGGCACGAGCCTGGCCAGGCCGACGTCGCTGATCTTGCTGACGTAGTTGCGGTCGAGCAGGATGTTGGCGGGCTTGAGGTCCCGGTGCACGAGAGGCTCGGGCTTGGTCTGGTGCAGGAAGAGCAGCGCGGTGGCGATCTCGGCGGCGATGCGGAAACGGTGGGGCCAGGGGATGGGGTGCGTGCCGCCGCGGCGGAAGAGGCGGTCCTCGAGGCTGCCGTTGTCCATGTACTCGTAGACGAGGCAGCCGTACTCGGGGCAGGCGCCGAGGAGGAGCACCATGTTGGGGTGGCGGATGCAGCTGAGCACCTCCACCTCCTGGTGGAACTGCTTGCGGCCCTGGTGCGCGTCGGGGCGGAGCACCTTGATGGCGACCGGGGTGTGGTCCAGCGACGCGCGGTACACGGGGCCGTACCCGCCCTCGCCGATCTTGAGCTCGTCGGAGAAGCGCTCCGTGGCCACCTCCACCTCGTCGATGTGGTACTTGCGGTACCGCAGGTCGTGGCTGGTGATGGCGTCCAGCGCGCGCACCTTCTCGTCGGCCTCGCGCCGCGCGCGGAGCTCCGCGTTGCGCCGCCGCTGCGCCTCCAGGTCCGCCAGCCGCTGCGCCGCCTCCGCGGCCTCCATGGCGGCGCGGCACTTGGTCTTCTCCATCTCCGCCAGCGCCAGCGCAGACTCCTCCGCGTGCCGGGCCTCCTCCAGGCGCCGCGACTCCTCCAGCTTCATCAGCTGCAGCTCCTTGCTCCGCTTCTTGGCGTTGATGGCCTCCTTGCACGCCGCGTTGTACATGTCCATGGTCTGCTTCAGCTCCAGGCGAAGGCGCCGCATCTCAAGCTCCACGTCGCGCTGCGCCGCCGCGGAGGACGGGGACATGGGCTCGCCCGCCATCTCCGCCTGCAGGTTGCTGTTGTCCACGAAGTCCACGGAGAAGCGCGCGCTCTGGGTGAAGTCCAGGTCGCTGCCCAGGGACGAGTCGTCGTGGGAGTTGGACCGCCTCGTGGACCGGGACGAGCCCTCGCGCTCGCGGAACGGCGGCCGGGTCGTCAGCTCGCGGCTGTCGATGGAGCGCCGGCTGCAGGCGTCGGGCGTCGCCGGCGGGAGGTGCCCCCGCGGGACCCGCGCCGCGTGTACCGGAACGACTCGCTGCTCTCCAACAAGGACACGTCCAGCAACCCGCACTTGGCCAGCCGGACGTTCACGGATTTGCCCTTGGCCACCACGTAGATGTTGCAGTAGTCCGGCGCCGACTTCATCAGGGTGGACGGCACGTCCGCGTTCTTGAATTTCTTGGTGAATGCGTTCCTGCTGTTTCCGCCCAGCGCGATGCTCTGGATCTTGTTTGCAGTGATGTAATCTAGGATGGCCTTGGACACGTCGGCCTCCTCCAGCACTTCCTCAGAGACCTGCACACCGTTGCGATGGCACAGCCCTCGCAGGGGCACAAAGATCTCCTTCATCTCAGCCTCCAGCGTCGTCTCCGCCATGGACGGGAACCCATCTGCATGCGGTTCACATCAACGTCCACATCAATGCATCCATATCCCTTAATTACAGCAGCAGCAGCAGAGAACGGAACGTACGGTTGACCGAGCACGAGTGGTTCACGACGTGGAGGAGCACCATGTGCGACGTGCCGGACAGGAGGTAGTCCACGACCCACTTCACGGCCAGCTGGCTGTTCCGGTCCCGGTCCACCGCCACCACGATGGTCGACGACGACGACGTCTGGTTCACCATGGCCGGCGGCGACATGGCCCGAAACTCGTCCGGGCTCAGGGCTCCCTGCTGCATCTCCGCCGATGAAGTGGGTCAGGCAATGGGGGATGGAGCGCAGGAGAGGAAGGGAGGCAGCGAGGATGAGGGACGACGCGTCGTTCCTCTCTCTCCTCCTCTGCTCTTCCTCCTCTCTCCCTTCTGCTCCAACCTTTCTCTCTACTACAGGCCTGCCTCTTCCTCCTCGACCTCCACGCATATAAATGCTACGCCACACGAGCAACGACAGCCACACACTATTCTTGCACATTCCTTTTCTCCTTTTTCGGATCTGGATACATTCATTGATCATCAGTAGGAAATTAGCAGCCTAAAATAAGGGTGTCATAAATATGGCCATCGCGGGAAAGGAAGACCTAAAAATGGCCAACAACATCACCAATGCATGGTTGACGCCCCTACTTTTATTGCAGCACATGCTTCGCTCCAGAAATTCTGTTCTGACACCAGGAAAATCTGCTCGATCGAGCACCCCCAGTAACCCCGACACCCACCCCCTCTAACTTATGTACAACTACAAAACTGTACAGTATTCTATCATTCTTCTTGCAGAACGATGGGTTTTACAAGGTCAGGTAGGTCTTGATCATTGTCGAGCCAGTCGGGTCAGAGAGCAGGTGCCGGACGAGGTTCATTCGCAGTTTATTTGGCGCAATTGCAAACATGTAGAACGAAAATAATATGAGGTCCACCGATGAAAGAGTCGATCCCAGGAATCCTCGCCACATCCTGTCCAGGAGAAATAATGGTTATCAAAACTTTGTCGAATTGGTGATCTTTACTCCACTTAAATTAACAAGAATAGGCTGAAGCAGAGCAAAAAATGGAACTACCATTTCGGCACCCTGAAAAAGGCATCGAAGAACGTTTGTATGCCTTCATTATTCAGTTGGATTATCAGTGCCAATCCAAAAAGGAAGAATGAGCGCTGGCGTTTTCTTTCTTGAGGCCATAATGTTCTCCATGCTGAAACACCGTATAATAACAGTTACAAGTTTGTATCTGGAACATTACATAGCACAACTATATAAGAAATTCTTGAAGCCATGTTGAGTGAATACCCGAACAGCACTTACCTAGCATTGATGGACTGTAATTTGGAGAACCTCCTGGCAAATATTGTGCAGAAGGTCGGTTCCTTAGTATATCAGATATCACAGAAGCATATTTTGGGGCCTCCGACAGAGATCTGACTACTGAGTATCCTATTATTTTCAAAGACCATGTCAATATATGTCAGGAAGCAAACTGTAAGACAAATTTTAGGATTTGTGTGTACCAGTTGCAGGGTGCACCATACTTGCTGCAGCACCAAACGCAAGATTTTTCTGATCTGTGTTTGGTAAGGACCCTCCGACAGGAATATAAGACCATTCCTGAAACCAACCTTCAGTATTTTAAGTTGATTTAATAAGCACGAGTTTTTTAAAAAAATAATCAGATCTTAATTTTTTACCTCTTCATAAACTTTTTGTATACGAACTCCCATCGCATCTAACCGATACATCAACCTCTTCTTAAGTGTATCAAAGGGCATTGCATCTTTAGAAGCTAAGCATGTTTCCTGTCATAAAGTATTCAGTCAAAAACTTTAAACCGTGGGAAGTGCTGGTTACTAGACAAGCACTAAAGTAACAAGAATTTTGCAAGGACCTCGAAGAAAACTCGTGTGGATGACATAGGCATAGCATAGAGGAAAGTGGGATTTTCTTCTTCTGAATGTGGGAAGTTCTCTTTGAAACAATCTCTATAGTCCATGAAAACCATTAAGCTGGGATCATACGGATTGTTTTCGACCTGAAAATTTCAAATCATGCTGAAAGAACAAGCAACTAGTACCGGGATGGTATGGTAAATATTGAACTGAAAGGGATAGCTTCTTCAGTCTGTGTACCTCAACTTCTACTCCATATGCAGTCTGCACACAGACAGGGGGACCTCCAACCTCGTACTCTAGAAGCCTACCAGATGCTGCCCCGGAAGCAACAATGGCAAGCCTGCAAAGTATCTCACGGCCCCTTTCGCAGCAAACCACTCTATGCCCATCTGGGGATTCGATGATTTTGTCCACCTTTGAGTTGAGGTACGTAACGCCAGCTTCACAACATCTGGCAATGGTTTAAATATTGTTCTTGTCACTAACCAATTGGAATCTTGATTGCTTTTGATAATTCTGAATCCTAAGATTGGCTCATAAAACTCACCTTTTCAGCAATTCCTCATGCAGTAAGTCCCTGTGCACCCTGCCATAAGAACGTCCTATCAGTATCGGCTTGTTTCCATCTAGGTATACAATGGTGTCCTTCCAGACATGCTCAATACAGCTTGCTAGGCCAAGATCTGGACAGCAAAACAGAACGAATGTCATTACCCTGTTGATAGTCATTTTGGAGAATTCATTCCATTAAACTGTACGGTGGAGATGTTAGCAACACTCGGAACTGCAAATATTAGAATACCTTTGAATTCATCCTCCCATACACCATAGTTGTTCGTGAATGGAAGGTCGGGGCCAATTAGGCCAACATTGAGCCCTTTCTTAGCTGACTCTGAAGCTAGAGATAAGCCGGCAGGGCCACAGCCAATGATCACCAAATCAAGTATCTCTTCCGATATGGGTAACAGCTGCAAACAAAGATTGAAACGACACATTCATCTACTTGAGGTATAAATAGAGCACAAAACAGTGTTTGCACCAACAATACAGTCCAAGTGTGTCCTGTTCCGGAAGCTCTGGATCAGGTGACCGAACATGCCATTTTTTGTGGAGTCCATGACACCCTTATGAATCCCGTGCGATAACGGCACCAGATGACACGTAATCAGGCTTAGCGAGCGGAATTATTAGTGAGCACAAAGAGGAAACGGCTGTCACATACAAACACCCTAGTGTAGTTACTGTACGTGTGACAGTGACTCATCCTCTTGGAATTGTCTTTGTCCTCGTACGTACGAACCACAAATAGGCTGGTTCCCGTGACAACAGGGCCGGTTTGACACTGTTCTTTTATTGATTCATCAGAATCGACAGAACGTACCAAAGGTGTGATGTGCACTTAATCATACAAGACACAAACAGTAGAACTAGCTGGGAAGGTACGATCATTTTCCAAATCAAATAAATTTTTGGTATTTCAGAATCTATATTTAAAAACCGACACAATCATTTTTGAAAATATTACCATGAGCGTGCTTTATACCAATGAGAATATGGGCCTTTGAGATGAATGTAAAATCTGAAATGAATGCCCTGCCTCTGTTTCAATTTCCAAAGGTAAATATCATCCAGTTGGCAACTGGCCTGTGTTCCGGTAGACATCCTTGTAGCAATGTGAAGTACTGAATGAAAGATGACCATTGTGGTCAGTGGTCACATTATGCTAACTGATTGGTGCTATATTTTACTATGCTGTTACAACATTGACCAAAAAATGTAGCCACGGTTTTTCTTGGAAATGATGTATTATCTTCTATGCAGGGCAAATAATTTGCGGTTGTACCTCCATATGTAAAATAGCGATTGTATTTCAAAGCAAGACCGATAATTCGGGTATTATCTCTAAATGCGTGTTAAGAATCAATCGAAGATTAAGTCTATAATCATTAACAGGGAGATGCGATGGGGGATTAGCAGTAGTAATCAAATCACCTTGGAGGCGATCTTCGACTGGCTTTCCATGGGCTTGGTAGCCTGCATTTGCACGAAGAGCAGCTCGCCGCCGCCGGCCTTGCGGTAGTCCTCCTCGTCGGCGAACTCTACTCCGACAGCGACCCCGGCCTTCTCGTCGTGCTTCTCCGTCGCCACGCACCTCACCGTCCGGTCTCCCAGCCGATTCCCAGAACCCGCCCGCCGCCACTGCTCCGCCTCCACCCTCACTGCTTTGCCGCCGCCGACCGCCCGGCGCGGCAGGCCCCGGCAGCCGAGCGGCGCCGAGATTGTCGCACCCGAGAGCCCCTCATTGCGCCACGCGGATCACCGCCTCCTTACCTGCGTGGCCCGCCGCTCGCAGCGTAGAATTGCTCGGTGTTCGGAGGCGATGAGGGGTAGCAGAGCAGAGCAGAGGGGAGGAGGCTGCCCTGGGGAGGGAGCGGCTTGGGTCTCGAGGTATCCCGGATATGGCACGTGGCGGATGGGGATTGGATGTGGGCCCGTACCGCGAGGATATGGTTCGCTTTTCGTGAGCGAGGGCGCCGGGGGCGTGACTCACCGGTCGACGTGTGCCACGGGTCCCGCGTGGCAGTGTCGTCTTGCTTATTAAAATGGGCTGGGCTCAGAAGAAATTGGCGAGCGCTATGGTTTGGGCCTACTCAGAGGGCCATTCTCTGAGGCCTAGGAAATTCCTTTCTTGTTTCCTTTACATATTGAACAAAAAATTTGGTCCTAAAAACTAATTTCAATAGCAGATGGAAAAAGCTTGGCATGCCATTACAAAGGCAATCCTGATTATCCGAATAAGTTCCAAATTCCAATAGATGGTTCAATAAATTTTTGTGAAGGATTGTGTCTCTCTTTAATTTCATAACAAATTAACTTTTTTGTGTTTGTCTTCCGTGATGGTGTGAGGAGAGAGGGAGTTGTACCGAAATATTAGGATCCGCATAGATGAGGCCCTGCCTCCCTCCCTCCCCCCCCCTTCCGTCTTCCTCCTCCCCTCCCTAACCTTTTTTCCTCCTACCGGCGACCATGGCCATAGAGTCGAGTTCAGGTTCGGGTTTGGGCTGGGCTCCTCCTTCCTCCTCCTACTCCGGACATGGAGGAGGTTCCCAGGGTGATGGTCGACTGGCGGTGGGCCGTGGTCCGGTGGGGCAGCGTGGCGGCGATGGCGCCGCTGTAATCGCGGGTGGTAGGAGGGCGGTGGGCGGGGCCAATGGCGGCAGCGTCGAAGACGACGAGTTAACGACGCGGTGGCATGTGAACGGCGATGACGGTGGGTGCTGGTGGCGCCGGTGGTGGCTACGAGGGGTGGTCGGGGTCACGTGACGGGCGGCAATGGCGTCGGGGAGGCGCCAAAGTCGTGTGGGCGGAGTTGGTGACCAACGTCAAGGAAGAAAGTGGATGCCACCCATTTTGGCCCATCGTGGGTTGTGCGTTGCGGGTCGAGACGGGCTTGCGACCCTAAAGGGGGTGGACGGAGAGGGGTCCGGCGTCGTTGCCCTAGGACGTACTCGTAACAGGACCCGGGGTTATAGGGGAGATAAGCCACACTAATAAGAAACATAACTACACTACTTAGGTACTCTCTCGGTTTCACAATACTTGTGGTTCTAGCCTTGCATTTTTTTAAAAAAAATACTTGTGATTCTCACATTTCAATGCATCATTCACTCTTTTCCTTTACATCCCTATCTCTATATCTCTTCTCATAATTTTTCGTACACTGCACTTTTATTACTTTTTCTTATTTTTTGTGTCCATAGTTAGAATCACAAGTATTGTGTCCAGACTAATTTTCTAGCCGTTCGTTTTGAAAACAACGGATGAGGTTCGATGCTACAAAATTTTGTGCTCAAGTAAAATCCATGATACAATACTTGCTATATTCGTTTTCTACAATGCAACTCACGGTACTGTAGCATCATTTACTGTTCCAAACTCTATAGTTCCGGAATTGATACCTCTAATGAAGAGGACCCCTATCGTGCGAGCATGTTGTGCGTCTTCAAGAGGGATGTTGGTTTTTCTAGTCGGTTTTTTTCCTTCTAGGCACCGTCTCCATAGTGTGGAACGCGTAACAACGAGGGCACAACCTTGATAAAGTTTCAGAGAGCAGATATACATTTTGTTTATGAGGAGGTGTCAACATCGATTGTGATTTCTCATAACTGACAAATCATCACCAACTTATAGTGTGCATACTGTCCAAAGTCCATTTTTCGAAATAGAAGGTGTGTCGTGTATGTCATAGATTGTCACGGTAGGGTGTCACATATAGAAGTCAATGTGCAGTATACAGTGATGAGAGAACTAGAAAATGTGTCATATATACATGAGGGATTGACATCAGAGAGGGGATTACTGGAATTAATTAACATATAGAAGTCAATGTGCAGTATAAAGTGATGAGAGAACTAGAAAATGTGTCATATATACATCAGGGATTGACATCAGAGAGGAGATTAATGGAATTAATTAGGACAGCCCGTCTAATTTGCTTACTACATAATAAGATAGGAAAATGCTTGAGGTCCGACTCCTACAACGGACTGCAGTCCGACTAAACGTTGTGACACACGTTCCCTTGATAACGCACGTTCCTACTTGAACAAATTATTCAGGCCTAATAACGCCGTGCTGCACGTTCCGTTAGGTCGATTACGGGTCGGACATAGCAGTCGGATCTATAGCACGACTCAATAAGATAATGAAGTCTTTTGCTGACGTTGTTATTCTCAATGCAAAACAGAGTGAGCGCTACTAATTATCAGTGCGTTCCCTCGCAAGACAAAAGAAAGAAGAAACAGAGCAGTGCGTCCCTCGCAAGACAAAAGAAAGAAAAATAACAGAGTGCGCGCTACTAATCGTACTTCCAAACTGATTCGAGCACCCGGACCAAAACGGTGGAAAAATTTTCCTGCGGCACGTCCGCAAACCTCTACTTTGCGACCCTGACTCGGATTGCTGCCACGTGGAGATCCAACGGGAGTAGAAGGTGGGCTCGGATGGCTTCCCTACTACGCACGCCATCAGCTAGGCTCGGAGCAATTCGTCCCAGGTTGCGGAGCCAGCCGAACAATGTTGGACGAAAAAAGGAAAAAGAAGACGCAACCTAGAAAGAAAAAAGATCCACATCTAGGCAGTGTGTTCCTCCCAGCTGCGGCGGACATCCATGAAGCTTGCGCCATCCTTCCAACGCCGACACCTTTCTACTCTCTCGCTACGGTCCACATCACGTTGGCGCCGTCCTTCCAAAGATCGCTATGCGCCTACCGGTTCTTGGTGACAATGGCTGACGCCAAGATAGCTTTTCCCTCCACTGGGGCAGTCCTCCATTCTCTTCTGTGGGTGGCGATGATGCGGGTAGCCTTCCCCCTAGTTATGATCCATGACGGTGGGCAGTTGTGTAGTCTCGTATTCCTCTAGAATTCGCATTTGATGATTTTACATGTTGATTCGAAAGGAGAAGGTAGAACATATAGACCTCATCTACTCTCTGGTTATATTGTAAATCAGAGAAGAAGGGCTTAGTTTATAAAATAATATTGCGCAAACTATAAACCAGAAGGGCGGTCAACAATATTGATCATCGATACCTCAATCTCGTCTGGTTTTGCATCCGAGTAAACCATGGCGTTGTCTACGGCAGCTCCGTATCCGATATGAACTAGGGCACCTCCACGGCTCCGCGTTGCTTGCCGGCCGGTTGCTTTGCCGGCTCTTTTTCCTTTCCGTTGTCGAAGCCCAGTCGAGAACTTGTAGCGAATTGCTCCGAGCCGAGCTAATGGTGTGCGTGTAGAAGGGAAGCCATGCGAGCCCATCTTGTACTTCCGTTGGATCTCCACGTGGCAGTAATCCGAGTCTGGGTCGCAGAGTTGAGGATTGCGGACGGTAAGCAGGCAATTTTTTCCCAAAACGGTACGAAAAGTAAAGGGGGCTGCCTGCTTTTAATTCGAAACACCAGGTCCTCCGTTCCCAGAGAGGAAACGTCGCTGAACATGCCGGATTGCCTGCCCGTTTCCTCGCATTCAGTGAAACGGCACGGTGGCTCACGCGGATCCCCTCGAGAACCGCGCCGGCCTTGGCCCCGGCCGCTGTCACGAAAGACAGGAGGAGCCCAGGCCCAGCACCCCGCGCGGGTGAGAGGAGGAAAAAGAGGGGAATACGGCCACGAAAGACGCGCACGATTCCTGCCGGGGACGAGGAAAAGTGCAAGTGCAACGGATACGTCCACCAAAGACACGAGCATACCTCGCTTTGCACGCTTGGATACGGAGCCACGGCAGTTGCTCGAATTCTCTACACTTGAATACCGCAGCGCGCGGCTGGTAGAAAAGGAAAACCGTGGTATATTTGCAGCGCAAAGCGATTGGCTTGCATGACTCGAGTATGTAGTATAGCTTTGGGTCGCGTTCCTACGTGTTGGCGGGTACGTCATCCGCGTGGACTTGATTTGGTGAACTCGACCCAAAGAAGAGCATGAACTGAAATGGCTACGAACGGACGAGACCGGCACCAAACCAGCAGCCCACAGAACGGTGCTCGAAACGGTGGAAATTTTGATCCTCTCTCCGTCTCTCGGATGACAAGAATAAAGTGTTGCGATTGCAGGGGAACTGCTACTTGGGTCTGTTTTGCGCGGCACACTTGTCACTGAAAGACAACAATTTGCGTCTAAAATATTAGCGATGAAGACAATCTGTTCTGTTAACAACAAGAGCCGCCCGTGTTAGGACAAAAGAGCAGTGATCAGCGACTGACAGTCCGTCGTGTCAGGTACTTGACGTGGATCGTGAACACATGCCCATGTAGCACGAGCAGAACATGGTTTTGTGACCCACAGTATTGCTTGCGTCTCCACATTAATGGCACTAGTGACTAGTGCCACACTTGTATCGATCCAGGCCTGCTTGTATCTTGTACTAACTCTATTAGTAGGAGTAGACTTTTTTTATTCTCAAAAAAAGTAGACTTTTTTTATTCTCAAAAAAAAGTAGACTTTTTTTTTGTCATTTCTGCACCGACTAAAAATCATTCCGCGAAACTGATCCCTAAAAGCAGCTGAAATTCGTGGGAACCAGCCAATTGATCCACGTCACTCACCAACCAGCAGCACCTATCTCCCCGTCTCACCGGCGTACATAAAGGAGTGTTTTGTGTGTGTGTGTGTGCACCCCGGCCTGGCCAGCATCAACGGCAAATAATTAAGTTTGGAGAGGGCCAAGCATCCATCCGTGTAGACAGGAGAAGGAGTTGAAGAGAAACTGGCCTCTGCTTTTCTTTGATGCTTTCTTCCCCGCGCCCACCTCCCATCCATGCACCAAGGAATCAAATCTTTTAATCGTATTTCCCCTGCGCCGCTTCTTCGCCCTGTCTGACCACAGGCCAGGATTATTGGCGGACACGTTGACATATATACCCACCACCCCCGACCCATATGGGTCCTCAACAGGGTCTCTGCTCCAGCTCCTCCCTCTGGCCATGGCGGGTTGCGGAGCCGAGCGTGCGGATTGACAGGATGGAGGGCTTCGAGGGCGGCGACGCCGGGCTCCGGTTCTTCCTCCAGTTCGATCCGGGGAAGCTCGACAGCGCTGTGATCGGCGCCTCGCTCTCCGCGCTCTTCGCCCGGGTTCTTGGCAGGACGAAGGCCATGGCGGACGGCCGCGAATCCGCCGCCGCCGCCGTGGTGTCCGCGGCCGCTCTCACCGCGGCCGTGTCGGCTTGCCTCGCGGCGATGCACGCGTCTCGTCGCCGCCCTCGCCTTGCGCGCCGGCCGCGGCGGGCCGCCATGCCTGCGCCGAGTTCTGGTACTCCCTTTTGTTTCGTTTGTGTTCTACTTTCTGCTTGGAAAAAAAGGCGTGCCGTGTTGATGCCGTTTTCTTTGGGTTTGTTACAGCTGCTAGGACTCGTTCGATGCCGGCACTTGATGACGGGCTCAGGATTCTGTCATCCAAGGTGAGTTCACGATCCACCAATATTCCCCGTTTCCTGGCCACGATAAACTCGTGACTAAATTCGTTCCATTCCGTGCGGAAGAAGGACGAAGCTCTGGAAAACGTGATCCACGGCGCGTCGATCGGCGCCGGGGAAGCTCTGGTCATCGTCGCTCGAGTGGAGGTCGCGGACGCCGACGTGGCCGGAGAAGATGCCGGCGCCGCCGGCGGCGGTGGAACAGAGGACGCCCAATCTGAGAAGGCGCGTCAGGAATCCGAGCGGCTGCGGGAGCTGTGGCTGTCGCTGGTGGAACGCGAGCAGAGGCTGGAGCTCCGGCTGCAGGAGCTGGAGGGCCTCCGCGAGCAGGAGGCCACCGTGCGCGAGCTCGAGAACCGCGTCGCCGCCGCCGCCATGGAGGCGCGGCTGCTGGAGCTGAGGGTGGCCTCGCTGCAGGAGGAGAACGGGCGGCTCAGGGCGCAGCTGGAGGAGCTGAGCGACGCGCGCGGCGAGCTGGCGCGCGCCAAGGAGAATCTCCGCGCGATCAGGGCGCGGGTGCAGGACGAGCGGGAGGAGGCGCGGCGCGAGGCGGCGGCGCTCCGGGCGCGGGTGGCGGAGCTGGAGCGCGGCGGCGAGGAGAAGGTCGCCGCGATGGCGGCCGAGGCGGCGGCGCTGCGGCAGGCCAACGCCGCGTTGGAGGAGGAGAACATGGAGCTCGCGTTGCGGCTGCAGGAGGCACAGCAGGCGGCGTCCTCGGTTCATCTCGCCGTTAAGGTAACTACTAACTGCCTTCCTGATTCTTACCCTAAGTTCAAACTCTGTTTTGGTAACCTTCTAAACAGTGCTAACTAACAAACAGTACATTTTTTTAAAAAAATATCAAGGATTAACTAATAATAATATCATAAATTAAAGTTATTAATTAGACCCTCTAGCTTTTTGCTTGGTATATATAAAAATTCGTATTCCTGCACTCAGAAATGGTGCCAACAATGCTTGGTTTTAAGTGATTTGCAATTGTGCTGGTGAGATGCCCTTTGTCACCTCCCTTTTGTTAGGAATAAAAGCTCTCCAAAAAGCAGAGGCTGAAATTTGTGCCAAGTTTACACTGTCGCTATCGACGCTTCAATTTGACTTAGGGTTGCCTATCAAATTAGACCACTCGTTCCTGTGATTATTATTCCCGTGCTGTAGTCATGGTTGGAACTTGGACGAACCTTCTCCAACTGATTACTGGCCCTTCTTTGTTCAGACTTTTCGGTTGCGCAATTAGCCGTATGACTGCTCGGGTTTACGAGGCACACGAAATCGAACATGATGGCCAAGACAGCAACCTTTGGTCACCATGCCTTCTTTTTTTAAGTGTATATGGTACATAGATAATTCATCTTTCGCTGCATGTGACAAATTTCAAATGTCATTTCCTTCACATTATTTTGTAACACCAACATATCATTTTCATTTGAATATGTTGTGATCTACAGTTTTGGTCGTAGTGGTCGGTACTCTTTTTTTTCTTGCGACAAATAGTAGTCTATACTTGAGACAGCTATATCATGTTAGCTACTACTCATTTACGAAACTTTAGATAATTGTACATGACGTTTATGATAACTTTGTTAAGTTTTCGCAACAATTACAATTCAACGTATATTTCTTATTATTGGTCCACCCGATTATTGCTTGCACGACATTTTTGTGACTAGTAGTATATTGTTCATGATAGGGTCAGAAAGGTCAACTAATGCCCCACACTTTTCCAAGGGTCGTTCAGTACTGTTTCAATGAAAAAAATGCACAGATGTCAAAAGATGGAATAGGTCTTGCAAAACATTCCTTTTCTCCGCATGTGTTTGACAAATTTATAGAACAGATGCGTCCCTTGCAATAAACACAAAAAGTGAGATCAATTATCAAGATTCCTTGCTCTTTCTTGAGAATAAATTATACTATCCAGCACACCATGGCAACGGATGAAAGAATCACGTGTAGTAAAGCAACGCACCGTAGTGGTAGTTACTAGCACGATACGTTTACCGGAAGTATCTGAGCAACTATTTTATTATTTTAATTGATGTACCAAAATGCTCTGCTCTGAACATGGTAAATAGCTTCCCGAACTGTTATATCAGTCGAATGATTTAGTGTAGCTGTTGTTGTTCTACTGAGTCGTGCCATCCTGATGCTGACGACCTTGTACATTTTCACTAGGCGAACATGGTGGAGGAGGCGAATCAGCTGAAAGAGACCAACGAGACGCTGACGCGGCAGATCGAGGAGCTGCGCAGCGACCACTGCGCGCACGTGGAGGAGCTGGTGTACCTCAAGTGGGTCAACGCCTGCCTCCGTCACGAGCTCAGCGACCACGGCCTCCAGCCGCCGTGCTCCGCGCAGCACCATGACGGCGACGACGGCATGTCCGCCATGGCGCTGAGCAAGAGCATGAGCTTCCGGTCCAGCGAGAGGGCCAAGCAGCTCATGCTCCGGTACGGCCACCCCGGCCTCGACCCCGCGCTCTTATCCCCGCTGCACGACTCCGACGGCAGCTGTTACGAGCCTGCGCGGCGGAGCCCCGCCGCCGGCACGTCGGCGCCGAGCACGCCGGCCGCCTCCACCGCGCCGGGGAAGAAGTCCGGGCAGCGGAAGCACAAGTTCCTGGGAAGCTTCAAGAAGCTCCTCCCCGGCGGCAAGAAGGGCCACTCGTCGAGCCACGGCGGTAGCGAGAGGAGCAGCAGCAGGCAGGCGCTGCCGCCGCCGCCGAGCGACGAGTACCTGGAGAAGGCGATGCAGTGGCTGTCCACGCACGACGTGCTCGACTTCGACCACTCGTACGAGACCACGCCGCTGTCCTCGTGCGACCGCACGCCGCCGAGCAGCGTCACCACCGCCACCACTCGCGGGGCGGCGGCGGCCGCGCGGGAGGAGGACGCGGCGACGCTGGCGCGGTCCAAGAGCGACGGCGGCAGGAGGTACGGGAGGGAGGCCAGCCCGTACCGCTCGCTCCGGCCTGACCACCCGGCCGACGAGGCGGGGGTCGCGCCGGAGAAATGGGAGCGGAGGAGGCGCTCCGAGGAGCTGAGGACCCCTGGAACAGGGGACTGATGCTGAAGATGATTAACTTGTTAACCGGGACTAGTAATGCTGTGTGCGATTCAATGTTCTAGCTTGTTTGACTTGTGCATACCTGTGTTAAGGGATCTGCTCGATTTTGAAGAATGAAATGAAGTTGAACAATCATATTGTTGACGTCAAAAGTCGTCAACACACCGTTGTCCGGAGAGTCCACCGAAACCCCGGCTGACGCAGGGCCTGTGCTCCCAACGGACCGGCTCGGTTCGCCGATTCTCGTGTGCTGCTGGTGCGTGCGGATGGTTTTCCTGCAAACCAACAAAGACAAATAAAAGTGTAAAATTCCAGGTCATCGGTCCGGATAGACCGATGTGCAGCCGTGGCCGATTCCAGCGTAAGATAGACAAAATCGGTCATCGACGAGGAACAACGACGGCCCATCCATTTATGTATTAAATGCCGAGCAAGCGAACCGTAATACAAACGATACGAAATCGGCCGACGCTATAACATGCGATCGGTGGCTAGCGACCGATTTCGTCGGTGAGCAATCAAATCATTAAAACCTTGCAAGGATGCGTTATCGAATAAAATGTAGACAAGGTAATTATTAATGGGATGTAATTAATTTGATAGCAAAAAGATGATTTAATAGTCAATCGAAGCGATAAATCGGCCGATCGGGTATCCGGCCGATTCTCGCCATCGATTATAACAATGAGTTATTAGATCTATTTAGATGTATAATGATGATCAATGAAATCATACTAATAACTCGGGTTCAAAGGCAGCTTTAACGGTTTTAATACTAATTGAACATAAAACAGCTAATGAACGTGATAAACAATCGGCTAAACACTCCGAAAGAACGATAAGACAAATACAACCACACGAGATCCCGAATCGACCGGTCGCTCCAACGGGACAAGTCAAGCGATGGCACGCAAGCTGGACCAGGTCTAACGGCCGCGCACGCCGGCCGATTCGGGACAAGCACAATCATAAACGCCTTAACTATGAAAGTAGATCTACACCCTAGCCAATCGGCTGCATACGCCTAGGACAAGTCAACTATCGCAAAGGCAAACACGGGACACGTCAGCCGAATGCGTACGATCGAATCGGCCAAGATGTAAAAGAACTTTCATAGCGGCTACGTGACTCGGACGACCGGATCCGAGCCAATCGACGTTGCGAGCAAAGGTTGGGACGGGGAGGCGGGACAAGTCAAACTACCTCCACCACGAGCCCGGACCGGGTCAACTTGACTCATCCGGCCGATACTCACCACAACGATTAAGACCAGATCCGGTCGCCGGATAACTAGCAATTAAGTCATCTAATTACGAACAATGCGCCGAGAACTAGACGACATAATCACCTTATCAAGCCAACGTGTTGTCGACCAGGAGCCCCGAAGATCCCCGCGAAAACAGTAGAGACTTAACGAGAAAATTAGGGTTTGGCGATGCGCCGAAAGTTGTATTGGATATGAATCGAGTTTACAAGTTACATCCGGGTACATATTTATCCCCGGCACAAAGAATCCTACTCGGACCCTCTTCGGGCCGATTTCCTAACCGACTAAGATCTCTTTCCAAAATTAAACTATTATTCTTAATTTTACAACGTGAGCCGGGCCCAACAATATCATGCTCTTCGGTTGGCGTCCGTGCACGAATCCCGGGAGGGACGCGCCTCCTTTCTCATCCACGCGGCCGTCGGCCTTCGGCCCACCGGCGCTCCTTTGACCCATAGTCGGCGACAATGGGTCCCTTGGTCAAAAACCGGCGTCAACACATGTCCCCCGGTGCGGGGTATGTAACGCATGCGTCGGACCGATCTATTCTCTTTTATCGCGCCGGTTTTATCGCCCGTCATTTCTCCATAAAACCCGGGGCCACCCCGGTCATTTCCCATTCGCCTCCTTTCTTCGGTTTTCATCTGTCTCCATTCCGGCGACCTTTTCCTCCTCGAGCCTTTTCAACTCCTCATCGCGCCGTCGCCGTCGTCCTTCTCCGGCGACCATGAACCCTGTTGTTGCTTGCTGCTGCGACCACCGCCGCCGACCGCGTCGTCGCCACTACCAACGCCGTTCCGGAGGTAATGTACATTTGGGCATCCCTGTTTTCTACCTTTGCGGTTTTTCTTCGTGTTCTTGTTCTTGTTCATTTTCACGAGTTCATCTTCTTCCCGTTCCGCTTCTCATTTTAGCCCTATTTCTTGTTTTTAGGAGATCCGGAACCAAGTCGTTATTCCGTCCAACATCCCGACTCATTTCTTCTTGGGTCCTATGGGCGATCCCGACCCCACGGATCTCATCTGCGCCGAAACGGATCGGGTTCCGTTTCGGCAACGATCCCCGCTATCGGCCGAATGGGCCAACGGCTTCGGTCATGGCCGACCCCGTCGCGAGGATGGCGTGATTGGTATAAACGGGTGTCGGCCGTCTATTTGCAAGGTTGGGCCAACATCGGCATCGCCCATGCCATCAAGGCTGTCTCCGGCCGATCACCGGAAGAATGAACCGTTCGTCGCGGTCGCTTGCTACTTACGGTCGGATGCCCTGAGCTCGCTTCATGTTCGGCCACGGCCGGCTACCATGACCTTATTGGATGCGATCATGTTGGCCGATCTCGAACATCACGGCGGAGGCCACTCCGGACGCTGTCCGCATTAAGTCCTCCCACCGGATCAACCCTAAAGACACCGAGGGCTGGAAGGGCTATATTCGGACCTACAACAAGGGGCACGGCACGATCGATCGCCGCGAACATGTCGCCTTCCTCAACATGTGGCTCGACCATTTCTTCTTTTGTGGGGTCGGCGTGAGCCCCACAAACAATTTTCTGCCGATGGCCGATGTGCGGCCGACGGCCATGCCCTTCCCATGGGCAAGTATCTTACGGGGTCGGCGTACCTCCTTCTTCACCGGGTTTCGGTGGAGCTGCGCGCCGCCGATCGATCAAAAACCTGGGTGGCCCTTGGTGGTTTATTCAAATGTGGTTGACCCTCCATACCACCAAGGCCATCAATTTGGATCTCGGCGTGCTCCGCTTCCCCGGCGACTACGCCGAATCGGCCGTGCCCGGATTCGGCCGGTGCATCTCTTTCGGGAGGCGTTATCCATGGCACCGGGGCGGCCATGTCGGACAAGAACACTGGCGTATTGGTTCGCCGCCTTCTACAAGGGCCTCAACGACGAAAGTACGGATCGGTACCCGTACATTGATTTCTTCGAGAGGAGTACGACACCCCCTTTTGATCGACCCAACTTTCCGACGGCCGACGGGGAAGCAATCAAAATCTTCACCACCTGCCTCCGCCCCTGTCTGCTGCCGACGGGACTCATCGGCTGGGAGCAAGGCCTTTTGCTCCTATGAGTTCTACCACCCGTCGATATCGGCCCGTCAACTCGGCTTCGGCCGGTTGCCCCCGACCTCTTCTATGTGGGGCGGATAAAGGCGCGGGCTGCCGTCGACAATGCCATTCGGTGGAGCGGCTCATCGGCCGTACCGCCGATATCGTCACCGGTGACTTTGCCGGATTTTCCCGGCGCCCGGAGTACCCGCCTTTTTGACCGTTGGTGGGGTGAGTGGAACCAGCACCTTCGCGGCCGGAACACCGCTTCCTTCTTCTCCGGCCTAGTCCTGGAAGAACCTTTCGCCGAGTACGTGTAGCTGATTTATTTTTGTAAGGCCGATTTTGTAAATGAAATCGGCCATTCCAAATGCTCATCCTTGTATCTTCTCGTTTCGGTCGGACTCGGAGGAGCCGCCGATCCAAAGCATCGGTGGCCGGCCGATTGCATATTTATTGCCGAGCCCAATCGTTCCGAATATCGGCTTCACCGACCGCACTCCCGCTCAAGCATTTGCGGCGATGAGTCGAGGGCGCCAGCTGTCCGCAAGGCCAAAACCAAGACGGCCGCCCCCAAAAGAGGAAGGCTAACGTGCCGGCTGCGGGGTCGACTCGGGCCCGAAGCGATACCGCGCGGCTGCTAAAGCGGCTCGTGCGCTCGTCGACCCGGATTACTATAGCGAACCGTCTCCGCGGCGTCGGGTTGTTATTGCATGATCGCCGATTCCTTTTCACTTAACATGCCATCTAATTATAAGTTTTTAGCGGGAATCGGCGGTCCCTTCTCCTCGGGCTCGGACGCCAGCGCACGATAGGCCGATCCGCTGCCGACTCCTCCACGGGCCAAGACGCCGACGCACGAAGGCCGACTCAAACGACTCGGAGCTGCGGTCGTACCAAACCGAGGCCGATCCAAATCCTACGGAGAGCCCAACTCACTCGGATCGGCTGCGTCTCCTGAGGCCGCCGCCGAAGGCTGAACAAGGCGGCCATGTGTCGCCCACGGCTCCTCCCAAAGGCACCGCTGCGACGAAGAATCGGGCGTCCGGGAGCCGCCGCGGCTTCTCCTGAAGGTAATGCTGCCGATGAGCCGGCCGGCAGAGCGTCGCCGATGCCGCCTCCGAGGATGTCGTCGGTGAAGGTGGATCGGCCGGCCGAGAGCTGCTTGGAACACACGAACCTGTGGGTTCAATGGCACGGCCGATGGACGTCCGGCCGCTTCGCATTGATGCTTCGCGAGTCTGTTTTTACTATTTCCTCCTTGATTCGCCGCTGATCATTAGTTTTATCTTACTCTTCTTGGTATTTCGGGCGCTCGGCTTCCCTCGTCTGCGCCGATTTCGGTATCTTCCGCTGGTCTTATCACCATGACCGAAATCGCGCGCCGGCTTGAAGTGTCATCGGTTGAAGGCTTGGTGGCCGACGCCCACTCTATCCGGGAGCGGTACTTGGAAATCCGGGCTGAGCTCCCGGATGATGTGCGCGATGCTCCGCACCGCGTAGCATACATGGAGTGCTGGCAAATGGATTTCATCCGTGCCCGACGGCGTCTAGCTCGCCACGCGGAGCAACGACAAGCTGCACTACTCGCCTAGAACTCCATCAAGCGTTCGAGGAGGAGGCCCGCAAGACCCTGGAGATGCAAGAGCAACTCTCAAATCGGCGAGGGCGAGCGCAAGCAATCAATCGGGAGATTGCCGATTTGAGAGCAGCGGCGGCTCTCAAGGAGAAGGATGCGACGGCTTTAGAAGCCATCATTGCACGGTTAGCGGTTGATGTGGCGGCCCAACAAAAGACGACGGACGAGGCAATCCAAGCGGCCGATAAGATGGTTGCCGCGACGCATGCTGATGTCGGCCCCATCGAAGATGACCTGTCGGTCATGGCCAAACTCGACTCCATGCTGGCCCGCGCCTTATCCGCCATCCAAGACCTTACGTCCCGCGCCGAGGCCGTCGACTACGCTTAGATGTAATAGGACTTAAACAATCTTTTGTTGTAATATTTTTTGTACTAAGGGCGATATACGATAATATCGACCATACGAAGACGATGCTTAAAACACCGAGCTGTAACTCATTTGTCCATTACTTCCTGCGTTTTGCTTTCATGCTTCACGGCTAAGGGCGATACTATCGATATCGAGCTGTCTCAAGGCGATGTGCATCGACATCGGCTGTAGTCCCTTTTAGACCGAACACTATGAATTAATCCAAATACTAGGATAATACTTGCTTCAAATACTTCCCATTAAGCGCTCGGCCGAATTCCTCCCCTGCTAACTCTTTCAAAATATATGCATTACACGGCGCCGATCGGCTAATCAAATAAGGTCCTTCCCAATTAGGCGACCATTTACCAAACCGATTGTCCTTCACACCGATCGGCATCCTAAGCTTCCGGACCGAGATCGCCCTTTTTAAAGCTGTTTCAGCACAACCTTCTTATCATAATGGCGGGCGACCCTCGCCTTATTCTGCTCTATCTTTTCCAATGCATCCAGCCGATTTTGTACCACGTCTTCTAATTCATCCATCATCAACCCGTGGTACTGATCGGCCGATAGCTTTTGTTGCAATTCAACCCTTCCGGAGCCGATAGCTGTCTCCCATGGCAATACGGCTTCGTGCCCATACACAAGCTGATACGGCGTGACTTGCATGGCCCCATGTCGTGACATACGATAAGCCCACAAAACGTCCATCAATTTCATGTGCCACTTACGAGGATGCTCTTGTATTTTCCGCTTGATTAACTTGATCAAACTCCTCTTCATCGTTGATTGGCCCCGACCGATCGTGAACGGAGGTTCTTTTTGGTACTGCGTATCTCCGTTCATCATAGCTGTGATCATAGCCGTCCGCTCTTACGGGAGCCGATTGTCGTGATTCGTAGTTGCGACTAATCGGCCATCCCCGGGAACTTGATGTCCCGCCACCACGATACCTTTTACGGCCAATGCACTGCGGGCGGTTCTCGATAGATGGAAGCTTCATGTCTTGGTCCCAACGATGTCGAAAGAAAGGACAAGCCCGGTGAGGGTCAAAATCTTCTCGGCCGATCACGCCTTGTCTGCATCTGCCGACTTTGACCGATAGATTCCTGTTCACGTGCCACTTGAGCTCTTTCCTCTCTCTCTCTCTTCTTCTCGTACCGGCGTATGAAACCAGCCGATCCACCGCCGATGGTGTTGATGTACATCGTATTAGCCGGGAAAGGGTGCCCATCAACTTTCATCTTCTTTTTTACATCGGCCGCTCGCAATACCCCACTCGTCAATCGCCCTCTCGGATTTCATCTCTCATGGCATAACAATAAACGGAGTTATGATGCGAATTTCCATGCCACTTGCACCACTTAGCCATTTTCTTCAATTCTTACGGCGCAGGAATTTTGTGATGAGGGGAAAGCTGAATCTTCTTTTCCACGCGACGGTGATCAAATATCTCGTCGGCCTTAGATAAATCAAAATCATATTTTTTCTCCTTAGGTTTGACATGCGGAGAAAATATCGGCCGTTTGTTATTAGTCCACTCAACTGCATTAATTTCCTCTTCATCATCCTCATTGTCGAAATCGGCATAAGTCGTCCGATACCGCCGGTTCCTGGTGAGCTGGATATTTTCTTCACGACCAAGCGCCCTACGGGTCAGCTGTGCCAGCCCATCAAACTCATGTGGGGTAAACTTTTCTTTGATGTTAGAGAATAGCCCCGCATAAGCGATTTCGGCCAGCTGTTGCTCTGTCGGGTTCGGATTGTAGCATCGTCCCTCGAGTCCTGAACCTCCGTATATAATCGACCACCGATTCCCCGGTTTTCGTTTCACCGCCATTAAATCGGACAAACTAAGCTCGGTAATGCCCGTAAAGAAGTACGAGTGAAACCTTTTCTCCGAGATCGGCCCAACTACGAATAGAACCGGGCGATAGCGAAGCAAACCATGAAAAGGCCGATCCAGGACAATGACAATGGGAATAGCCGAACCCGCAAAGCCTCTCGAGTAGACGCCTCACCAAGCTACGCGTCATATCGGCTGATGTGTTCCATAGTTGATGTATTATCTTGCCCGGAAAACTTGGAGAACTCGGGAATTTTATACTTATTAGGTAAAGCCACGGAATCCATCCGATCGGGGTAAGGTCGCCTATACAATGCACTTGTTTCCTTAGGCTTCAAATCGAACCGATCTTTCATCATATCGGTGATCTTAGCCATGAGGCTACTCATATCATTGGGTTCAGCGATTGCTTGATCCGGTTCCCGTCATATAAGCTGTGTTGGGCTGTCCCCGATCGGGTGTACTTGTCTAGCCGTTTCCAGAAATCCCGAGTACCGAGTGGCGGGAACGATGTACTGCGGAGCGATTCCATAATTCACGACCGATTGGATCGGCCGTCCGATCATAAATCCCTGTCTCCCATCCGATGCGGTCGGCTGCGGAATACCGGATACCGGCCGTACTATAGTGGGTGAGTTCTCAATTCTATTCGGGCCGGTATTTGGTACGTAGAAGAAATTGGGCTGTTGTGCCATCTGCGGGGCCGCTGTCACATTGGTTGCCGCCCCGACTCGAAGTCTGCGGTTGTACATCTTGTTTGTCGCCCTTTTCCGTCACCGACTTCTTGGGGTCACTTGTCATCCTCATTGCCTGGCTGAGTTGCACTCGGTACTTGCGTTTACATCGTCCTTGCCGGACCATAAGTGAGGTGGCATGCCGTACATGGGCTGAAACCCTGCTGGTGGTGTGGTATTACGGAGGCCGATTCCCCGAATCGGCCGTACGAAGTGCCAAAAGGCTGAGTGTATGCAGGTCCGGAATATCCTTCAATGAACAATCTGCCATCAATCGTGTCCTTGATCAAATTCCCGATGGTGTTGGTCAATACGCCTTATTGATTGATTAGGGCTTGATGAACGGATGAGTTGACCATATCATCGAGTTGGTTGGCATCCGGCAGTCTCCGGGCTTTGATTTGATCTAGCTCTTCCGGATGCGAGAATCCGAGGGATGTCCCCTTTTGTGGCCACTCGCCACGTGTCACTCGTCGGGGCTTGAAAGTACTTTTTCATTGCTTCGGCCGGGTACTCCTGGTACTTGCAGCTTTTGTTCTGTCATCATCTTTCCCCAGGCCGAAACTCCGTTGTCATCGAAACTTCTCCATGCCCTTTGCCATCCGTCCCGAGAGGAACCGGAACCAAAATCGGCCGATTTTCAGCATCGACCATTGGTGTTCCGTCCTCCCCGACAGCTCTGTATGTATGACATCTTGATCTTGGTTGCTTCGGTCCCATCGGCGTGCCAAAAAGTGTGTTGACGTCAAAAGTCGCCAACACACCGTTGTCCGGAGAGTCCACCAAAACCCCGGCCGACGCGAGGCCCTGTGCTCCCAACGGACCGGCTCGGCTCGCCGATTCTCGTGTGCTGCTGGTGCGTGCCGGATGGTTTTCCTGCAAACCAACAAAGACAAATAAAAGTGTAAAATTCCAGGTCATCGGTCCGGATAGACCGATGTGCAGCCGTGGCCGATTCTGGCGTAAGATAGACAAAATCGGTCATCGACGAGGAACAACACGGCCCATCCATTTATGTATTAAATGCCGGGCAAGCGAACCGTAATACAAACGATACGAAATCGGCCGACGCTATAACATGCGATCGGTGGCTAGCAGCCGATTTCGTCGGTGAGCAATCAAATCATTAAAACCTTGCAAGGATGCGTTATCGAATAAAATGTAGAAAAGGTAATTATTAATGGGATGTAATTAATTTGATAGCAAAAAGATGATTTAATAGTCAATCGAAGCGATAAATCGGCCGATCGGGTATCCGACCGATTCGCACATCGATTATAACAATGAGTTATTAGATCTATTTAGATGTATAATGATGATCAATGAAATCATACTAATAACTCGGGTTCAAAGGCAGCTTTAACGGTTTAACACTAATTGAACATAAAACAGACTAATGAACGTGATAAACAATCGACTAAACACTCCGAAAGAACGAGTAAGACAAATACAACCACACGGATCCCGAATCGACCGATCGCTCCAACAGGACAAGTCAAGCGATGGCACGCAATCGGACCAGGTCTAACGACCGCGCACGCCGGCCGATTCGGGACAAGCACAATCATAAACGCCTTAACTATGAAAGTAGATCTACACCCTAGCCAATCGGCTGCATACGCCTAGGACAAGTCAACTATCGCAAAGGCAAACACGGGACACGTCAACCGAATCTGCACGGTCGAATCGGCCAAGATGTAAAAGAACTTTCATAGCGGCTATCGTGACTCGGACGACCGGATCCGAGCCAATCGGCGTTGCGAGCAAAGGTTGGGACGGGGAGGCGGGACAAGTCAAACTACCTCCACCACGAGCCGGACCAGGTCAACTTGACTCATCCCGCCGATACTCACCACAACGATTAAGACCGGATCCGGTCGCCGGATAACTAGCAATTAAGTCATCTAATTACGAACAATGCGCGAGAACTAGACGACATAATCACCTTATCAAGCCAACGTGTTGTCGGCCGAGCCCCGAAGATCCCCGCGCAAAACAGTAGAGACTTAACGAGAAAATTAGGGTTTGGCGATGCGCCGAAAGTTGTATTGGATATGAATCGAGTTTACTAGTTACATCCGGGTACATATTTATCCCCGAGCACAAAGAATCCTACTCGGACCCTCTTCGGGCCGATTTCCTAACCGACTAAGATCTCTTTCCAAAATTAAACTATTATTCTTAATTTTACAACGTGGGCCAGGCCCAACAATATCATACTCTTCGGTTGGCGTCCGGTGCACGAATCCCGGGAGGGACGCGCCTCCTTTCTCATCCACGCGGCCGTCGGCCTTCGGCCCACCGGCGCCCCTTTGACCCATAGTCGCCGACAATGGGTCCCTTGGTCAAAAACCGGCGTCAACACATATGTATGGGCGATTGTTGTGGGAAGCGGGATACGGGACGAGAGTATACAACGTTCACTCTGCTAGGGTGAATTCTCTTTCGGTTCACTTCATGCCACCATTGCATCTCCCATGGACATGGCCCCACGCGGCAGCAATTAGGATAGGGCCGCCGCGGACGGTCCGTAGCTTTTTTTCCCCAACTTCACATTATGTTTTCACCTTTAATTAAATAATCCATGTTATATTGTTTTGACATTTTCCCACGCCACTCTTCTTAATTAGTGAACATTTTTTATTTTCTTCACTTTTGCGGATTAGAACCTATTAAATCCAGCATGAACAACCGTAGATGGTTTACATCGTACATTCATCTTGAAGTTTTTTTTAAAGAATTTCTTCTAGCTTCTAGAAAAATATATTCTCCCTCATTATATTTTTACGATAGAAAATCATACTTGTTAGCCGTCATGATTCATTACAATCTGCACATTGGGTTCTGCTCTCACTACCACATATATATATATATATATATATATATATATATATATATATATATATATATATATATATATATATATATATATATATATATATATACTATTATACACCCGGGTGCATAATAACTTATTCTACACCCGGACCCAAACTACCGAGCCAAACCAACTAAATCATGCCGATCTGAATGACTGGATCGGACCCAACCAACCCAACTCAACCCCAGTCTCAAAAAAAAAAAAAACCAACTCAACCCCGCGCTATCGGGCCCGCATCCCCGTTCGGGTGTGACCCCGCTAAACTCACCCGCAACACCACCCTCCTCACTTTTCAGTCATTCCTCCTCCCCCTCTCCCACATGACTCGCGGCGGCGCGAGAGGTGACCGGGGGCGAAGCAGGCAGGTCGGAGCGAGGGAGGCGGCGACTCGAGAAGGCGAAAAGCACTCCTCCGATGGTCTTCGGCTTCCTTGGCTGCAACGACGCGACACGGGATCGAGATCGTGGAAGGTCGAGGCGGCGGTGTGGGTGGCAAGCGAAGGTGAAGCCGACGGGCTATGGCGAGGCGAGGTGAGGCGCGATGCGTGTGATGGAGACGAGTGCTCCCGCGATGGTCTTCAGATTCTGTGGTTACGCGGGTGCACGTCGGGGGCTTGATGTCGTGGAACCCTAGGTTCTCGTGTGGGGGCGCGATGCGTGCCCTCGATCTTCGCAGGGTAGACGAAGCACAACTCCTAACGGCAGTTCCTCCAGCCTCTTGGTAAGATCTCGTCCTTCCCCTCTCCGCTTCAACATCGATTTATTGACAAGCATCGATTCCCCATCCTCACTTCTCCCGAAATGCGTGGACCTTGGGCAGGGGCGCAGGGCAGCGAGGCATATACACGCAGCTGGAGCGGATTGCTATTCTGGTGATTTCTTATTCCCTTCAGGTGATCTCCTATTCCCTTCCCGTTTCCCTTCCTTGAATTCCTATTCTATTTCTGTGCAAGTGGAGCATCAATAGCTACAGATCTACTTCACGGTCGGTCGAATGGATGAAAACAACTTACTAGAAGTATGTGCTATGTAGAGATTGTGGTGGTGCGATCCCCTTTTGAACTGTAATCTCAAGCAATCCTCAATGATTTCTTCCAGGATTGTACTCGTGAGCAGTGAATGGTCCCTATTATCTACCCCAGATGTATACTCCCTTCATTTTTTTACTAGATGTGCGTCCGTTTTACGGTGGATTGTAGTTTGATTTGAGTGTTTGTTCATGGTTCACTAGATGATTCAAGCAACTCGGTTTGGTTTGAGGGGATTATTCTTGGATTTGGCAACTACGGCTGGTTTCGCAGGTTGCTCATGAGCAGTGGTGCATATGACCTCATGTCAATCCGTCAGGTGGTTAATCTATGTGGGGAAATATTGTTGTGCTAAATTAGTGACCACTCACATGCCCGTTCTAGCATCCCATAACCTGTTTCTGTTGTCTATTTTATTTTTGGGAGTGCATGTCAGTATTTTTATCAAGGACCAAATACATTAGCTTCATTCGCTGGTACATTATTTTTTAGATTCACAAAGTGACAATTCCGAGTAATTTTCAGCTTGGCAAAGTAATCTTCTCCTACCTTACCTTGCTGAGTAAATTTTTAATCTTCCCGTTTATTACTCAATAATCCTCATTCTATACCATTCAGTCATTTTGTAAGATTCAGTAGCTTAATTGTTCAATAATTATTCCAGTGATTTGACTTGCACTCATGGCAACTACCATTCTGCTGGTTTTGACTTGCACCTTTTTTCGGTTCCATATCTTTTCTATTGTTCTGTAGTTGGTAGTTTTCAGAAGTTCCAAGTTATGTGGAGTGAGTTTTGACCAGTAAATTTGATGCTCACTAATTGTAGTTTAATGCTTAGTAATTTTGTAAGTTTTTATAGTTTAACTATTCAGTAATTGTCCTGGTACCTTAATTAGTAGTTTTGTAGACTTCCAGTAATTCGTCTTTTGTGTTACTCATTAATTTTGTAAGATTTAAGAATTTAACTTTCAGTATTTGTCTTACTACCTTGTTAAGTAATTTTGTAACATTCAGTAATTTTGTGAGCTTGAATAGTTGTGCTAGTTTTGATAATTTGTTCACTGGGAGCATGTAGGTGCTACAAATTGAGTCCTAGGTTTCCGCATTTCATTTTTATTGTGACACATTATAGTATTTATTTATTCTGGATGCAGCTTGGCTGAATAGTATTGCTCCTATATGTCATTTAACTAAAGTGAACAGACTCCTTTTTGGTTGTCCTTTTCTTTAGAACATTTAGTAAATTTGAATTTGAAGGAATTTAATTGATTATGCTTGGTCAGATTATCCATTGATTTTCCTCTCTGTTATGCTTGTTTTGATGCAGCAGTTCTAAGCAGCAGTGTTATATCCATTGTAAGCAGATTATCCATTGTATTCTAGCACTGAATTCCACTAGGTTATGCCTGTTTTATTTCGGTAGTTGAAGGCCATTAAAATCAAATATATTTGATTTAGGATTTGTATTATTGAACCCTGACTAGCTTGATCTATACTCTGTAACTGAGAAGTACTCCATGGTAAAAGTACATCACAATAATTTGATTCTATAACCCACCCTTTTGTATTTCATATATGCTTAAGTATTTGTTTTCCTTAAGTATCAATTTATATCTGGCGTTCATTTGCTAATTCTTTTTATACTTCAACACCTTGTGAAGATTGTGCCAGTTATTCTTTGTATTAAGATCAATGTAGAAAGCAAACCTTGTTGACTGTTGCTTTCTTATTAACCAGCTATATTGTATTTTATTTTTTGCACTGTGTTTTTAGAAACTATCACTTGTGTGCGTTTTCATGCTCCAGTGTTAACGAGGCTGAAGAGTTGCATTGATTAATTTTTTCTCGTCAACCAGCTAGTGACTATCATTGTGTTTGAATCCCTGGTCTCAAATTTTTGGAATGATATTTCTTGACATTGAGGGCATCATGTTTTCATTGATTCTAACCCAATCTTGCCACTTTCAGTAATTTCCACCATATGATTTTGGTCGCTCATAATTTTGGTTTGGGACTGCAAGATCACTTTGATTTACTTCACTTCTCTACCAGTTTCAGTTAGTTGAAGAGAAGGCTGCAACCATCTATACACACGTGAGGTAGTTCGATGCTCCACTCTTGCAATTACCCACCCTATAGATTTATAGTGTGAGCTTTTCATTCACAACATTGATTCTAGCTTCTTGTAGCTAACAAACTATATACCTCCATGTACTAGCAATCGATACAACTTTGTTCAGTAATTATGAGCCATGTCCTTCCTTGATTCAGTAATTATTAGTAACATTCTTCCTTTCGTGCATTCTTCAGTTATTTTATTATTTCTCTATTCAGTAATTATTAGCCACATTCTTTCTTTCGTGCATGCGTCAGTAATAATTTTATAGTTTTATAGTTTCTCTTTTCAGTACTTTCTTGCTTGCATGTTTCAATAATTTTATTGTTTCTTGATTCAGTAATTACAAGCTATATTTTTTATTCATGCTTCAGTTATTCTATTAAGTCAGTAATTAGGGAGCCATTTTCTTACCTTTGTGCCTGCTTCAGTTATTTTGATATTTGATAAGACTATAATTCAGTAGTTTCCACTGCTCAGTAATTCTCAATATTTTTTTCCTATACTCCCCATGAACCCTGACGATGCATGTAGATTACTAGATTACTCACCATTTTTTTTAGAATTCATTTGTTGTTTCCACGATTCCAATCAATAATTTTATAGGGTCAGTACAGTAATTTGAACCGAATAGTTGCAAATCAATAATTTTATTTATAGAATTTTGTATGACAACACTTTGAACTCAATAGTTGCAAGTCAGTAATTCTATAGGGTCATTATTCTTTTTCTACCCCCTTTTAGTAATTCCTTTGTTTTCCTCTTTGCTCCAGTAATTCTCTTTTTTGATGCTTTCAGTACTAAAACAAAAAGGCCTTTTGGTGCTTAGCCTGGTTATTCCCTCCTCGTTAAAACATGACAACAACATGGGTTCACATGGGTGAATTTGACAGGTATTTCCACCATTCAGTAATTTCTCCATCCTTGACAATGGATTAGTTATTTATCAGACTCAATCTATTTATTAGACTCCATCTATTTTACATGAATATTATTATGTGGTGTAAATGGCTTCCTGCTAGTTGTTTCATATGTAGTAATTTTTTGATATGTTCTTTTCATTGAATAGTGCAAATCTTCTACTATTACAAGGTTAGATATTGTTGGAGAATCATATCACCAGTAATTTAGATGAGCTATACTCCTATATAAGAAACAGAATGAGATGAATTACCAGTAATTTCTTTAATATCCTACATAACTCTCAGACATTATTGCTATGCTGCTTACATGTTCTATCTGCAGCACTACATATTTGTTGGAGGTATTGTTTAGTAATTTTGCTCTATATTATATGTCTCAATAATTATTTCTTAAAGGTTTATATTACTTTTATGGCAGAAAGCTGACGAGTTCTCCAGTGGTCAAGATAGACGAAGAGCAAATGTTATTCTTCTAGATTTCTAGCAGTCATTGGTTTGCTGGACACAACTGTATGCTTGCACTTTTGAGGATCGAAGGGGAGCCTTGGGCTCATAGATGAAGATGTCGTGAATGAAGAATTTTTGTGTTTTTGGTGTGATGAATGCTCCATTGGTTATGCAATGCTTGTTTTGTGTCATGATGCACACTATACTTTTGAGTTTTGTGATAATTAGGTCAGGTGTTGTAATGACTATGGGGTTCTATATGCATGCATGTAAACATAATGGAGCTATTACTATTTACATGGTTCTATTTCAACTGTTCAATAATTTTGGTGTGGGCTACTCAGTAACATTGTTACTTGGATTTTTTTTCATTTGAAGCTATGATCAACAATCTCAGTTGACAAAGTTGTTTGGTGCTGATTATCTTCCATCACAAAAAGACTTAATTATTGCTCTAAAGTAATTTTTCATCAGCCTCTAAGGTGATCCAATAATTATTATGTCATTAATTGTTATGTGAGAAATTATTGACAAGTATATTATGTTATTAATTTTTGTTTAAGTTTTTAGATGCAAATATCAAGCATATTTTGCAATGGCATTCATGATTGATTAAGTAATTAATTGACCAAGTAGTTTTTCTATTCAGTAAGTTACGGAGAAGCTGAAATTGCAGACTAGTATGCCTTTGTAAATTGAGGTCACTTTGAAGATTTTATTTTGACATGCTGAATATTTCAGCTTGATGTAGACACAATTATTATTTTCACATTGTAAAGTAACAAAATCTATGTACCCAACCATCACCATGATGATGAAGCCATGTTCTTTCTTCCATGCATGTTCAATAATTTTATTGTTTCTCGGTTCAGTAATTGTAGTGTAATGCTCAGTAATTTGGTAAGTTTCTATAGTTTAACAATTTAGTAATTGTCTAGTCAGTAATTTTGTAGGCTTCCAGTAATTCATATTTTGTGTTACTCATTAATTTTGTAAGATTTAAGAATTTAACTTTCGAGTATTTCTCTTCCTACCTTGCTAAGTAATTTTGTAACATTCGAGTAATTATGTGATCTTGAACAGTTTAACGGTGCAAATATCTCCGACTCGGTAATTTTTATATGATTTAAGAATTTAATTATTCAATATTTGTTTCGTTACCTTGCTCGGTAAGTTGAAACATTCAGTAATTTTGTAAGCTTGAATAGTTTAACATGCAAATATCTCTCACTCAGTCATTTTGTATGATTTAAGAATTTAATTATTCAGTATTGGTTTTACTACCTTGCTCAATAATCTGTAGGGTTATGTGCCTTTGAAGAAGATTGCATTAAAATTAATTTTGTGATGTATTACCTATACAAAAATTTTATCATGTATCGATGTAAGAGGTGACTATCACAAATTGTTCGATCATGTATTGACTTTGGATTTATTGAATAGTTCGATTCATTGAAACTATATTCGGTAATTATCTTGATTCAGTGATTCTTTTATGAAATCGTCAGTAACTAAAATTTTCAGTAATTATTATCTTGCAGTGTTCAGCAATTGTGTTTTCTTGTGTTTGAATAAATGTTATTTTGTATTTGTCATATGTCTATGTAGACGATGACTATCGTAAATTATTGTGTATTGTATGGCTATAGAAAAAAATGTTGTTTGTCATATCCTCTGTTGAATTTGTTATTGTGAATTTGAAAATCTGTAGGGTTATGTGCCTTTGAAGAAGATGGTATTAAAATTAATTTTGTGATGTATTACCTATAGAAAATTTTTGTTATGTGTCGATGTAAGAGGTGACTATCACAAATTGTTCAGTCATGTATTGACTTTGGATTTACCGAATAGTTCGATTCATTGAAACTATATTCAGTAATTATCTTGATTCAGTGATTCTTTTACGAAATCATCGGTAGCTGAAATTTTCAGTAATTATTATCTTGCAATGTTCAGTAATTGTGTTTTCTTGTGTTTGAATAAATGTTATTGTGTATTTGTCATGTGTCTATGTAGACGGTGACTATCGTAAATTATTGTGTATTGTATGGCTATAGAAAAAATGTTGTTTGTCCTATCATCTGTTGAATTTGTTATTGTGAATTTGAAAATCTGTAGGGTTATGTGCCTTTGAAGAAGATGGCATTAAAATTAATTTTGTGATGTATTACCTATAGAAACATTTTGTCATGTGTCGATGTAAGAGGTGACTATCAGAAATTGTTCAGTCATGTATTGACTTTGGATTTACCGAATAGTTCGATTCATTGAAACTATATTCAGTAATTATCTTGATTCAGTGATTCTTTTACGAAATCATCAGTAACTGAAATTTTCAGTAATTATTATCTTGTAATGTTCAGTAATTGTGTTTTCTTGTGTTTGAATAAATGTTATTGTGTATTTGTCATGTGTCTATGTAGACGGTGACTATCGTAAATTATTGTGTATTGTATGGCTATAGAAAAAATGTTGTTTGTCCTATCATGATCTGTTAAATTTGTTATTGTGAATTTGAAAATCTGTAGGGTTATGTGCCTTTGAAGAAGATGGCATTAAAATTAATTTTGTGATGTATTACTTATAGAAAAATTTTATCACGTGTCGATGTAAGAGGTGACTATCACAAATTGTTCAGTCATGTATTGACTTTGGATTTACCGAATAGTTCAGTTACTAAAACTATATTCACTAATTATCTTGATTAAGTGATTCTTTTATGAAATCGTCAGTAACTGAAATTTTCAGTAATTATTATCTTGCAATGTTCAATAATTGTGTTTTCTTGTGTTTGAATAAATGTTATTGTGTATTTGTCATGTGTCTATGTAGACGGTAACTATCGTAAATTATTGTGTATTGTATGGCTATAGAAAAAATGTTGTTTGTCCTATCATCTATTGAATTTGTTATTGTGAATTTGAAAAAAATCTGTAGGGTTATGTGCCTTTGAAGAAGATGACATTAAAATTAATTTTGTGATGTATTACCTATAGAAAAATTTTGTCATGTGTCGATGTAAGAGGCGACTATCACAAATTGTTCAGTCATGTACTTTGGATTTACCGAATAGTTTAGTTAATGGAACTATATTCAGTAATTATCTCAATTCGGTGATTCTTCTCTGAAATCTTCGATAATCGATGTTTTTAGTAATTATTATCTTGCAATGTTCAGTAATTGTGTTTTCTTGTGTTTGAATGTACTTGTGTTTTTGAAAATCTGTAGGGTTATGTACCTTTACTCGGTAATTTTGTGAGATTCAACAATTTAATTATTCATTAATTCTTCTGCTATCATGTTTCCTTTGTTGATTGTAAATTTATCCATGGATTTAATTTGCACCCATGGCAAGCGTCATTCTCTAAGTTCTTTATAGCTACAAGGTTACCAGCTCACAATAACAAGATTGTGTTTGTAGGATGTTGATGCCATTGCGCATTCTTACCGGCCAAGATTTTCAAAAAATAGATGCCACAATCCTGATGTCATATGCGTCCACTGGAGCTATCTCTGAAGAAGAGAACATTCTACAGCTAGCTACTATTCAAGGTGAATGAGAACGGTAGTGTGCTTGTTTTCCCTGCAATAGTTTTTAGTAATCCTGCTTCTCTTTTGCTCAATTTTGCAAGCTTCTTCTATGATTGATTGTTAGGTTGTTTAATCACTTGCCATCTTACTCAGTAATTTAATCCTTCTCTTGCTAACATAGTTAGTAATTTTGTAAGAGATAATAGTTTGGTTGTTCAGTAATTATCCCTTGACAATATAAAAAATACGGGCATGATTTTCCCCTTCCTTTAGTAATTATATATTTGTTCTCAGTATTTTATCTTTGCTAGTTCAAAGTTCTATGTCTCGGTAATTGGTAAGGATGACACCACACTTAATTGAATAAAGTTTTGCCACATCCCTATGTGTCAGTAATTTCTAACATTCACATAAATAGTTTCATGTAGAATAATTATTTAATGGGTTTATAGTCTTCATTTAGTAATTATTTCCAAATCTCACTTTTGTATAATCCCAATTCAGCAATCTTATCGCTTCACTTAATCTAGATTCAGTAATTTTCTCGCTTTATTTCATTTTGTAAGTTTTTAGCCTTCAATAGCTAACTTATTCATTAAATTCTATGCAACCTTACTTAGTAATTTTGTGACATACATCAATTTATAATTATATTAAAACTTGCTGGGCACCTTTAATATGATATGTTGTTGGAAATAATCTTAGTAATTCTGTATCCTCCCGTTTAGTTTTATCTATTATCTTAGTAATTTGATGGCCTTTCTTCAGTAATTCAATATCCTTCATTCAGTAGTTTCCCCTATCCATTTAACGATTGCTAGCCTTTTCTTCGAGTACTATATACTTGCTCAATAGTTTCCTATTTGTTATTCAGTAGTTTCTATTGATGCTTAGATATATCGCCATTCAGTTATTTCTCACTAAATAATTAAGTAATTTTGTAATCTTTAAATAGTTTAATCATGAAATATTTTGTCGAGTAATTTCTCAAATCTCACCCAGGACCATTAAAACTTCTATCTTCCATAACAAAATGACTTGTTCTCCATTGAGTTGATCGAGTAATTATTACTCTACATTATTTTTTTATATTTTTCAAGGTAATTTTGTAATTGGTCACCGGTCAATTTTGCTCAAGTTTTAGCAGCAAATCGATATCAACCATGTCTATTGCACAAGCATTCATGCTAATTCAGTAATTCATTGAGGCCCTGTTCGTTTCCTGCCCTCTAAAATTTAGCATCTGTCACATCAAAGAGAATCTTGTAATTTATGAATATTTTGATTAATTTAATGACAAAACCCTTTTAACAGATTGGTACTAATTTTTTAGATGAATCTAATGAGGTTAATTATTCTATGTTTTGGTAAAGTGATGCTACAGTAACCATCTTCTAATCACAACTTAATTAATCTCATTAGATTCGTCTCGTAAATTAGTCTAGAGGTCTGTAATTTATTTTATAATTAAACTTTAGTTAATACTCATAAATAGTAAGATTCTTTTTGATGTGATAGCTATAAAGTTTAGACCCCAGAAAACGAACACACCTTAAGTAGTTTTTCTTCCAATTATTCACGTGTCACCTATTTTCCTTGAAAACAGGCCAATAATTCCTATAACTGCAAATGTCAATAATTTTAAATAATTCCAACATCAGTACCATCATCCTTGTCATTAAAATTTTCAGTACTGTCACAACATTTGTTGGCATACTACATTCACACAATCATAGGAATATAAAGGATTACACTCCAGTAGCTCGAGCCACTTGTGGAAAGCAAATAAAACATATTAGCCTCTGCACCATGGAATGTCTCTTGTTCAGAACACTAAACAAAATTCAAATAAATTTCTTCACCATTCCAAACTCAAAAGTCTTGCCCATCATCAAGCTTGTAATGTTGTTGTATCTAGCTAGCTGAAGGCCATGACATAGTTTTCAAGGGCTTGCGTGAACGAAACAGAGCCATGCTAATCTCATCTGCATGTAATGAGACCTGCGTCATGTTAGTCTTGTGTGCAACATTGTAGAAAATAAGTATCTATTTGGTAATATGTCGAACACATGGCCTGCACACTAGCAACAACACTGTACACGGACAGGCATCACACTTAGAAGTAGAAGAAGTTGATGTATGGTATCCAGATTAGAATATTATAAGCAACCAGTCGTCAGAATTACAAGATGAAGCTTATTTGTCTTCCCCTGCCTCAAAATGGTAGAAAATCTCCACAAGTTCCACTTGATTCTCACAATTTTTCTTTCGTGGCTGTGATAGGCAGAAGCCCATGGCACTGCAGTCAGGGGCAGCTTCTCTTGCAGTTCCTCGTTAAGCACTGATGTGCGTCAGGAACAACAGAAGCTCAATGTTGAGGAGCAAAGTTTGCCATAAGAGCAGGTCGCTAGTGATTGAGGGCTATGAAGAACCCTTGGCAACGGGAAAATTAATTGGTTAAGACATGTCGCCGATTCTGCAAGGAAAGAAGGTCGGGATTACCTGTGGTTCCGCACGGAGGAGAAATGCCGGCCGGGATTGACCAGGATGAGGCATCCGGATCTCTCTGCCGCTTGCACGGCTGCCGGGGAAAAGGGCCAGTGATCCCTTGGAGTTATGAACCTGGAGGAAGTTGCTCCTCCAAGGATTAAGGCTGAAACCAACGGGGGCGGGTGCCCACGGATCTCGTCACCGCTCCGGCGGCTGGCGGGGAAGGCGAAGGTCAGGGATTCCTAGGTGCTCGCGGGGCGACGAGGATGAAGAAGCGCAGTGAATCCTGACGCGCTGGGGAAGAACTCGACGACAGCGCGCTCGGGCAAGGCTCGCCACTCTCGCGGCAAGATGAAGCATGGTCTCTTGCCTTGGTATACTGCAGCACGAGCCAGGCTCACCACTGTCGCGGTGAGGAGGATGGAGCTGGGTAGAGAACTCGGGGAAGACTCGTCGGGGACCTCGTCGTCGCCCCCGCCGACGATGAGAAGGTAGCCCGATGGGGATTTTTTTCTGGATTTGCGCTCGTGTGTGTGGGGTAGGTGGTGTCGGGTTTGTGTGGGTTTGCGGGTTGCACCCGGCTTAGGAGTGGAGCTGGGGAGGATGCGGGAGTGGGCGCGCCGCGCGGTTCTAGTTGGCTCGATCGGGTGCTGGATCTGGTGGGGTGTAGAATAAGCTATTCTACACCCGGGTGTAGAATAGTTCTACCCTATATATATATATATATATATATATATATATATATATATATATATAAAAGAAAGATACATCATCTCCCACAACTTATATTGTTGCGATAAGAAAACTTGCCTCCAACATGGCACCATAATTTTCCTGTAATTTTTATTTCTCTTAATATTCCCTTGTCCCAAGAGAAGCAAACCTCGTTGTAGCCTGAGAAAACCATGGAGGGGAATGAGAGCTATCGTTCGTGGCCGGTAGTTTCCTTGCCTGAGGTCTTACCACCGCACCTATCCATTGTTCTCACATTTCAACATACAGTATTTCTCTTAATTTTCTCATGTTAGCAACAATACACAATCTTGTGCGAATATAAGCAACTCAAATGCTACGGAGGAGCAGCATCAGAAAGTGCCTCAGTTCACCTTGGGCCTGATACATCTGAGTCACGAGGCAGAGATGATGTGGGCTCAGCATTTCCGGCAACACCAAACATTGTCCGACTTGTTGCAACAAAGTTATGACCTATGTCAGTTTCTACATCCATGGTACCTTCTAAAACTTTGACAACATCAGACATTTGAGGCCTTCTTTTCCGATCGATCTGCAGACACCACATCGCAAGCTTCATGATCCGAATTACTTCTTGTTTGTGTGCATGCATATTGTTACTGTTCTTGTCGATCAAATCCTCTAACTGACCATTCATCACCTTTTTCTCCAATAAGGTAATGAGATGTACGCTGTCTTCAGATCGAAAGGTGTCAAGGTTCTTTCTTCCGCTAATAATTTCCATGACTACTACGCCAAAGCTATATATATCAGCCTTTTCTGTGATTTGAGATGTCAACCATTCAGGAGCTAAGTATCCAGGTGTGCCCCTCATTCTGGTAATCACTTCACTAGTATCCCTGTCGATGAGCTTGCATAATCCAAAGTCAGAAAGTTTAGCATTGAAGTTGTCATCCAGTAGGATATTCTGTGGTTTCACATCCAAGTGAGCAATTCTCTTGCTGCATTCCTCATGAAGGTAAGAGAGACCCTTAGCTACGTGAGTAATAATTCTGCATCGTATTTTCCAGTCCAGAGGAAAACTATTATTCCCTTCTCGTAAATAGATCCATTTGTCCAAGGATCCTTTGGGCATAAATTCATAAACCAACAGCCGATGTGATTTCTCTGCACAGAAACCAATCAGCCTCACGAGATTAATATGGTGAATGCCACCAATTGTCTGTACCTCTGTCAAAAATTCTCTCTTCCCTTGACCAGCCCGGTCCAAACGTTTCACTGCAATTATATCTTCACCAATCTGTCCCTTGAAAACAGTTCCAAATCCTCCTTCCCCTAGCTTGTCTCTGAAATCATCGGTTGCTACTTTTAACTGTTGAAATGTGAACCTGATCGGCGTTCCTTGTAGTAGCTCTGTAAAATCTTCTGTTTCCTCCATGGGCCGATGTCGTCTTGCTCTTTTGCAAATAAAGAAAAGCACAAGGAACAACATGCTTAGAAAGATAAATCCGCCTATGGTAGCTAATATCAAAACAGCTTGTGTTTTAGAGGATGATCTCGTCCTTGTTGCCATAGGACTTGGCGATAAGTTTGTTGTCTGGGTTGCAGGTGCAGGTTGAGGGGTTGCAGGTGCTGGTTGAGGGGTTGCAGGTGCAGGTTGAGGGCTTACAGTCACAGGCACCGTTCCATTAACTGAGGGACAGAACTGGACCTGATAATCGGTGCCTCTTGGGCAAGTGAATGTTTTGTCATCATTGGGATTAATGAAAGCATCTGGGCATTCCGATGTAGTATTGCCCAGGCAGCGTGGCCCTTTTCCACATCCTGACAATCCCAGGAATTCCATTGGCAGGTTGAAGCCATCAATGATGGAGATATCAAAGTAATCTGTAGCATCACCAAGTGTGAACTCTGCAAGCGTGATGGGTGGCTGACCTGTTAAAGAGCAGAGAAGCTCACCACCACAGTCTCCTGTTAGGCAGCTCCCGTGGCCGCTGCTGCTGAATTGGCATCCCGTACGTCCCCACAACCTGGATGAACTGGTGCCTGCCGGCACGTTCAGTCTCCATACCTGCCCAGGGAGGAGCTCTCGGCCACTACCAGCAGGCAAGAGGAGTGCTGGCCAAATGGTGAAGCTGCAACTGTTAGCGATGGTGAATGTGGCGGCATCATTGGTGACGACGGCGAGGAGGAGGAGCATAGGCAGCAGAGGACAGAGAGTCTGGCAGGAAGGCACCGCCGCTGCCATTTTGGTACGCTAGTGTGATAAGGCCTGGAGTGACTTTTGGGTGGTAGTAGTAGGACTAGTTCGAGCTGTGAGTCTGGAAGAATAATCGATTGGTTGATAGCTAGACTACAGGCGGGATTGAGAAACTGACAAAACAATCCAGTTGGCAAGGAAAGACCTGTGGAAAATTTCAAAAGAATTTGGCTTTGCGTGTTGAAATTTTCAACGGTCTGCAGTCAGTAACCTTAGCATATGATTTAGAGCGCTCCTGGTGCTTGATAGTGATATCCTTTTTTTTTTTAAAAAGAGTGAATTGTACAAAACTACAACTAGTTATATCATAGTTTCATAAAACTACAACTTTTGAAAACAGTTGCACAAAACTATAACTTTTAAAAATCCTGTTGTGGAGTAACTATGGGTGCCACATGTCAGCCACTAAGCAAATTGAATTGTATTACCATGCTGACATGTGGGACCCACAATTACTCCAACTCCACAACATGATTTTTAAAAGTTGTAAATTTGTGCAACTAAGGGTCAAAATAGTTGTAGTTTTGTGCAACTGGTTTCAAAAGTTATAGTTTTGTGTAACAATGGTACAAATAATTGTAGTTTGTTCAATTCTAAAAAAGTTGTAGAAGAGTTGAACAAACTCGAGATATGGTCATTGGTTTCTGAAAGTTGCCTAGAGGGGGGTTGAGTAGCTAATCTAGTTTTAATCATGAAAAACACAACACCTAAACAAGCTGATCAGCAGCTGACGGAACTTCCGTCACTTCGACAAAATTTCCGTCAACACGGAACTTCCGTGGGACACGGAGATTCCCTCGAGTTTCCAAATCTCCGAACGAATCGCGGAATTTAACGACGAGAAAAGAAAACCTATTTGAATAGAAGTGTTGCGCACACGATGAATAGCTTGTACTGTGCAAGAATTGACTAACAATACATCACACGAGTAGATCCGGCAAATATATCAAAAACTAAAACAACAGCAAAAACGAGAACAAGAACAAGAACAAGAGAGACACGGATATTTTTCACCGGAGTTCGGATCCTTCGGAAAGAAGTTTCTACGTCTCCGTTGAGGAGCTCACAAAGAGCTGGGTCTCTCTCAACCCTAATCCTCGCCAAGCAACCACAAAGGTCAAGCTTGGTTTTCCTTCTTCCTCTTGATTCTTTTCCTTTTGGAGACAAATCACGCCCTCACAAGCGTTCCCAAGTTTCACCACAAATTGGGAGCTCAAGGGTGACGCCTATCCGTTTAGGGGTCAAATCCCCAAGAGTAAAAAGTGAACGAAAGTTTATGTGTGAGGGAATCAAGATGCTCAAGTGAGGATTGAATCTTGGAAGCCTTGGTTGGCTTTGTTTCCTCTCCAATGGATTGGGATCTCAAGATTGAGAGGTGGGAGAAAGCAAGAGAGCTTGTGGCGATTTCTAGGGTTTCAAATGAAGTCTCCAACCTTTCTCACGGAGTGAGAGAGGTCTATTTATAGACAAGCCGCAAAAAGAACTGTTGTGAGTGTAAGAGGAGGCGTCGATGGAACTTCGTGAGTATCTCATGGATATTCCGTCGATCACGTGCTATTGGCTCGGGTAGTCAGCTGACGGAACATCCGTCACTTATCGATGGAACTTCCGTCGAGACTGGTTTGGTAACTTTTGATTTCTCCCTTTGGCTTTGTTTAGATTTTGACCTCGCTAGGGATTAAGGTTACTTGAGCATTTCAATTCCCTTTCATATAAGATTGATTCACCCCTCTTGATAGTACGGTTTTCCTAGACTTAAAAAGATTAAAAACTAAACTTGATCATCCTTTTTAAGTATTTCTTTTTCTTTCATATTTGAGGGGCCAACAACCTTAAACATGATTCTTGTTAACATTAAAACCTGTCACACTTGTAAGAATCATTAAAACTTTTAATCATTTGCCATTAATCACCAAAAATCACTACGGGATCCTAGATGCGTCTTCAGTTTCCACAATGCAAAAATAAAAACATTGGTCATAGGTAATTAAAGAGTTGGATAATTATGATACAGACACCGGATAAATGTGAAAATGGTTAGTAGGTTAGTAGTCTACAAAGATAATACAAGCTTGAATTACAATGCACTCGTGTATTATCCTGAATATTCCTTGTTTCAGTTGTTACTAGTAATAGCAATTTACTTTTTCTAAATATGCTTTATTTTTATTTGGTGTACATATAACCTGCAATTAGGAGTCTTGAGGCTTGCTCAGTTGGCAGTAGCTGCGTAGGTCCACCACAAAGCTATAGATGACTCGCGCCGTGATGATGCATCGGAAGGTCTTTGTTCCCCGTTGTGAACCATCATAAGTCTTTCTCTGCAGTGAATCATGGAGAAGTCTTTGCCCCCTACAATTGCCATTCAGGTTTTAATATACTAGCATCACCAAACCCGTGCGATATGCATGGGTAAGCAACTATTTAACACATAATTTATATTAAATATTAATGAAAAAAATCTGATTATATAATTACTATGAAATAATTATTCATACAAATCTAGTCATAACTCATTATAGCTGGAAAAGCTTTGCCATTGATTGAGCTCACTTGAAGGAAAGATAAGCATTGTAATTGTTTGAATAGGCGTACGGTACCTGACTTTGATAATACCTTGGACATATGCATACTAATATTCTCTTTCGAACTTGTTTTTAAAGTTTGCAAAGAAAAACACAAAAATAATTGTATCAGTGGAATGCAATGACACAATAACACTACATGTTATTATAACTTCAGGGAAACTAAAGACCACTTTATTAAATGGAAGACACTATCTAAGTTTAAAATGAGAAAACTCTAATACTTCCTGAATGAAGCATCTACTTGTGTTACAATACATGTCATATGGAATTGTAGTTTCATAAATCAAACATTGAACAATATTATAGTTTTAAGATGAATAATATGCATTTTAATGTGATGTCAAACCACCGCTATATGTTGAATAATAGACAATATCTAAATTTAAATGTGAGATTCAATTATGGTAGTAAGCATTATGGCAATTGGTGGTGAGATGTATATGATAACTTTGTCAATCTATAGATCAGTCCTCCTTCAAGTAATCATTTATTAGTAATAAGTTGTGCATGCTAGCATCCATACATTGAGTTTGGTACACGTGTATGCATATACAATTGTGTTTGATAAAAGCAATAGTTTAATGCCATCTCTTGTGCCTTATGAAATTTTGCATGGACTACCTGATTTTTACATTTATAGAAATTTAATGATTTTTTTACTATCCACATAAAAATGTTCTTCAATCATATTACATAGATGAAGTCTTTTATAATTGTACTTTTCGAGGCTGTAGCCATTATACTTTGTTTGTAGTGCTCTATAGTCTATAGTTCAATATTTTATCAAATCTATTGCATTATGTAGTAAGCCTTGAATTGTTGATAAATTAAGTGGTACTTGAATGGAAAGGATATGCTAGACTTTAATGTTTGATGGCGTGTGCGAAAAAACTATATGGAAGCTTTCTTTTTTATCGAAAAGATCTGTAGTAATTTATGATATAAAGAGTCAAATACTGAACTATGGTCCATATTTTTGGTTACCTACGTGATTTAGCTGGACAACAAACCTGTCCGGTCCGGATGTTTTTTTTTCTGTTTATTCCTTTATGGAGGTGTAAAAGGTGGGTTGTTAGGATGTATTTTTGGATATTTTTTTATAATGGCAGTGGTCGGTAATTTTGATCATGTTAGATCCAATGGTTGTGGATGGTCAAATATGTGATTTGATGGCCAGATGTTTATTTTTGTTGTGAGAATTTTTAGAATTTTTCCTCCGATTAAAACTATATGAAAGCTTTCTTTTTTTACTGAAAAGATTTGTAATAATTTACCATATAAAGAGTCAAATACGGTTCATATTTTTGGTTACCTACGTGATTGAGCTGAACAACAAAGCTGCCCGGGAGTTTTTTCTTTATTAGGTGTAAAAGGTGGGTTATTAGGGTGTATTTTTGGATTTTTTTAGGAAAAAGTCCATTTTACTCCCTCAAACAATTCATTATGTCCAAATTACACCTCGAACAAAATTTTGGCTCACTTTACACCCTCAAACAATTTAAGTTGGCACAATTTACTCCCTTATGTAATTTGTCTTTTTTGTTTCTCTTTGTACGATTTAAATTTGAAGCTCAACTTTTGCACCATGATAAATAGTACTAGTTTCTATATAAAAGAAAATGTTTTATATTTTTTTCTTAAATATTTTATATTCAGTTCTAGAACTATATAATTAAGATGATATTTGAGGCTATTAAATTATAAAACTACATTTAAAATATATATTATACTTTTTGTAACATAAGGTTCAATGAAAACTATCTTTGTGCAAAATTTGAGCACTAAACTCAACTCGTACCAAGAGAAATAAAAAAGAGAAATTACATAAGGGAGTAAATTGTACCAACTTAAATTGTTTGAGGGAGTAAAGTGAGCCAACATTTTGTTGAGGGTGTAATTTGGACAAAGTGGATTGTTTAGGGGAGTAAAATGGACTTTTTCCTATTTTTTATAATGATAGGGATGGATAATTAAGATCATGTTGGATCCAATAGTTATGGATGGTCAAATAGATGATTTGATGGTCGGATGTTTTGCTTTTCTCGAGAATTTTTAGGAGTTTTCCTCCGATTAACGTGGAGGACTCAAAAGTAGCCTTCAATTAGTTTTTTTTTTGTGAATTTCTAGGATTTTTCCTTCTATTAACGTGGAGGACTAAAAATGAACCTTCAATTAGTAAATATAAATTGTGACATTTTCTAGGATTTTTCCTCCGATTAACGTGGAGGACTCAAAATAAGCCTTCAATTAGTTGCTTTTTTTGTGAGAATTTCTAGAATTTTTCTCCGATTAACTTGGAGGACTCAAAGGAAACTTTCAATTAGTAAATATAAGATAAGATGTATAGCCTTAGCTGTACCAAACCAATAAAATTTGTAGCATCGAGGACACGCCGGAATAGGTTTTTAAAATCATAATTATGATACTCTTGAACAGTATACTCGCTAAATTTCTGAAATTCGGTAAGTATCGAATGCTACTATAAAAATGTCATTTGCTATCACCTTACATTTTTCTAGTAATAATGAGCATCAAAGGTAACGTTATTGTAGTGCGCCAAATTTGACTTCATCAGGTGCAACGTTATTGTAGTTACCACTACAATAACGGACATTGCTGACATCGGTGACGCCCGTCATTGTAGTGGTCACTGCAATAACAGCCTTGCTGATGTCGGTGAGGCCAGCGCTATTGAAAATAGTGGTGACAGCTATAATAATGGATATTGCTGATGTCATCACAGACCGTTATTAAAGAAAACCTATCAATATCGAACCTCTTATGTCATTTGTTCGACATTGAAAATATGAACCGTAAGGCCCATGGAGCTCAACCCTAAAGTCCATACTAACATATGTACCATAAAACGCCTCTCCATTCCACCCTAACCCTAGCCATCTCTCTCTCTCTCTCTCTCTCTCTCTCTCTCTCTCTCACACACACACACACACACACACACAATGGCCCACCGCGCCCTTCGATGGGGAGGCGGCTCCCTCCCCCGGCCACCACTCCTCCCCTCCCCCCCCCCACATGTCACATCCCAAAATTTCAAAATGTGAACCACTTTCCTACAAAAGACTCTTATTTCTCAAAATGATTTACCGTTTATTTGGATTGCTTATGAAAATCTTTTATTTTATAAACACATTTGATTTACAAAAACTTTTGATTTAGTAAATTTGATTTATGAAAATAATTTATGGAATAGATAGTTTTGATTTGTGAAAATCATTTATTGATTAAATATACTTGATTTATGAAGATACTCTATTTTATGAAAATGATTTATGGAATAAATACTTTTTGATTTGTGAAAATGATTTGTTTGATAAATAACTATTTTTTTGAAGTATTTTATCAAGGAGTTTTTAGTACCAAAACATTTTAAACTAATAAAAAGAGTCTTCCTATTTTCGACGAATTTAGTTTTGAAAACCAATTACTTATGCTATTTTACCTAAGTTAAATTGTATGTAAAATTAGTCTATATATAATATATAATTATATTGACTGATGTATTCATGCTGAAATAGTTAGAATTAGGTGTTATTGTGTGGAAATTGTATTTTTTAAAATTAAATTAGATATCGATTTGGTTTAGTTTAGGACTTTGGATTAGAAAATAGAAAAGAGAAGGAAATAGAAAAGAAAAAGAAAACCCCTTACCTCGCCTTAGGCCAAAACTGGCATGCGGCCTGACTCCCTCCTCTCTCCCTTCCGCACAGATCGGCCCACCTTCCCACGTCTCCCCCTAGCCCAGCACCATACACGCGCGCAGCAGGCCAACACAACGGCCTAGCCTGCACCGAGCCCAACCCCGCAGCTCCTGTTGTACGCCACCATCGTCGGCTCAGCGTGTGCACTTGGCCGCCCTAGGGCTCCGCACCTACAAAAGGACGGACCCCGAGTCCCGTGCTCGGTGCTCCCTTTTGCCACCACGTCGCAACCGCTCGCTCAACCGCATAGCCCCTCGCCGCTGCTGCCGCAACCTCTGTCGGCTCGTCGCACGCTGCCGTGAAGTCACCTCTGGCGACCGCAAACAGATGACGGCCACCGCGGAGGAGCCTTCCTCGCCTTCGTCAACCCTCGCGTTAGAGACCGCACCAGCCGCCTCCGCCCAACCTGGTTTGCGCGAAGAAGTCACCCGAGGAGTTCCCACGACACCATCGGATGCCACCGCCTTCGCCTCGCCGCCGCGACCACGTCTCTGGCCACCTCTACCTCCACGCGACACCGTGGTGTGTAGCACCTCTCGGCGTCGAAAGTGAGCCACTAGGGCGCGAGATCTCCAAGCTTCGCTGCCCTCCCATGGTGCGCCACCTCTCGCCATTGACTATGTCGTCAGCCTCACCCGCATCGCATGCTAGCCGTCGAATCTATCGCGAACGACCATAATTAGATCTACCCTGAAGGGTTATGCATCGGGTCTACCATGGACTTGTAGATCAACCCCGAGCCCCGGTCCATGAATCCGTGAATGCACTCCATATGATTATTCAATTTATTTTAATTCAATTAAATCCTGATAATTGGTAGTTTGCAGATAGGTCCCTATCGTTTACATGAATAGCGATTAGGTCCTGATCTTTTACAAGAGCAACCCTAGGTTTAGTTTTAAGTGTTTTTTCGTTCCTGTTGCTCGTTAGGATGATAGTTATTATAGATTAGCCCCTATAGTTTCAGTAAATTATGATTAGGTCCTTTCTTTAGCCCCAAACTTTGTTTTAATTTAGTTTTGACCCTAATCTTTTGCATTAGGCCCTTTTATTTAATTGTAAATTATATTTTTAAGTCCATGAACTTTAATATTTTACTGTTCTAGCCATTAAACCTTTTTACATAAACACCCCTAGCCTATTCATATATTATGTTTTAGCCCATGTTTCTTAATTAACACTAGTCCCGTACTTTTACAAAAACAACCCTATATTTTTTGAAATTTACAATTTAGCCCTTAATCTTTACAGTTTAGCCCCTACAGTTTGTCGCATGTGCAAATAAGCCCCTATCTTAGCTATTTTTATGTTTTAGCCCCTGAAACTTCAACCTTCATAACTTTTTGCTCATAGCTCCGATTAAGGTGATTCTTACGCTCACGAAATTGTAGGGACACATACTATCTTTTAGTAGTGTTTCTATAATCTTTTGGTATGGTGTAATGTTATGTTTCTTAGTCTATTTGTATGTTTGTTTACACGTTTGTTCACTGCGATGTTATTAGACGACAATTGGACTAAGGATCTTGAAGAGTGAGAGTTGAAGGTAAGGAGGAGCAAAAGGAGAAAGAGGAAAGTGTCCTTGACGCATATGGCACCTACATCTTTTCTATCCGCACATGATTGCGCTGTTGTTAAATTTGAATCCCATGTCTCATACCTTTTTCCTTGTCGCCTTGGGTTGGGTTATATGTATGCTTTGGGTAGGTCATACTTAGCTTGCTTTAATTTGGTTTAAGACTTGCTAAATGTTAATCTTCATAATGATCCAATTGAGCATGATGATCATGGTTGATTGTTAATGTTGAACATTGATTTTGGTGAGGGGTGGAGGAACTATGGCTAGGATGTACTCGGTAGTTCCATGGAATGTTGTCACCCGAATAATAAGGACCGATTGATAGAGCGACCATTCATGTTAAACCGTACAACCACGAGCTTGGTGTAGTATGCGGTGGAGACCGATCGAGTACCGCGAGAGGAGAGGGAGCTATGGCTGGTGTCATACTCATACCGGTAGTCCCGGGGAGGTGTGGTGAAGAGACAAGGTCTCGGAACCATCCGGCGGTGAAGCTACATGAATGGAGGGTTCACTCCTCGGATTGGTGGAACTCTTAGTGGACGCGTACAAGATGGAGGAGCATGTGAACCGCCATGAAAGTGATCTTCCGGCCACATACCAAAGGAAGTTTGTATATGCTTGGCCGGCATAGGCATAATGGAAGTTTTTAGTCCACGTGGTAACAGGGGATGGAATCACTTTCTTATGAGGAATCGTGTACAACCTCTCGTAGAGTGAAAATTGTCATAATAGTCTCGCTCACGATCAAGAGTGGCATGGACCCTCACCCTCATTAGGGGGATGGAATGATTTGGTTGCATGGTTTCCGGGGAGTAGCCATGTATGGTCCGGATAATGGATCAGGTTATGACTTCCATAGTAAATAGTTGCTTAATTAATGAACTACTAGACATAGGTGCTTCCTATGCTTTTAAATACTATGTTAGCCTTTCTTGACTTAGCGAAACATGACATACTTTTCCCCACTTGCTGATTACATAACCCCTCGTCTTCTAATTCCTTCCATTCAACCAAGGAATTCTCTATAATAATTCGCAAATCCAAATCCGCTAATTGTTCTCTAATAGCAGCTGCTCCTGTCGCAATTTCCCGATTTCGAAATGTTGCAAAGCCTGGGGTAGAAAAAAGGGAGAAATGCTGTGGTTATAGGATGAAATTTCATCTTCGAATAAACCTCGTAATCGTAAGAAAGTAGGTTTTTTAGCGCTGGGCCTAGCAAAAGAGAAATCGCCATATACTAGGCCTTCCAATTTCTTAAGGGGTTTATCTAAAAGATTCGCGATATAACTAGGAAGACCTTTCAAATACCACACATGAGTCACTGGACATGCCAGTTTGATGTATCCCATTTGATATCTTCGTATCCGAGAATCAACAAATTCTACCCCGCATTTTTGACAAAATCTTTCGTCTTCATTTTCAGCTACGCTAGCTCGAGAGTTTCCACAAGCACAAATTCCACTCATAGTTTGTTGCCTCTCTTTTTGCGTCATGTCACAATTCGAAGTGAAGGATGAAGATACATCGTTCGAGGAGACAACTAAGTGGTGATCAAGGCATACGGTCTTCCGATCGACTTCCGTGGGAGCTGAAGGATGGCAACACTTACTTTATTTTCCGCTATAATGTAATCTTTTTCTTTTAACCTACGGGTCCTTGTTGTAATATATTATGAATTAATAAAAAGATTGTTCTTTTATCTCATAATTTGTCCCGTGTGCATGAAAACTTGATCCTCGACACGTATATAGATGGTCGGTTTTGATCGTTGAAATTGGGTGTGACACCGCCGCTCCTCCCACGATCGACGCTCCCACGCTGGTCGGCCACGATGCCCCCAGCCGCCTCCACGGCGACGTGGCTCCCTCCCCGGCCGTGGCTCCTCCCCTCGATTGCCGCTCCTCCACCGACCACCGCTACCTCCCTGGCCAGCTCCTCCCCATGCCGCCGCTCCCTCCCCGGCCGCCCCTCCCCACCGTTAGATCCGGCGAGGAGATGACCGGATCGGGTTCCTCCACTCACCGGTCCGCTCCCCACGTCCGGATGTGATGAGGAGGCAGCCGGATCCGACGGCTACACGCGCAGGGCCTGTCCTCGCACCCGGATCCGACGACCACACGCACGGGCCCCATCCCCATGCACGGGCCCCCACGGTCGGATCCGGCGACCCCGTGGTCTAGAGGCAGCGGATTCGGCAACCCCGAGGCCTTGCAGCGGTGGATCCGGCGATCGTGGTCGGGCCTGGTGACTGGGCCTAGCGGCGGGCTAGGTCTGAGCTGGGTCGGGCGCCACGAGTTTTTTAATTTTTTTTATGGACCACAACAATATCGGACAACTTGAACGATATTGTAGAGGTCCTCTTTGTAATAACTTTTACGTAATAACGGACCGCCCTCCGCCTGTCCATTATTACAGTGTTTTTTTCCGTTTGTGTTGATCTTTATTCTACTAGTGAAACCGATAAAATTCAAAATCAATCCAACAAGAATCACATCAATCCTTGTGAGCAGCGGGCAAGCGCAGCCGTTGCAGCCTAGCTACCTGTAACTCCACTTCACCTCCACACACAACGTGCTCGAATTCTACCACTCGTACGAGGCCACGCCGCCAAGCAGCTTGACCACCGCCACCACTCGCGGGCGGGGCCTCGGTGCGGTAGAAAGACGCGGCCGCGATAGATCATGCATCGTTTGGGCCAGCAACAGATCATGCAGATACAGCTTATTTGGTAGGCTGTCTTTGAAGGAGCTTGGGAGTTGGAGGGTTTGTTCGTTAGCCGGACGTGAGGTGGGTCATCGTCATAACCAAGCTAAATTAATTGGCTCTGCGGGAGCAGCTAGTTGCATCGCCGGAGCTGTCCCTAAAGAAACAATCAAAATTCTCAATATAAGAAAAAAATTAAGTACATTAATTACCTAAGAAAGAAGGTACGATGATCCATGTGAAGGAATAGAAATTAACATGTTAATTAACAAGAAAACCATATATATTTATATTCCAAAAACTCGTATAAAATGCAAATGTATAATCTATACTCATCATTGTCAATTAATAATTAATGTGAGTAAAACACCCTTTACATTTACAAATTACCAACCGGTAGAATTAAATTTACACGAAACTAATCAATGAGAAACATTATGCAATGATGAGACAAACAAGATGATATAACATGAGCCATAATAACTTATTGATACTGGTTGCCTTTAGGAAATATCGCAACACACACAACGCAACAAACAAGACAAGTGACTTATTCAGAGACACAAGCAAACATACCCACAACAGCAAGCACACGAAATAGGAAATCCATGACGTGGCAGTACGTGGCCATCTTCATGTGATTGAATTTACCATGCCGATAGTTGCATGTAATAGATGGTTGTACAAGAGTCAAAACTATCACTGGCATATGCTCCTATCTGCTGGAAAACTACTTATTGTCAACTCAGCTTTATGTTGACAAAGAAGTTATGAGTTTTAGAGCGCAACTTGTTGGTCAGTATATCCAAATCACTCTGGGGCATATGCCCTATGCTTTAAAGATTTTTTCATATTTCAACCCACCCTTGATGGATGAACATTGCATCTAGTGACTCAAGAACTATTACGACATATTACTTCTTTGTCCCCATGCTAGTTAGGAACCAGGATCCGGAGTTGGAGGCTGTAATAAAATTACGATATGCTTCCGTTACCAGTTGTCCCATATTGATTGGTTGCATGATCAGGACTTATGTCGTGGTTTTGAAATATTTCACATTTTTCATTAGTTTTGTATTATAAAACTTCTGCATGAGTGCTAAAATGATTTTTTAATAAAACATTTTATTTAAGTCAATACAATAAGAAATTACAACATAATTTGTTGAAGTATTGTCAATTAAAGAATAAAATTGTTCTGTCAATCTGTATAATCCTTTTGTGACTAAGAATTCATGTCGAATAAGTGTGATGATTTCGACAAATTTTCTTACATTTTCTTGAGATCAAAATTTTCTTACATTTGGGATCATTGGGAGTACTCGGGGCATGTTTCGTAACCTTGAGGCCATTGCCGTGCATCGCACGGTGAAGCCTGGATCGATTGGGCCAACAATAGATCATGCAAGCTTACTTGGCAGGCTGTATTTGAAGGAGAAATACTTTAGTGAACATAGGGGCATGTGCCCACCCTAAGTTTAATTTTCTATTAATTATGGATAATATAAATATTGAATCTCTGATTGTAATATTAAACATGTCAGACTAGTTGTAAATATGTTGTCAAATCATAAATTAAATTACAGAAACACCAAATTCTGACAAATTCATGAAATTCTATTAAATTTGACGAATTTTTCAAAATTTGATATTTCTGAACTTCGATTTATGATTTGAAAATATGTCCATAACTAATATGACATGTTTAATAGTATAATCATAGATTCAATATTTATATTTAACCATAATTAATGAAAAAGCTAAGGTAGACACATACCACTATGTCCACTTAAGTCATTATCTATTTGAACGAGCCCGGGAGTTGGAGAGTTTGTTTGTTATCCTAGACGTGAGGTGGGTCATCGTCATAACGAAGCTAAATTTGGCTCTGCCGGTGCGGCAAGTTGCATCACCGAAGCCTGTCCCCAAAGAAACAATCAAAATTCTCAATATACCAAATAATTAAGTACAGTAATACCTAAGAAAGAAGGTTACCATGATCCATAAGGAATAGAGCGAAATTAATGTGTTCAGTAAAAAGAAAACAGCATATATATTTCTATTCCAAAAATTCAAATAAAATGCAAATGTATAATCTATACCTATTATTGTGAATTGAAACGGGAGTAAAACGTCCTTTCGTACATTTACAAGTTACCTACCGGCTACCGGTAACACTGTAGAGTTAAATTTACACGAAACTAGTCCACGATAAACATTATGCATATGATGAGACAAACAAGATGACATAACATTAGCCCCAATAACTTGTTGATATTGATCACACATGTATCAACTTGATGGTTGCCTTTAGGAAATATTACAACACACAACGCAACAAACCCGATAAGTGAATTTTTCAGAGACAGGCAAACATACGCACAACAGCAAGCACACGAAATAGGAAATCCATGACGCGGCGGTGGCCGTCTTCAGTTATCGAAATTTGCAGGTACTTTTTGAATGTGATATGTTTAACATCCTCAACAAGAAGATCTTTGACTACTCCCCCAATCCATAGTAAGTTTACTGTGTTTTTTTCATGTTGAGGGAAGATTCCTTTGTGGTCCATGAAATATCTAACTAGTACCTAAAAGAAAAAGAAGGTTACCATGATCCATCTGAAGGAATAGAAATTAACATGTTAATTAAAAAGAAAACAACCTATATTTCTATTCCAAAAAATTCATATAAAATGCAAATGTATAATCTATATTCACCATGCATTGTCAATTAAAAAAGTGAGTAAAACACACCCTTTCATACATTTACGAATTACCAACAGGTAGAGTTAAATTTACACAAAACTAATCCATGAGAAACATTATGCATATGATGAGACAAACAAGATGATATGACAGTAGCCACAATAACTTGTTGATACTAATCACACATTATCAACTTTTGACGGTTGCCTTTAGGAAATATCACAACACACACAACGCAACAAACAAGACAAGTGAATTATTTAGAGACAAGCAAAACATACGCACAACAGCAAGCACACGTACGAAATAATAGGAAGTCCATGACGTGGCAGTACGTGGCCGTCTTCATTTGTACTGTATAGCTTAACCAAGCATCTTTGTAAGGCCCTCGAACCTGGCGGCCTTGTCGCCGAACTTGGTGGTCTGGTAGTACTCGAGGTAGGCTCCCCAGCTGTAGGGTCCTGGGTAGTCTGCTCGTGCTTCCCTCGCCGGCGCCACAACGGAGTCCACGCCGGGGTTGTAGAACGTGGCCATGGACAGCCGCCGTCCCTCAGTCCCTACGGCGACGCGGTGCACCGCACTCTTGTACACGCCGCCGCTGATGACCTCGATCTGGTCCCCGATGTCCACGAAGATCCTGTTGCCCCTGTTGGGCTTCACGGGGACCCACTCCCTGTCGCCCTTGAGGAAGTCGAGCCCGCCCACGGCCTCGTCCTGCAGCATGATGATGATGCCGCCGGCGTCGGTGTGCGCGCGGAGGCCCCACACCAGGTCCGGGCGCGGGCAGGCCGGGTACATGGCGAACTTGGTTCCGACGGACGGCGGCGCAAAGGTGTCCTTGATGTGGCCGGCGGCGAGGCCCAGGTTGAGGCTCATGCACTCGGCCAGCAGCTCGGCGAGGGACACCGTCTGAGCGATGTACGTGTCCACCAACTCCCTGCATATATATGTACACATAATAAGGAGTCAGTTGTACACGTTCTAATATATCAAGCTACTACTAGTACTAGAATATATTGTTACTGTCTGTGTCTTGGTTGAACATTAATTAATTAGTTTGATGAACCAGTTGTACATACATTATTTTCCATTTCATTGTCATTTGTTCAATAACTAGCTAATTTGCAATTAATCGAGGTCATGTTTATGTAGGATCTGACCGAGTCTGCGGCGAGATCTCCGGGAAGTCTGCTATGTTGCCTTTGGGGTGGTGCTGGATGCTGTAGGCGGCCTCCCAGTCCACCTGGTCGGAGGCGTGCTGCAGCAGGTTCTTGGCGAGGTCGGAGGAGTAGAACTTGCTCTCCAGGTGCTCTTCGTAGTGGCCGTGCACGAACCGCTTCACATCCTCCATCACAGTCGCGTCCACGCCGTGGTTCTCCAACTGCATGTGTGCATACGAATGCGCACGCATCAACTTATCAATCAGCAACAAGCTAATAAAACACGCACCGATGTATTATCATAAGCGCTACAACACCACGGCTGGTCGATTAATTGGTACAGTACCCAAAAGAAGCCCCAGTCTTTGCAGGCCTCGTGGAGCTGCGCCATCACTCGTGACCTCTCCGACTCGTTGCCGGTGAGGCCCTTGAGGTCAATCACAGGGATCTCCATCGATCTAATCTCCCTCGTTAAATTGGGCTACCTTTCGCTGCGTACAGTACAGCTTCTATATTAGTACTTAGCTGCTGCGGCCTGCGGTGAAGATATGCTATGAGATTAAGGTCCTATTTATAGCGGCTGTGCGCATGTTATAGTAAACAAATAAAATGTGGCACAGATAATATATTCCACCTATTACGCCATGAGGGGACCATAGATTCACAAGTGATGAATGATGAACCAATCTACCAATAATATAAAGGGATAATTATATGTACCACTAGCGAAAGGGAACGTAGCCTACTTGGTACAAGAGCCTCAAGTAGCATCTCCGGTTTTGGATTCGACTCCCTACACGAGTAAATTTTCTAGGCTTCAACGTCATTATGCTTTTAGTAGGCGATGCTCCCATCAACAACGGTGGTGAATTAGTAAATCTTGAGGATTTGCCAGTTCATTCTTCGGAGATGCTCATAGAGCTAGGGTTTACCTATGTGTGTTTATAGGGGTAAGTATGCATGCGTTGTGAGTGCCTCTGCCATTAGAAACATACCTAATCCGAGGTCTGCCATCATAAAATGATCTAATTTGGATTGGGCCATGAATCATGCAAAACATTACCCTTATGGTGATGGAGGATACAATACATATTTGTCCATGTTTCCTCTGTAAGTGTTGCATCAATAAATGGTTAATTCTATGTGACTTTTTATAGCATAGGGGTATGCTTTATAGGATTTAGTCTCGTAAAACATGGGATTTTGGCTCACCATATCATTCGACTCCAATTTATGTGGTTATATTGTGTTATGATTTTTGTGAGGAATTATATTTGTTTCTTATTTGTGAAATCAAAGTTTGCTCCATATATTACTGTTGATAGGTAAACAAGTTTTATGAAAAAAAGATTCAAATCAGGACTATCAGTGAGAAGAAAAAACATAAAACTTGTTAGAATAATAGAATCTTGTTGCAGCTGATGTGCTATATATAGAACGTATTAATTAGGCTAGAACAGAAACAAAAAGGTACATCTGCTGTGCAAAAATTTGGCGACTGCCGGCGGCTTGACCTAGCGTCGTCTTGAGTCGTCGTCATTGTTTGGAACATTGGATGATGAATCTATGGAGTAAGGAAATTTTGTACGGGCACGAGGATGCTGCGCTCGACCCATTTGCAAGTTGCAACAAGCCAACAAACAGCACCCGTTAGATCTGGTGACGTTTGCCTGGAGCAGTTGTTCCAGGCATAAACATATTCAGTAGGGAGTAGTCATCAATAAAAACGCCGAATCGTAAGCTAACATACTGCGTAGCTTATGCATGCAAGTCTCACTAAAGTATCGCAGACAGAAAACGAGTACCTCAACATATGTTTCTAGAACACTTCTTCCTATAAGTACGCTGCACCGATGAGGTCAAGTCCGTGACGTGATCCTTTCTCGCGCAAGCGCGATACGCAACACGCACGTTACTGGCTGGCCGGCCGGCTCCGCTGACCTCCACATGCTTGGCTTACTGTTACAAAATCAATGATACCTCTTTCTATAACAAAGACTCGTTATAGCTACGTCTCCCAAAAACTTGTAGCCACAACAGGCAAAACGGGTCATAGCTATAGCGGGGGATGTGCTACAGTGTTGATGAACCGTGGCTATAGAAGACACAATAGCCACGGTTCACAACATAAACAGTGGCTATAGTAAGCTCAATAGTCACGGTTGACAATGTGGACCACAGCTAATGCATATGCCTATTTCTTTTTTTGGCCCAATTGACCGATCCTGGTTGTCCTCTGAATATAAAATCACCATTTCCCACCAAACCCTAACCCATCTCTCTCTCTCTCTCTCTCTCTCTCTCTCTCTCTCTCTCTCTCTCAGCCGTCACCTCTTGCCTCTCCCTCGCACGCACGCGCCTGCTCCTCCACGTCGACGTCATCCCTCTCGCGTGCGCGTGGCCGACCCTCCTCCCTCTCTCTCATGCGTGACCAGCCCTCCTCCCTCTCATCTCTCGCGCGCATGGCTGGCCCTCCTCCCCGGCCCGGAGGCGGCGAGCAACGGCGGGCGCCCGTTCTCCATCTCGAGCCCCCCCCCACCCCCTGTTCTTCGCCGACGCACCTCCCCCTCCTCCTTTCGGGCGCCCTTCTCTTCCGGGTGCGACGGGCGGCACATCGAGCCGAAGGCGACCGGTCCCGTCCTCGCGGTGGCGGTGACGCTAATGGACGAGGACGACGCAGAGGCGAGCGACGGCCATGGAGGGGCGGCCGGATCCGGGGTCGCGCCCCTCCTCGCGGTGGTCGTGAACGCCACGGGGCGGCCGGATCCGGGGCCGCCCCTCCCTCGGCGAGCGGCGGCCAGATCTTGGGTTGCCCCACCTTCGGTGGCCATGAGCGCGGCGCTCGGTGGCCATGGCGTGGCAGCTAGATCCGGGGTCGCCCCTCCTTCGACGATCGTGAGCGCGACGGTCGGTACGACGGCGGCGGAACCGGTTGAATGGTGGTGCGGGCTCTCATGGGCTCTGCCTTTTTATTGTTTGTCTATCACTACAATAGCCACGGTCGACATTGCCAACCGCCCCTATTGTTGTGCTCTACAGCCACGGTTGACCCAATTTGCATTGCTACGAGATGTTTATCCGTAGCGTCGCAAACATAGCCACGGTTGAATTGGCCCGCGACCGTAGTAGTCTTCCAACCGTGGCTATAGTGCTTCATTGTTAAAGTGTTTGACCATTCATACAGTTGTTAAGTCATAATATTGAAGATGGATGAAGAAATTATCTAAAAGACCTTGACCATCCATATCAGTAACTAGTCTATCTCTATATTATGCTTTTAGTGATACGCTGTGTTCCTATCGATTGCGAGACGCCAATGGTGCCTTTGTCAATCATGAGGATTAGCCGACTCAATCTTCGAAGATGCTCATAGGGGTAGATTTTACGTATGTGCGTTCATTGGGATGAGTGTATGTGTTGCGAGTGTCCGAGTTGTACTCCCTCCGTTTCATAATACTTGTGATTCTAGCCTTGCAAATTTTTGCCAAAATACTTGTGATTCTCACATTTCAATGCATCATTCTCATTTTCCTATGCATCTCTATCTCTATATCTCTCTTCATAGTTTCCTGTACACTGCAGTTTAATTGCATCTTCTTAGTATTTTTTGTGCCTAGAGTTAGAATCACAAGTATCATGAAATGGATGGAGTATTATGTAATTGTAAAAAGGAAAAGAAATACTTTTAGGAAAAATAAGCATGACACATAAGAGTTGCATAGGGAAAAAACTAACAAAAAATTGATCATAGTAATTAATTTGATAGAAGAATCGCATGTGAAACTGCAACTTCGTAAAAAAAGGTAATACCTATTGCAAAAGGTAAATATGTAAGAAAAAAGGAATTTAGAAGTTTCGTAGGTTTGTAATTTTCGAAGGTAAAATGTTCATTTAACTATTGAAATGATGTACTTTGTTTATTTCACCAAATGTTTTGATAACATGAGTATTAAAGTCAATGCTAACCCCTAAGCCCTAAGACAGGCTCTTAGTGGGCTCTATCGGATCGGTTACAAGCCCAAAAATTATTGGATTCAGTAGTGTGCCACATTGTGTATGTCCGGAGACTTTTGCTATTTTAATCACCAACCAAGGGGCTTTCCTAGAAGGCAACATATCCTATGAGAACTCAATTCATATGAGAACTATGAGAACTCTAATCAACATCATACGATCCTCAATCGATGGCCAGGGGTAGAGGTGGGTTAGTTTAGCACTTAAACCCCACTAATCCCACCGTAACAAGTTTTTTCATTAATCCCCCGGCTAACAGCTCCCTAATCAGCCGAGCCAGCCGAGTCAGACGATCGAGCCACGAGGATGCGAGGGAGTCATTGTTTCTGGTCGCGGCTTCGCGTCAACTGGATGTGGCGGTGGCGTCTCGGCGTGGATCGTAAGCACGACGGCACCTCGCGTCGTGTGATCGCCTCCTGTAGTTTCTAATCATTTCGGCACCAGTATTTTATCAGTTGGCACCGCAATGCATTAGTATTTGATCTTCTCCTGTCCGTGAGTGCTGGAGAGGTTCTATCAGTTGGCGCCGCACGCCAATCGCAGGCCAATCAGGGAGATTCTTTCTTTTGTACGAAGCAGCAGTACATGTATTGGATCAATGACTTGGTCACCTCATCATTGATCAGACCATCTTATAGAAAGTGTATAGATGGACAAAAACATGTGTAGAAAGTGTGTCTTTCAAATAAATAGTTACTGGTTTTATGAGGACAAATAACAGAAGATAAAAGTCTTGTAAACAAGAAATATAACTCTAGCTTCTAAACATTATTTGGGCAATTGCGTGCATCATGATCCGATACTTCCTTGCATTTTCGACACTTCCTTCGTCTAGTCTTCTTCTCCTTGCCCTTCTTAATTCTTTTACACCTCCCTTTAGACTTGATATCATTTGGTGGATGTATACCGATTTCATCTGGAATTTTACCACCAAGGAATGATTCAAACTCATCCTGTTTGTTAACCATAACAGCAGGAACAATCTTTTGGAGAGGTTCTACTACGCTGGATAAAGTAGAATTTAAAAAGTCCATCCCTTGTTCAGAGTTCTTGGGCATTTGGACAAGATCTTCAAACTTGTTGCGTGAATCTGAAATTTTTTTCCGCATTGCCACCTCCATAGGATTTTAGGCTTTTCATCTAGTATGTTACCTTCCTCATCAAAGAATACTTCCCTGTAAAATTGAGCAAAATGTAAAATTGCGCAAAAGGTAAAATGAAGATCTATTTAATGATGTTGTTCTACATGTTTATTGATAGTGCTCTAAATATTGATAACTCATTTTTTAGACTACTGTCCTACCTCAGTTTATAGACTATTCTCATACCTCATTGCTATGGTTTTGGTGAACGGAGACGGAAACAAAACAACATAATATAGTAGGTTACCTTTTACATGTTTTCTCCCATCTCTTCATAATATATATTGATGGTATCTCATTTTGCTTCTCGGCTCTAAGTACTTGTATGATATGTCGACACGGGATGCCATAATACTCATATAATTTACAAGAGCACATACCAAACATGTTTGACTTGTTCATCTCAACCACTCGCTCTTTCTCGGATAGGCTGGTGATGGTGAAAATTTTTGTATCTTCACACTCTGAAATATCTTGAATAATGCAATGGCCTCTTGCAGCCACGATTTGTTCTTGGATTTTTCTGAAAAAATCATGTGTATATATGAGACTATAATTCTTCTCCATGGCCCATGGTGTCACCAGTCTCGGAGTGGTATTGAAAGTCGCCTAGAGGGGGGTGAATAGGCGATAATCCTGAAAATCACTTAATTTAACAAATTAAATACGCAGGAAAGATTTGTCCGACTCAAATGTCCGACTATAGTAGGATAAGTCCGACTATGGACTAATATCCGACTAGAGTAGGACAAATCCGACTCCCTCGTGTGGAAAAGGGGAACGGGAGTCAAGATGGACAAATCCGCGGAAATAAAGCAATAAGTAAGCAGCTAGCAACACTAGAAAGCTAGGGCTAAAAGAAGACAAACAAGCAAGCCACCTATGCAAGTCAATCTAGGAATTTAAGCAAGAACACCCTAGAGCTATAGCACATCAATTGTAAGAAATAAAGGGAGACACAAAGACACACGATTTTTCACCGAAGTTTAGCTCCACCAAGAAGCCTACGTCTCCGTTGAGGAGTCCACCAAGGACCGGGTTGCTCTCAACCCTAAACCTCGTCAAGCCGCCACAAAGGCCGGCTTAAAATCCACTAAATCAAAGCTCCACGAAGGGAGGGGCAATACAAACGACCCGAGTCTCAACCATAAGCTTGGGAGCTCGCCGGGTAACGCCTAACCGTCTAGGGGATGAATCCCCAAGAGTAACAAACACAACAAGTACCGGCGATGCGAAAGAATCAAGTGCTCTTGAGATGGAGATGAAGCTCAACGATTTTCTCCTCAATCTTCTCACAAATCCACCAAGGATTGGAGTGGGGAATCAAACTTGAAGAAGAGGAGAGCTTGAGTGAGTTGGGGAGTATTTTTGAGAGTGTGGGAAGTGCCAACCGGCCAAAAGTGGACGAGGTCCACTTTTATAGCCGGGGCACTCAAAAGAGCCGTTGGCTCGGATCCGACTCGGATATATCCGAGTGAGTAGGATAAATCCGATCTGCTAGGGTTTCGAAAGAATGGATTTCGCTCCGGAGTCCGAGTCTTAAATCCGACATAACTCGGGTATGTCAGAGTACTCTTGTGGAGTCGGATATGTCCGACGGAGTCGGATTGTCCGACTCCTAGGGTTTCAATCGTGTGCCACGGTTCCGGAGTCCGACTCTCTGTCCGATCGAGTCGGATAAGTCCGACTCTATGTGGAATTTTCTTTGGCTAGCTCTCCGGAGTCCGAGTCCAATATCCGAGTGAGTCGGATATGTCCGACTCCAAATGATATTTTGTGTTTGGAAGGAGTTTTGAGCACTTTCATTTTTCACACCTCACACTTGTGTGTCCCTCTTGATAGTATGGTGTTTCCTATACTCAAGACATAAATAAAAGGCTTCATAGCTTGATCTTGAGCATGAGTGATCCATTTTTCAAATCTTGCACGTATGAGTGAGTATGACCACTTCCTTTTTGTGTTTCTTTGCTCTCAATTGAATTTTAGATATGCACTTGCGCACAAGCTTATTTAGAATATTAGTCCTTTTTAATTGTATTGACGTCAATCACTCAAAACCATAATTAGGGGCCTAGATGCACTTTCGGGTATGGAGACTTGCATTGTCGGCTTTCAACTCCTCTTGGCGTTGGCACTCCAAAGCTGTGTCAAATCTTAGCCAAAACTCAACAAAGGTCAACTTTCTATGAATGAAACGACTAAAAAAGAATTTGCACTCTCCGATCGTGATGTAGTCCGAAGCATTCCTGCTAGAGGTATGTCCAAAAAGTATACTTGGAATCCATGATTCACGAATGGCAAACCTAGTGAAAACCACTCATTTTCCGTAAGTTGATAGTCACGTTACGAGAGAATTCCATTGTGACACAAAATCATCTGCATTCTCGGTCCCCCAAACACACTTGTTTAGTCTTTCCCAAAAAGTTTCATCATTTCTTATAGAGGGCCCGACCTTTTCAGGAACATTTTCCATGATATGCCACATGCAAAATCTATGAGTTGTATCCGGTAGAATCCGAGCAATAGCAGCCATCATACTTGCATCTTCATCTGTTGTTATCGGATGAGGTGGTACTCCACCCATAGCCTTAAGAAAGGTCTCAAACAACCATACATATGACTCAATCTTTTCATCCGATAAGAATGCTGCCCCAAGGAAAATACTTTGCAAATGATGATTGACTACTGTAAATGGCACAAATTTCATGTTATACTGATTGGTGGTATATGTTGCATCTACTGAAACCACATCACCAAAAACACTGTAGTTTTTTCTACATGTAGCATCCGCCCAAAACACACGAACAAGTCATCCTTGTTCATCCACCATGAAGTCATAAAAGAAGGCATGATTTACTTCCTTCTTTCGCTCAAGTTGTGCCACAAACATTTGTGCATCTGCATCCTTTATTTTTGTTACGAGGTCACGAAAATAGTTTTACAAATCCCTCTTTGTCCACCCAACATTCTCAAACCCACCCTCACTGACATGGAGAAGTCGATATGCTTGAGAGGTGCCAATGCTAGCCTTATGACAACTGAACAAAGTACTCTTTGCCCTCTCACTAACATTACGATTGGATCTTAGCAAATGCCTCTTATCGAGGCGACACAAAACCATGGTTATGCTCCAGAACCATTGAAAATATTCGATACTTCTTGTCACTGTCAAGCTTGACAACAACATGTGCATCGCAGCCACATCTGGATTCCAACATAATTGGTGACTTTCTTTTATTTTTGGATTCATGATTGCCTATTTGTACGGTATCCTGTTTGTACCCTTCCCTTGTACAACAATATCGCTTGAATAATATTTCGCCATTTTGCTTCTTGTGCCCTCCAACACGAACAGAGAAACAACATTCGTGTGCATATGACTTGTAAAATTTCTCAACATCTGTGAGTGTATCAAAAATCATTCCAACCACAGGCTTCAAATGCTCTTTGCAATTTGTGTTGACTGTGGCACTTGAATAAGGAACCTATAGAAGTGTAAAATTGTATGATCAGCAAACCAGGTAGCAGCCCAACATGTTTACTGTGTATAAGAAAATGTATGGCATATATGTTCTTTGCAACTTACGTCTTTACCAGGAGAAGATTCAGGCCGTGGTGTGCTCGGATATTCAATGTGGGCTCCAACTCCGGCGTCGATGGTCTCAATACAGGCAGAATCAACGAGTATCACGCTGGCGGCGGCATCCATGGCGGTGTAAACGTATCTCCCTGGCAGCGGCGTCCAAGACGGTCGCTGGAAATTGACTGCATACCAAACACCATGTTCTTTTGATGATCCAACACAACAATTACGACCCCTAAATCCCCAAGAAAAATACTACCGTTATGTCATATGCATACAGGAAAAATCTAAAAGCAAGAACACAGTGGCTACACTTTGATTTGCATTGAACAATTGATCATGAGTCATCATGATCACATGGATTGCATGACGGCCCAGCACCAACGCCCGACAAAATCCAGTTTCATAATGCATATAAAGAAAACAAAAAATAAAAACCTATTCCGCCACAAAACCAACTCACGTCGCCCCACTAGATCACAGCTATATACGTAGCTTGCGGCAGCCAACACTCACCTTCTGTCGTCGCTGCCGAAGATTAGAAACGACAGGAGATGATCAGATCACATGATGCGAGGTGCCATCGTGCTTCCGATCCACGCCGAGATGCCAAGACGTGACCGCCGCATCCAGTTGACGCAAAGCCGCAGCGCCCGATCAGAAACAACGATGCGCTCGATCGGCGGCTCCGTGGCTCGGCTGATTAGGGCGCTGTTAGCCAGGGATTAATGAAAAAAACTTGTTACAGTGAGATTAGTGGGGGTTTAAGTGCTAAACTAACCTAGCTCTACCCCTGGCCATCGATTGAGGATCCTATAGTGTTGATTAGAGTTCTCATATAAATTGAGTTCTCATAGGATACGTTGCCTTCCTAGAATGACCACAACATATTGAGCTTTGTTAAAATAACCATGAATCCATTGTCAATCTAGTAGAATGACCATCAGTTATTTTCTGGACGAAAATGTCCTCACTCTTTCTTATTCCTCTCCCGATCTCCCTCTCCTCTCTACTTTCTGCTTCTCTCCTAGCACCACAGACGCCCGCGAGTCACCATCCCAGCCGTTTGCGCCCGCGCCACTCTATGCGCTGGTCGTGCGCCACCAAGTGCCCCGGCCGTGCCGCTCAACATCCTCGCCGTCTGCGTGCTGCCATGCCTCGATCGAGCACCAGGGTCCGCGCCGTCGTGCCCTAGCCATCTGCTGCCGCCTAGCATCCCAGCCCGTGCCGCTGTGCCCTGTTCGTGCGCCGCCGCCAGCCCTCAACCCCTAGCATGTCCGACGGTGGGGTCGGAGTTACCTCTTGACTGCTTCGCTTCGTTCTGTAGGAGAAGGCATAGAGAGATGAGAGGAGAGAGGAAGAAGAATAGGGGCATTTTAGTCCAGAAAATAACTGATGGGTATTCTACCGGATTGACAATTGATTCATGGTCATTTTAACGAAGCCCAATATGCGGTGTTCATTCTAACGAAACCCCTTAGTTTCATCGTTAAAATAGCAAAAATCTTGTCTGAATCGGAGGGAGGTATTGAATCACTCGAGTTCTTATTCTAAACAATTCGGAAGGAATCAAATGGTGGAGCCCGAATTCACGCGAAAGAATGAAGACTATCGGATTTTTCCAAAAAACACTAAAGGTCATCACCAAATGTCACAGATCAAGAATTGATTCAATGCGGAGGTCGACCATAACATTATGTGATGCCGTAGACGGATGTGTGGCTATTTAGGTCCAAACGTTTTCTTCGTTTCTTGGTTACACTCGCACCCATCAATTCTTCTCGAAGCAAGAGAAAGTCATGAAATAATTTAATTTGTAGCAGCACCCTGACAAGATCTTGGAATGAATAAGTAAAAGGCACTAAAGCCCTTTAACTACTAAACTTTAATGCCTTGGCATAGGAAAAAGACACTAAAATTGCTAAAGGTCTTTAGGATCATGGGGCTAAAGAGGCTAAATGGCTAAAGTTTTGTCTCAATGAAACGAACATGTGGGCTAAAACGGGCTAAAGTTTAGCCCTTGAGGCTAAAAGGTGAGGTAAAAGAGAGGCTAAATTTTAGCCCAAAAGAGACACTAAACTTTAGCTTCAAAACTTTAGCATGCTACAGGAAACGAACACCTCCTTAGTGCCTCAGGAGGTAGTGCACTAAAAGATACTAAAAGTGTCTCAAATCATGAATTTACATAATTTATTAAGGACACATAAATATTTTATCTAAGAAATAATATTTCTACTTTCCATTAAAAATGAAATTATTTTGGATATTTGTAGTAATTTTTAGTTTCTGGATCCGAACACCCCCACTAAATTTTAGTGCACTAAAGTTTTATCCCACTAAAATTTTGTCACTATATTTTAGTGGCACTAATGAGATCCGAACACCCCATATATCGATCACTAGATAATTGTCAAGCTCGAGCAAAGTTTATGGCCTACTTGTGTAGTACGTTGTTTCATGAGTGGAAGTGATGCCTTTAACTTTAAGAGCATCTCCAACAGTCTTCCAATAATTCACTCCCAATATGTTAGAATTGGGAGGCTCCTAATACTTGTTTTCAAAATTTTAGGAGTGAGTGCTTCGAGCAGTCTCCCAATACCTCACTCCTAATAATTTCATCAATTTTATTTCTCTCTTTCTTTCTCATACATTAACATTATCAAAGTATCAATTTTATTTGGGAGGAGGAGAGAGACTCCCAATCTATTAGGAGGAGAGGGCTGAATATTAGGAGTCTCCCAACAAAAGTTTGGTATTGGGAGGCATATTGGAAGAGCTGTTGGAGCACCTCTCACTCCCAATATAACACTTTTTGAGTATTGGGAGGCATATTGGGAGACCGTTGGAGATGCTCTAAGGGCTATTGTGTTTTTATCCTTGATCCAACATCCAATTGTGATTTTACTCTCATTTTTTAACTTTGTGATTTTACCCCTACAATTTCAAAACGAAGGCAAAAGTTACGCCTATTATGGGTAATAAATCACAATAAAAAT
>JAUNZO010004405.1:0-12639 GCA_031894775.1 Chloris gayana
GTAGTACTAGTACCGAGTTTAAGACTCGACATTTGACGCGCCGGTAGGGGTCCCGGCGAGTTCTTAGCGAGTTCGATGGCTTCTTCGTTCAACATCGACTTCGAGCTCGGCTTCAAGATCCGCTTCGGATCCTTAGACTTCGAAGCTGATTCCGCCGGAAAATTGTTTTTGACGAATCCGACTCGTTGCCAGGCCGCAGCTTTTGAAACGCGATCACCTGCCATGGTTGATGCCTCCGACTCGGAACTTAGCGGATCCGACGCAGCTTTAGCGCGAGCCATCGATCCGCCTCGCGCCTCGGATCGGTGTCCAGTCCGCGACGATAAGCCATTTAACCGAGCCGGGTAACGACTTCGAGGAAGGTGCTCCAGCCTTCTTCCAAGTGTTCATGGCGGGCGCAGCTCTTCAACAACTTACCCCCGAGGAAGCCGCTGCTGAAACAGCCAGGATGGCGGAAGATGAAGCTAACAACCGCCAACGCGAAGACGATGAAGCGGATGGACATGAACGACCTCCGCAACCTTCAGCCGCGAATCATCACGCAAATGTTGTCGGTACTCGGCCAGGAGGGAGGGAGCGCTCCTGCGACTGCTCCCCTGCTACCGGACCGCTACCAGGGCAATCTGGAGACCCGGAGGAAAACTCTCCAGGATATAACAATCGACGGGGATGTCGCAGTGGAAGACGCCATCGGTCTTCCAGCAGAGCATTGGATTTAAACTCCATGGAAGTGGAGATGAATGGCGCCCGAGTCTTCACATCGCGATTCACAATATTGTGGGAGTAAAGCAAATTCTTGAGACAATACCGGAAGAAGTTTTCAATGCTACGCCAGGATTGCGGCGCGCGCTGAATTTGGTAGATGCGGCAGCTCTACAAACAAATCAGCTCGTCCATGATCGATCGGAATCCTCTAGTCGCTCGCGTTCCCACTCGCAGCGGCCGACAAGGGCCCTGGTCTCGAAGGAGCTTCCTCCGGTGGAAGGCTTGGACCCCGGCATACCCCAATCGCAGATGCACATGAACGGGCTCCAGTATCAAGATTTGCGTGTACCACTCAATGGTAATCGTGACGTTCGAAACGTGCCGATCGATCGCCATGCGAGAGAGGCGAGAGGAGCGCAGAAGACATGAAGAAGACGAGAGGCGACGGACTGGTCATGTTGATGATCGTCCACGGGATCATGCCCCGCCATGCCCGCGTTTGAACAATTCACCACGTCATGGGCCGGCCGCTTCGGCGCCGCCCCGGTGGAAATTATCCGCGCAATGATCATCGAGAGCATAATAATAGGCATGCTCATCGGGATGAACGGTCCGTGAAGGGATGATCGTCGTGACACTAGAGACCGAAGAGGGCGAGATAACCGGACAGAGACGTTGAACCCCGGCGCGCCGACAATGATCGTCAAGCGGCACCTCCGCCTCCACCTCCATCACAACATGAAGAACCAGCGAACAATGATTGTCAAGCGGCGCCTCCACCTCCGCCTCCGCCTCCTTCACGGCACGCGGAGCCGGTGAATAATGATGGTCAAGGTGGTTCGGGAGATAGATATCAAGATGATCGCTATTACGACTATTCCGACGATAACGAGAGATCGCAGCTATCGGCATCGCCCTAGCCGTCGATCTCCGTCACCGGTCCGGACCGGTCCGGAAGATGATGAATACTCCGTAATCCCCGCTTTCACGCGAGATTTACGCATTTGCAAATACCCGGGGATTTAAGCCCGGGGCCATTGACAAATATGATGACAAAGCACCTCCCGCTGAGTGGCTTCGTATGTACACCACCGCAATTCGGTCAGCGAAGGAGATACGTTTGTGCTAGGTAATTATCCGCCGATGTGCATGGAGCAGGCCGGACGCTTGTGGTTGCAATCCCTACCCGAGAAATCCATCTCTTCCTCGGGGAGACCTCACCAAAAAGTTCGTAGAAAACTTTCGGACGACTTGTGAGAAGCCAGGGAACTACTTCGACCTCAACAGGCTGAAGTAGAAGCCCGACGAGACCCTCACCGACTTCATCGAGCGTTTCGCAATAAGAAGGCCTTGATCCCCGATGTTCCCGATCAGCAAGTAATTGCTGCGTTTCAAGCTGGCGTCCGAAGTGAAGCATTAGTTCACAAGATTGGAAGGCGAAATCGGAACCTTACCATGACGGAGTCGTAGTGCTTCAAGATAGCGGACGATTATGCTGCTGGTGAATCGAATGTGGTCAATTTGTGCGGGAACAAAGGGAAGGAACCGAAGCATGACCAAGGCAACCAGTCTGGATCGAAGAACAACAATAAGTGCAAGGCTGATCACCTTGTTGCAGCTGTCGACCGATCCCATGGAGGAGACCGGCCGGCACCTCCTAAGAGAGGTCCAAGAGAACGATTGTCGTTTGAGACACTTCTAGACGGCCCTTACATGATTCATAATGGGAATCATAAAGCTAAGGAATGCTTCCTGTTAAGGCCGTTTGCTCGGCTCGCCTTAAAGGTTGCACCCCGACCTGCTTCATAGGAATCAGAGAGATGACAAGGGCAAGGATAAGGAGCGCGACGACAATGCGGATGACGAAGACTTTCAAGAACCAGCTCAAGAGGTGAACATGATCTATGGAGGTCCGGATGCATATGAGTCAAAGCGGAAGCAGAAATTGGCGTTCCGGAGGTCAACGCCGTTGCTCCCGCTACTCCCGAATATCTTCGGTGGTCCGAGGTGCCCATCACATTCAGCAGGGCGGATCATCCGGAGGTGTTGCCGAAGGCTTGTAAATATCCACTCATCCCGGCCCCCATTGTTCACAAGGTGAGACCGAAGAGAACTTTCATTGATGGAGGGAGCTGCCCGGATATCTTGTTTGCTAAAACTCTACCGCAGCTTGGCCTTTCCGTAGCTGATTTGGAGCGCAGTGTTTCACCGTTTCATGGTATAATACCCGGGCGGAATAGTTACCCCTTGGGGCAGATTTCTCTGCTAGTAACTTTTGGGACAAAGGAGAACTACAGGAGGGAGAATATTATCTTTCGGGTGGCTGATATAGAATCGGCGTACCATGCTATACTCGGAAGACCGGCTCGGCAAAATTTATGGCCATCCCAAATTATCAATATTTGATGTTGAAGATGCCTGGGCCAAATGGGGTCCCTGTCGTTTCGTGGTGATATCAAGACCGCTTATTCTTGTGAAGTACATAGCACGAGTTGGCATCTCGTGCCAATTCGGAAGTTGAACGTCGAGAGATCGGAGAAGCAGCTGAAGCTCGGAAGTACAGGCAAGATTAGAAGATGAAGTTCCAGTCAAGAAGGTTGCGAAGGAGAAACTAAAAGCTGATGCGAGTGGTCTCCAAGACTCGTCCAGCCTTGATGAGTCGGACCCCTCCAAGGTCACCCATATAGGGGCTGACTTGGGGGATAAATAGGAAAGCGCGCTCATTCTTTTCCTCCGGGAAAATAGGGATATCTTCACATGGTAGCCTTCTCGACATGCCGGGCGTTCCTAGGGAGAAGATTGAGCACGCACTCGTTGGTGCGTCCCGATGCAAAGTCGATGAAACGAAGCTCCGGAGGTTTGCTCAAGACCGCAAGGAGGCCATCAAGAAAGAGATAACTAGGTTGTTAGCAGCTAAGTTCATTAGGGAGGTGTATCATCCAGATTGGCTTGCCAATCCGGTTCTTGTACCAAAAAAGAATACTAAAGAATTAAGAATGTGCGTTGATTATACTGATCTCAACAAAGCCTCGCCTCGAATTGACCAAGTTGTTGATTCGACCGCTGGGCTGCGAGCGTCTTAGCTTCCTTGATGCTTATTCAGGGTATCATCAAATACCGCCGAAGGTTGAAGACCAGATAAAGACCGCGTTTATCACCCCTTCGGAGCATACCGCTACACTACTATGCCATTTGGATTGAAAAATGCCGGAGCTACATATCAGCGCGGCATACAACGTTGCTTGGATTCGCAATTAGGAAGGAATGCTGAAGCTTATGTTGATGATATAGTGGTAAAATCTCGAAAACCGAAGATCTTCTCTCGACCGGCGAGAGACCTTCGATAATCTGCAGAATTTTTCTATGAAGCTAAACCCAGGAAAATGTGTGTTTGGAGTTCGTTCTAGGAAGCTACCGAGTTATCCGATATCATGGAGAGGTATTGAAGCTAATCCAAAAAAAATTCAGACGATTGTTAACATGCAACCCCGAGTTGCTTGAAGGATGTCCGGAAGCTGAAAGGCAGTATGGTGGCTCTCAACCGTTTCATTTCAAGACTGGGAATACGTGGACTTCCGTTCTTCAAGTTACTCAAAAAGCAAGATAAGTTTGAGTGGACTAATGAAGCACAAGTTGCGCTTGATCAACTTAAGGAGTACCTTAGTAACCCTCCGGTATTGGTGCCGCTAGAACCTGACGAGGTTATTCAGTTATATATCTCCACAACGACCCATGTGGTGAGCACGGTTCTGGCGGTTGATCGGAAGGAAGAAGGACACCTGCAATTGGTGCAACATCCGGTCTATTTCGTAAGTGAAGTTCTTACTGAATCAAAGATACGATATCTCCAATTGCAGAAGTTAATATATGTTGTAGTGATAACTTCTCGGAAGCTGAAGCATTATTTCCAAGCGCATCCCATTGAGGTTAAGACCGGGTTTGCCATTGGAGATATTGTTCGAAACCGAGAAGCGATTGGCCAAGTTGCTAAGTGAGCTATAGAACTTGGCCAATATGAAATTACGTTTTCTTCGCGAACGGCTGTTAAAGGACAAGCATTAGCTGATTTTATAACAGAATGGTTGGAGACACAAGTGCCGCGGGATATTCAAACGTTGGAGTATTGGGAGATGTTCTTTGATGGGTCCCTGCAGCTTTCAGGCGCGGAGGCTGGGGTGGTACTTCTCACCCCGCAAAAGGAACCACTTAGATATGTGTTACAAATGCATTTCCGAGCCTCCAATAATACATCGGAGTATGAACCTTTGCTTCATGGGCTTAGAGTAGTCTGTTTCACTAGGAGTCCGACGATTGGACATTTATGGTGATTCAATATTGGTGATAAGCCAAGTTAACAAGGTGTGGAATGCTCATGATGATCATATGATCGCTTACCGTCAAGAGGTTCGGAAACTTGAAGATAAATTTGATGGTTTGCGATTTTCTCATATACTCGCGCGGAAATAATTCTACTGCGGATGAGTTGGCCAGATTGGGGTCTTCACGACAAGCGGTTCCTCCCGGCGTTTTTCTTCAAGTGTTGGATAAACCATCTATAAAGATAGAGCGCAAGGCTACTATTACAGAAATCGTGGATGAAGCGGTCTTAAAGAGTCGGGAGGAGAAAGCAGTCTTGAAGGACCAGGTCGATGATGCGGTCTTACCGTAAAAGATAGCGAGGCGAGCCCAACCCCGATGATATTCAGTCATTGGATGTTATGGTTATTGATTCTGATTGGCGTACTCCGTATCTTGACTATTTACAATCTGGTAAAACTCCAGAAGATAAAGTGGAGAAGCAAAGATTGGAGGTTCGAGCCCGCAGTTATTTAATTCTCGAAGGAGAAGTATATAGGCGCGGAGTTAATATTTTGATGAAATGTGTATCGGTTTCGATGGCATTCAATTGCTTGAAGACGTACACAAGGGAATTTGCGGAAATCATGCTTCTTCAAAGACACTAGTTGGGAAGGTATTCAGACAAGGATTTTATTGGCCTTCAGCGACGGATGATGCGCATAGAGTGGTTAAAAATTGTCAAGGATGTCAGTTTTTTGCAAGACAGACCTCATACTCCGGCTCATGAGTTGCGGTTGATTCCAATGACTTGGCCTTTTTCTACTTGGGGGCTGGATATAGTTGGACCTTTTAAGCGGGCACCAGGAGGATTTACGCACATTTTTGTGGCAGTAGACAAGTTTTCCAAGTGGATCGAGGCTGAAGCGAGTTACTAGTACAACTACAGCTCAAGCGATCAAGTTTTTGCAGAACATCTTCGTACGTTTTGGGGTCCCATACAAGTATTATTACTGATAATGGGCATCAATTCACTTCGTAGCTCTTCAAAGACTATGCTGAGAGTTTAGGGATTAAGGTGCAATATGCGTCGGTGTCACACCCGCAAAGCAATGGACAAGTGGAACGAGCTAATGGAATGATTTTGACCGGTCTTAAACCAAGAATTTTTGACCGATTGAAGCCATATGCAGGAAAGTGGGTTAAGGAATTGCCCTGGGTGCTTTGGGGGCTGCGCACTAATGTTAGCAGAGCTACAGGACAGTCTCCTTTTTCTTTGGTGTATGGATCCGAAGCCATGCTACCTACAAAAGTGAATATGGTGTCAGCTCGGGTACGATACTACGATGAAGAAAAATTTGATGATCAACGTCAGGTTGAACTAGTTGCTACGAGAAGAATTGAGGGATCAAGCTCTGATTCAAGCTGCTAAATATCATCAGGGATTGCGTCGTTATCATGATCGTAATGTTCGTACACGGGAGTTCCAAGTAGGAGACTTGGTTCTTCGGAAGATTCAGTCTAACAAGAACAGGCATAAGTTGTCACCGAGTCTGGGAAGGACCCTTTTTGGTTAAATCGGTCTCCGGACCGGGGCTTATAGGCTTATGACCCTGGAGGAAGAAGAAATCCCAAATTCCTGGAACATTGATCAGCTTCGTCGTTTTTATACTTAAGAGTATTTCTTGTAAAGTTTTTCATATTATAATAAAGTAATTTTATCTAATGATAATGTGTTTGTTTTTTGTGTCTCCATACTTTAATTTTGAATTAAATTATTGAGCCAGGGGCTGTTATGTTAAGAGCAATCTGTGATATTTTGCTATTCTTGAATAATAAGACCAGTCATTTAGTTGACAGATTGCTATGTTAAGAGCGGTCTATTTAAATTTAAGTTTAAGACTCGGTATATTCAGAAAGGATATTGTATAGCATTCTTTCTTATGAATACTGATTGGTAGGCTGTTGTGTTAAGAACAATCTGTGAAATCTTAAAATCTTACAAGCTAGCTTTTTTGCTTATGTTACATGATCTTGTTAAAGTAAGCTATAATTATGAATTGTGATCTGTGCTTGATGAAGAGCCGTAGTTTGATCATAATTATTTAGTTGAAATAACCATCATGTCTTAGGTAAATAAGTTAGTAAGTATGATGGTGAAACCAGTATTCATATAGAAAAGAAAAGTGACTAGTATTTAAAAATAAATAATGTGATGATCAAGATGTTCGATTACAAGATGGCCCTATTACACAATTTTCTAAGCAGGACCGCTGGAAGTACCGATGTCACCGGTCTTGGGATTTTCTTCAAGTTTATCATCCAGTGTTTCTTCAGAATCAGAAGAAGATACCGGTAAATCCCTATCAAGATCTTCGAAGGCATCTTCTATTGTCCGCTTGGCGGCGGTTGCTGCGTCCCGAGCATCTTGGTCCAGGGCAAAAGCCGCCGGCGCTATGTTTAAAGGGACACATGTTGGATCAAGAGGAACATCTTCCACCAACTCGAGACGGTGCCAATGAGTGAATTCCTCAGCTCGTTGAACCGGTCTTCAGTAGTATTAGGGTGAGCGCCATGCCTAATAAAATTAAAATCACATTCTTCGACCGGAGTCCAAGACTGGATGATAGCGGCGATGTGTCCTCCTCCTGCAGCAGCAACCATCCTTGAATGTTCTCTCGATTCTTCTAGGGATTGCCCGGATGGCGGACTCGAGGTCTATCACATTGGGATCAATAGTTTGACCGCCATTGAGATATTCCGAGTGCGCACTATACCTGCAGTAAGTTCTGAAAAAACAAGCAAATATTTAAGAGAAAGATATTGCTGAAGACCGGTATTTTAAAAAAGATGACATAAGAGTGAACAAGAAAGATGGGACTTACGTCCGTGCCTGATCTCAGCAGCTCCGAATCTGCCCTTGATGTTCGTGTTTGATTCTCTCAGCTTGGCTTCGATTTTCAGCAAACGCTGAATTTCACGATCTTTTGCCCGGAGAGCAAGTTGAGTGGATTCTTGGGCGGTCCTCGTGGCGTTTTCCTTGTCCGCTTGCGCTGATTTTGCTGCTTCTAAGGCTTGAGCTAGTTCAGCCTTCAAGCGGGCATTCTCGGTATCCAGCATCTTGTTGGAGCGAAGGGTTTGAGCCAAGATACTATCTTTGGCAGTAAGCTCGCCTTCGAGTTCTCCAATCCGCGCCGCTTGTTGCTCTTCGACACGAGAACCCTCTTTAAGTGCTTGCTCTTGAGCAGCTGCCTTTTCAAGTAAGGACTTCTTCGGCTTTTTTGTGAGCAGCAGCAAGGTTTTCGAGCGCTGAAATCAAGAGTGGGACTGGTCGGGAAGGGAGGCAACCGGGAAAAATATGGAATATATAGGAAAAATCGAGAATATTACTCGATTAACTTGACGAAGTCCGATGATTTCTTGTCGGCGCTCTTCCATCATTCGATGGGTGTTTTGCAGATTGGCCTCTCTTTTTCGAAGATCATCTTCCTTGGCCTTCGGACCGGCGGTCCGAGATTCCAGTTCAACCAATCGCTCTTGATTGGTGCAGAGCTCCTCCTGTAAGCGGGCGATGATAGCGGTTTTGGCTTCGGAGCTTTTGAGGAGAACCTAAAGAGAAGATTGAGAGAGTTAATAATTAGAATGCGATTGCCTAGAGAGATTTTTGAAGCAGAGGGTATACCTGGCCGGATTCCGAGAAATTCTTTAAGGCCTCTTCTTCTTGAAGGGCGTCCCATTGAGCTGTAGCGGTGAAAGTCCCGGCTCCGCTTGAACTGTCTACCTCCACGTCTCCAACTACCATTTTAGCCAGCCTTTGGTTCTCCGGGAGATTTGCGTGTTGTCCTAGGCCGGCGAGGAATTTCTTCCGTCCATACCGGTCCCAGTGATAGCTCCGGAGGAATCCGGAACAAGGTAGCTTGGGGAGGAGGATTACCGAGAAGATGGACTTTCAACAATGGTAACCTGCTCTTCAGTTTCTATATTCGAGGCGGCAGGGAGTTCCTCCGTGGATGCCGCACTCGAGGTTCCGTGATTGAAGTAGTGGGAGCGGAAGCAGGAGCACTACCGGTCCGAGAGGAAGAAGCAGGAGCGGTACTGGTTTGAGAAGCGCCGGGAGCGGGACTAGTCCGAGATGGGCCAGGAGTAGAGGCAGAAACACGACTGGCGGGGGCTGTTGAAGAAGCTTTATTTCTTAAAAAGCTAGCTATGCTGGCTTGGAAGTTAGAAGGGATCCTGTAAGAAAAAAGCAAATGTAATAAGACCGGAGCAAGGAGCTTTGGCAGATGGAATAATTCAGAAAAGAATTAGTAATATAAAAGACTTACGAGGAAGCTTTCTTGAAGCCGGTGGAGGTCTTGATCTTCTTAGGCGTGCCTTGGGTGTCTCCACCGCTTCTCTCTGCAGTCCTTTTTCCGTTGGATTGGCTTGCGGAGTTGGAACTGTTTCTCCGGCATCACCGAGACCGGTCCGGTGGCCATATCGGGACCTTTTGGGGACTTTAGATAAAGGATCAACCAAGGAAGAGGTACCTTGAGTCTTTCCCAATGCAGCTTCAAGAATGGCCGGAGCGGCCCGGCGATCCCTTTCGACGGCTTCTTCTTCGCGTCGTTGGTCTTCAAGCTTTTGCTCTTCCGAGCGAGTATCGCCGGGAGCGGCGGAAGAAGCAATGAGGTCTGCCGATGGTCAAGGAAGTAGTACGTTTTCTTGTACTAGGTGCTTGAACCACGGTCCCGGACTTAGTGATCTTTGGAGCTATACTCGGGAGGCAAAGGAAAAGACCGGTCCGAAGGCCTTTGAGTCGGACCGGCTTGAACAGCTAGGGGAGGGGTATTGTTGGCATAATCTTCTCCCCAAGTGTCATTGGGAGGAAGAGGAGGGTGACTCCTGTAGTTGTCCATTTTCTGCAATTATAAAGATTGAGTTTTCGTAAGCAAATGATGGTAACAAACGACGGAGATTTGAAGAAACAGGAAGAGGTACTTACGGGGTCACGAGGATTGCATGAGCTGAAAGCCGGACCCACTCTTGTGCATCCGAGATAGATCTGGATTTGGCTGGAGCATTTGCTTGATGCGAGCTTCTAATCGCTCCTTGTCGGGAAGAAGGGTTCCATCCAAAGGCATAGCGGTGTCTTCGTCAAAGAGCCAAGCTGGATGCTCTTGCCTTTTAAGAGGTTGAACTCCCCGCACTATGAAGCTCCGCAGAACTGTCTCGGCGGTGACACCTCCGACGTCCTTCAAGTATCTAATGCAAGCTAGGAGTGCAAGAATTTCGTTGTCTTCTTTGAGCTTTTCCCTAGTATCTCGCGGTAGGGAAATTCTTGGCTATTTTAGCGCTGAAGGCAGGTAATGCTGGTTGGGGATTGTCGCAGAAGAACCATCCTTTTTTCCAATGGGCTATGCTCTTGTTCAAGGACAGAGAAAAATATTCATCTACGCTCCAAAGCATTGGATTCCTGCTCCGCCAACCGCAGCTTGGCGGTCCGATGAAGGAAGTGGGCGAATTTGGAACAGATATCTGGAATAGCTTGAAGTGGGGGAGAACTCCAAGGAAAGCTTCACACAGGTGGATAAAAAGGCAATTTGTAGGATGGAGTTAGGGTTGAGGTTCACTAACTCCCATCCGTAAAAAGAAAAGAAGTCCTCCGAAAAAGGAACAGCAAGGGAGATCGAGGCCGCGGAGGAAAAAAGCCTTGAAGACTAACCGTTGAGACTCATCTATTCCCCATGGGATTTGGCCAGGGGAAGGGACGCTCCAATTCAGGATAGGTTGAGGAGGAAGATATCCGTCACGAACTGCCTCATTGAGGGAGGCTTCGGTGACCTTGCTGTTACCAAGGTCTTGGATACCAAAAGGAAGCTGATCGCGAGGAACGAGAGGAAGAAGACGCGGGGATGGCGGCGGATTTCTTCTTGCCCATCTTGAGAGATGGAAAAGGAAAGCTTGAGATTGGTTTATGTGGAAGAAGAGAGCCAAAGGACAAAGGCAAATGGCGGGCGCGTATGAGCTTCGAGAGCAGGGTTGACCTGGGTCGACCTTTCGTTTCTTTTTATACACACTGGATGGGCCCGGGGCTGAAAAGTTATTGGGCTATTTTGAGAGGCCCGATGGATTTTTGCTGTTAATGACTTATGTCGTAACTACGCAATTATGACCTAACGGCCATAAGGAAATTAATGATCTGTTATTTGCGTTAAATATGACTTAACGGTCATAAGAATAAGCCATCATGCTTTTTGAGAAAGTAAAAAGCGGTCTGAAATACGGAAGTTTTCAGATAGAAATTAAAGTAATACTGAATTTTATAATTCAGTAGTATGAGAGAGTTAGATTTTACATAACTCGGTGATAAAGGATGCCTTAGGCTGTGGGTGTTAATCATCCGTCCGATTATAGGCTTTGGAGACTCGAGTCGCTGTGAGAATATAGGGAATAAACTGATCCGATCAACCAGAATTTTGGTTCTTAGTGAAATTTCACTAAGCGGATTATGAGTTCAGAGCTGATTTAGGCGGTCTGTTATGTGAAACTGGTGAAAACATCCAGGAGATATGAAATTCTGACCGGTATGACCGGTCCGAAAAATATGTTCTTGGCAAAAAAGTGCTGAGAGGAATGTGATTTGAGGGAAAATAATAAAGCATAGTCTCTCAAAAAGACTCTTGCATTATTTGCGATTCCCAAATGATACAAGAGTCGGGGGCTATACCTAATTAGGTGCACCCGACCGGTGCACCGTATTTAAGAGCGGTCTGTAGAGATCTTGGAAGTGGAAAAAGATGGAAATTGAAAGGAGCGGTCTGAAGAAATTGCATATTAAAGGAAATAATGAAGAATCAACTAGTGGACTCTTGCATTATTTGAAAAGAGTTCAAATGATCCAAGAGTCGGGGGCTATACCCAATTGGGTGCGCCTAGTCGGCGCACCGTGAGAAGAATAAGCTATGATTACCTAATTAGGTGATATGAAGGGTGAAAAACAATAATTTTTTGGGCTTCTTTTAAAGCACTTGTGAAGAAAGAAGAACGAGTGCAGCAGATTGGAGTTCTTTTAAATTTTACCATGAATAAAGACCAACATGCAGAAGACCGGTTAGTCTTATTCAAGGTTAAATCAAAAATTACTCGGGGGCTGCTGTCGTATACTTGCCTTATGGGTATACGGATGATGATGGAATGGATGCGCAGAGACATAGTGACAAATTAAGGAAGATAAAGATGATGGCGATAGACAACAGACTGGTTCTTGACCGGTCTGGAATAATAGAAGATCCCGTATACCGGTATGGAAACGAGGCGGATACTAAGACCGGTGTACAATGACTTGAGGAGCAAGTTATTGAGCAATTCTTAGTCCGATTAGGACTCGAATCAATAAAGAAAGTTAGAAATAGAACTCCATATATATAATCTGTGTAATTGACTAGGACTCTGCATGTAACCCCGACTCCCCGGATATATAAGGCGGAGCAGGGACCCCCCGAAACGATCCGAGATCTTGCAATTAGCAAATCGCTAAAGGCAATACATAACATACAGGACGTAGGGTATTACTCTCGATCCGAGGGGCTTGAACCTGTCTAAAATTGCGTGTTCCTGTGTGTTCTATGTGTTGCGCCATCGAATTCCACACTCGTG
>JAUNZO010004407.1:0-18608 GCA_031894775.1 Chloris gayana
AGCTTGATCTCTCAAACTTATCTTGCTTTTTAAGTAACTTGAAGAACGGAAGTCCTCGAACTCCCGGTCTTGAGATAAAACGACTAAGAGCTGCCATACTGCCCGTCAACTTCGAACATCCTTCAAACAACTCGGGGGTTGCATGTTAACAATCGTCTGAATTTTTTCTGGATCGGCTTCAATACCTCTCCATGATACCAAATAACCTAGTAATTTCCCGAACGAACTCCGAATACACATTTTCCTGGGTTTAACTTCATGGAAAAGTTTCGCAGATTACTAAAGGTCTCTCGCCAGGTCGGAGAGGAGATCTTCGGTTTTCGAGACTTGACCACTATATCATCAACATAAGCTTCCGCGTTTCTTCCCAATTGCGAATCCAAATGTAACAACCCACGGTAATGCAATGCATTTCATGGCATTCATGAGCATGTCATCCCATTTTATTTGTGAGATCATCAAGCATGTGATAATAATCATAAGCATAAAATGTCAAATTAACTAAAGACTAAAGGAAATGATAAGAAGAGATGGAATGAGAGGAATTTTTAGAGCGTCGGAAGGTTGCTTTTTAATTAAACGAAGCCCGGGGGTTTTATGCAAAATGACCGCAGCCCCCTGTCGGCCTCTCTTCTTTCTCTCTCTTCCGCGTCTCGGCGCCGCCGCCGGCCGGGCCGCCTGTCCGGCCGTCGCCACGCCACCCCGCCACGCGAGTAGCTCGGAGCCACGCAGCTGCCGGCCGGGAACCGCCTCGGGAGGGAAATAAAAGCCTCGCCGGCTCCCATTTCTCCTCTTTTTCCCCTCTGTTCTCCCCGCCACTTCCGCCACCTGCGGAGCCTCGCCGCCGGGCCGCTCCGGCACCCCTCCATCCGAACCACCACCGGCCGGAGCTCCGCGAGTCACGGCAAAGCTTCCCAAGCCTTTCAATTCGCTTGAGCCGCCCTGTTCCGTCGAAGCGAAGCCGTTCTCCCCGTCGGACCGTCTCCGTCGTAAATCACCGCGGCTCCAAATTCGTCAACTCCGGTGAGCCTTCGTTCGTTTTCTTGGTTCGGGATGATGCGCAACCCTTTACTCTCTGTTCTTTGTCACTTACTACCGTATCTCGTCCACGAGAGGCGAGTAATCGACGACCTTCTCCAACTCCGGCCGTCATCGTCCGCCACACCACGGTGAGCACCCCTCCCAGGCCTTGCTCATGTACTTTCGAGTCCACAACGAGCTTGCGCATGCTCCGTAGCCCGCGCCGGCGAGTTTTTCCCGGTTTTCATGGTCCGTGTCGAGCTTGCGCCGTCGCCGGAGGATGCGCTCCGGTCGGACCTCGCCGCCGGCATGCTTCCGGCCGAGCTCATGCTCCGTCGTGTGCACCGGAGTGTTCTCCGCGTCGTGTGGGTGCTTTAGGTATGTGCGCGGCGAGCTTTGGCTCACCGGCGGTCAACTACGGTGACCGCGCCGCCGCCGGCCCTGTCGCCGGGGTGGAGCCACACCGCGGGCCACACGCCGTGGGATCGTGTGTGGCTACGCGGGATCGGGTGTGGCCAACCCCGTGGCCCTCCGTGTGGCCCGGAATTGAATTTCAATTTCCAAAATTCGTAGAAAATTCAATAAAATTCAGAAAAATACCAAACCAACTTTGTTAGACTCGGAAAAATGAAATCTATCCATTTGTGAAATAAAATAATTAGTTTGAATAAATTTATCTATAATATGAAATTAATCACCTTTCTTTAATAAAGGGAAACTATTATCTTATGTAAATAAAATGTTTAATTATAAAAAAATAATTCTAGTTAGTAAAGGAGATACTATGAGATGAAATTAATAATGAAATTTATTTTCCAAAATTAAACTTAAAGTGTATCATTATTTAAATGACCCCAATGTATTAACCTTTAATTACTTAAGTTAATTATTTACTTATTGATAAATAAATCAGATTAAAGTGTTAATTATTAAACTTAAGTAATTAGTGACCTTAATTAAGTAAATAAAGAAAACAAAATTTATTAATAATAATCTTAATTAAACAAGTGTTAATCGGCATAATTAATTGTTAATTAATACTTAATGAGCATACTTATCTTTAATCTATCCACTAACTAAAATGATTAATGCACTCTTGCATACTTTCATCATGGGCATTCATACATACATGTTGTGATTCGCGATGCATCTGCTGGTCGACTAGGTTCGAAGTAATCGAGGTTCCACCCGAGGCGAGTCGAGAGCCGGGGATCTCGAAGTCGACCCAGCCGCCGAAGAGACTAACTTCGAACAAACTCAAGGCAAGCCCCGGTGCATCCTACCTATGTTTTTAATTATTTTACTTTATCACATAGTACAGTTATGCTTGTGCATTAGGTGTTAGGGTTTGGTTGAAACCCTAGATGCATTATGGTAGGTTTCCGTGTGTTCTCTTTATACTCGGTACAGGTAGCTCAATAGAGGCTAAGCTTAATTCATAGTCGCCACGGTAGATGGTTAGGGCACTTAAAGCATGGAGGCTTTAAGAGTTTGTGTTGACACTAAAGATGATGAGAGTGTTAATGAAGTTGAGACCGGACGGGCCCCGTAGGAGAAAGGGCAAGACGGAGATGAGGTCTTGCAAGGTGGTAGCCCCGTCTCGTGTCGGTCAAGGACCGTACCGTTGTCGGCTTAGTTGAACAAGTTTTGAACGTACCGTGCTACATGCTGGTATCATGGGCCCAGCAAGCTGATGTACCCTATCGCCCCGGAGATGTAGCGTAGCCAACTCTCTTTTCTGGCTCGTTAGTGAGAGGATAGTCTCACGGGAGGGAGATGGGTCGACCACGAGGGAAGTCGTGGCTTCGCCATACTCCCGGGGAGTTTGGAAATGGCTAGTCTGCTGTCACGTGCTAGCGGGAAAGGTTGTCGTATACGATCGGTGTGATGCGTATACGTCGTGTAGTCGGGTTTTGCCAGCTGGTATAAATCGATTCGAATCGCTGTCCCTCGCAGTAATGAGTACCGCTTGTTTAGCTCGTCACATCGTAGTAAGTTTATGGAAGATGAGGAAAGATGAGGGTTGGAAGGATAAAGATCTATTATATCTTGTGTTGGAAACTTGATTGATTAGAGCTAGGTTGCAAACACCTTGGCTAATGAACATAACCCGAGCTAAAATATTGAAAGTAAGGACCCACGCCTTAACGCTGTTTTTCGCAAAGGAGTAAACCCCACAGCCGGAAAGCCCTTGCATTCTAGGCGTCGGCCTTAGCGTGCCATGTTGACGGGTCGGTCTTGCTGAGTATTAGAATACTCAAGGTTTGTTCGTTACCTTACAGGGAATGAGTCGTGTTATCACGACTTGTACGGCAGTTTTCCCGAGGAGGAGCGAGTGTCCTGAGGGAGGTTCCCTTCGGTGGGAACGTATCCCCACACCTTGAAGAGAGAGGACCGTGATGTACGAAGGGCTCGAGTGCATCACGTCGTTTCGTCTTAAGTCCGATGAGTTGTAACAGAATAAGCTTACGCTGAATACTCGTAGGATGTTGACACTTCAATAAATGTTATCTTTCCGCTGCACGAATGTTATATTTTGAAAACTTGGTTGTATTATACCATGATGTATATACTCTGGCTTGTATGAGATGATGTTTCTGTTGTAACTCGCTTCGTCGAGTGTCCCTCTGTTCCGATTCCTGGTGGTCCCGAAGGGGACGTCACAGCTGGTATTAAAGCAGTTCGGAGGCAACAAGCACATCACTACAAGTCTATTTTCAAAACTTAACACGTTTATGCGATAGACGACGAGAGAGTACGGAGCCTATAAGGATATAGAATAGTTAGATTTTTACTAACCGGTCGACGGTTGGGGTCGTGGGAAGTGCTAACTATTCGTCGTAGTTTCTTTACTACAGTACGTATAGCTAGTTTCCGAGCATGCATCATGTTAAATTCTGCACTGAATAAATATTGGGTATATACTTAGCTAGCTCGTAGTACTTTATAGGTTGTTCCGTTCGTTTTTCTTCTGTGGGAAGAAGTGTTTAACTTGTTAAACATGTTCCCTGTAGATGCCGGTCACTCGTGGTAGGAAGCGCGCCCGGGAGGAGGAGGAGGCACGAGCTGCACGTGTCGCCGAGCTGGAGCAGCAGCTTCACGGCTTGGAGCCGAGGACACAGAGTCGGGAGCGACAGCTTGGGTGCTTGGAAGCACCGCTGTCGAGTGGATTGTCGGGAGATCCGAGAGGTCACACGCTAGGATCGCCGAGCTGGAGGAGCAGATAGTCGAGGTGACCCGCGCGCGTGACGAGTACCGTGAGGCGGATATCGCCTTTGATGCGCAGCTGACTACGAGGACCGAGGAGCGAGACGCCGCCCGCGCCGCAGAGGACCACCAGGAGCTACGGGCAGACATGGTGACGGCGCAGCGGGACCACTTGGTGGAGGTCCTAGTCGCGAGGGAGGTCGAGCTGGGTCAGCTACAGCTGCAGTACAACGGGCTGGCCGAGGCACACCACGCACCGCTCCACGACCACGACGACCTGTTCGAGGAGTTCGAGCAGTTGCAGCAGCAGATGCAGCAGCAGCAGCAGCAGGAGCAGCAGCAGGGTCCACCCGACGAGGAGGTCTCCGGGATGGACTACGAGCCACCACCCGCATCGCCGGCTTGGGACGTCGAGTCGGACGGCGGCAGTCATGCGGCGTCGGCTTAGTGGTGTTGTGTTTTCACTAATGTAGGAGGGTAGCCACATTTTGCTGACGTAGGTCAGATGTATATAGGGTACTAGCGAGAGGTTGGGCAGTTGGGAGTGTACGCGAAGTGGGTTTGAGTTGTATCAATAATAACGAGTGGGAAGGAAGTAGTGCTACCATATATATATATATATATATATGCAGTTGCTAGAATGAACAAATGTGTTGAAATATTGGGAGTAGTTTCTACTTGTATCCGATGCTCTTACTTCTTCACAGAGATGGACAGCACACGTACGGGTGTGAGTGAAGTAAGAGGATCAAGGGAAGATGTTCGTGTAGTCGAGCCGGAGAGACAGCTGCAGGAAAAGGAGGAATTGTTAGCAATTAGGGAGGCGCAGTTGCTAAACGAGGGAGCAGCAGATTCAATTTAAGGATCAGCAGCTAGCAAATGCTCATGCATTGATCACTCGGTTAGAGCAAGATCTACTGCAAGCACACAACGCCATAATGAATGAAGCAATAGGACAACAACCTCCAGGAGGTGAGCCGGTAGCGCAGGAGATTCCTATGCGAGGTTGAATCGAAGAAGAAGAGGAGGATCCTGAGGAGATAATGGACGTGGATTCAGTCATAGACTTCACGGAGATTCCACGACTAGAGGATGCGAGAATCCGAGACAGGTAGTTCCATAAGCCAGGAGGTGACATCCGGGCGTCGCGAAGAATAGTGGAGTGTTAGCTAGTAGGGAGTGAGAAAACTAGTATGTAAAGCGAGCGCTAGTTAAATAAGGGGTGTGATGTAATCACGCCCGAGTGTATCATAGGAACCGTTGTAACGTGAGTGTAGAAATATGTGTTATTGGATTTGGTGGTTGCTTTAATAAAGATGGCTTGTTGCATAAAGATTCCTTGGGAGCCCTCATATACGTATTGCCGTCCTTCCATTAGTAAGTTGGAATGAAGATGTCTAACGTAAACTTTCTTGGACAGAATGGTTGGAACAAGAAGACGCGATGAGCCCGAGACTTCTCAACGCGGTGCGGGAACACCACCACCACCCCGACCTTGGCACGAGCCATTGCAGCAGATCTGGATTCTCGCGCGGAACAGCGGGAATTATTGGAGCAACCGGTCCGCAACACTGCTCCCCAAGAATGTCACCGGGGCCGCAATGCACCGGAGGAAAGGGTGACCTTCTCGGACTTCTTATCGGTTCGCCACCCGGTCTTCTCGGATGCGGGTGAGCCCTTGGAAGCCGACAACCGGCTGCGTACTATTGAATCGAAGCTAGAGCTGTTTCCGTGCACGGATCATCGGAAGACCCTCTTTGCTTCCTAGCAGTTGCAAGGATTCGCTGGAGCTTGGTGGGCCAACTACAAAGCAATGTTTCCTCCCGGACATCAGATTTCATGGGCGGAGTTCACCAAAGCCTTCCGAGAGCATCATATTCCGGAAGGCTTAATGAATCGGAAGAGGAAGGAGTTCCTCTCACCGAAGCAAGGGGATATGACTGTTCACGCCTACTCCAAGGTATTCAACCGCCTTGCTCGGTATGCTCCCGAACATGTGGACACCGATGCCGAGAAGAAGAACCTGTTCAAGGAGGGAATGAGTACTAAGTTACGGTCTCGCTTGGTGTTAAACAAGACCGACAGCTTCACCGACTTTGTGAGTGACGCTATTGCACTCGGAAGACTCGATCCGTCCGCATCGGACGGAGAAGAACAAGAAGAGGCCGGCTACGGGACAAGGAAGTGGGGGACCATCCAAGTACAGGCTGGTTTACACTGCACCCTCAAGTCGGCGTTATCAGCATACACCCTCTCGTCCCAATTTCTACCGGCAGAATCAATCACCCCGAGCCACCTCGAGCAACAGCGGCCGAATCGGTATCGTCCGCCCTATCAGCAACAGAACTTCCAGAATCCCCGACCGGTGGGTCGGGCACCACAGCAGAATGGACCGCCGTGCTTTAATTGTGGCCGTACAGGACACTACTACCGCAGTTGTCCATATCCTCGAAGGCACCATATGCACCTCGACCTCAAGGACAGCCGCAGAACCAACGAGAGGGCACCGACTAAGAATACACAAGTGAAGACGGGCCGTGCCAACTTTACTACAGCCGAGGAGTTGCCCGAAGGAGGACAAATCTTAGCGGGTATGTTTTCTATCGCTGAACATCCTGCTATGGTTTTATTTGATTCGGGTGCTACACATAATTTCATCAGCAAGTCCTACATTACTCAGCATTGCATCCCACCATCTAAGTTGACATGGACACATATCATCTCAACACCTGGGGGTAGAGTCCTTACTAATGAAGCGGCTGCCAACATGCCATTAAGATTGGGTAACAAGGTTTATCCTACTTCATTAATCATCCTGGATGGGCAAGGGTTAGATGCAATTATTGGCATGCAATGGATGAACTTCCATAAGGCAGTATTGGATATAGCATCTCGCGCCGTATATCCGAACTCTCCTGTTCATGGTCGAGATTGCTTGCTCTTAACTTTTCCTCAAGCTATGCTGCCAATGGTCAATAAGGTTGTGGGTAAGAGTCTGGAGGATATACCCATAGTCCGTGAGTATCCGGATGTCTTTCCAGACGACTTGCCGGGACTACCGCTGGACCGAGCGGTAGAGTCCCGGAACGACAATTTTTGCTTCCGCTTTGACTCATATGCGTCCGGGCCTCCATAGATCATGTTCACCTCTCGGGCTGGTTCCTGAAAACCTTCGTCATCCTCATTGTCTTCACGGTCCTTATCCTTGCCCTTGTCATCCTTCTAATTCCTGTAAGCGGATCGAGGTGCGACCTTTAAGGCAAATTGAGCAAATGGCCTTAACAAGAAGCACTCTTTAGCTTTATGATTCCCATTATGAATCATACAAGGGCCATCCGAAGTGTTTCAAACGACAATCGTTCTCTTGGACCTCTCTTAGGGGGTGCTGGCCGATCTCCTCCATGGGACTGGTCAACAGCTGCAACAAGGTGATCAGCCTTACGCTTCTTGTCATTCCCGGATCCAGACTGGTTGCCTTGGTCATGCTTCGGCTCCTTCGCTTTGTTCCCGCGCAGATTGACTACATTTGATTCTCCATCAGCGTAATCATCTGCTATCTTGAAGCACTCGACGCCGTCATGGTGAGGTTTCGATTTCGTCTCCCAATCTTGTGAACCAGCGCTTCACTCCGGACGCCAGCTTGAAATGCAGCAATCACTTGCTGATCGGGAACATTGGGGATTAAGGCTTTCTTATTGCAGAATCGCTCGATGAAATCGGTGAGGGTCTCGTCGGGCTTCGCTTCGACCTATTGAGGTCGAAGTAGTTTCCTGGCTTCTCACAAGTCGCCCGGAAGTTTTCTACGAACTTTTTGGTGAGGTCTCCCCACGAAGAAATGGATTTCTCGGGCAGGGATTGCAACCATAAGCGTCCAGCCTGCTCCATGCACATCGGTAGATAATTGGCTAGCACGAACGTGTCTCCTCCTGCCGACCGAATAGCCGTGGTGTACATGTGGAGCCATTCGGCTGGAGGTGCTTTGCCATCATACTTGTCGATGGCCCGGGCTTAAATCCCCGGGGTATTTGCAGATGCGTAAATCTCGCGTAAAAGCGGGAATTACAGAATATTCATCATCTTCCGGACCAGTCCGGACCGGTGAGGGAGATCGACGGCTAGGGCGATGCCGGTAATTACGATCCCTGTCATCATCGGAATAGTCGTAGTAACGGTCGTCCTGGTATCTATCTCCCGAACCGCCTTGTCCATCATTATTCGCTGGCTCCGCGTCCTGTGAAGGAGGCGGAGGCGGAGGTGGTGGTGCCGCTTGACGATCATTGTTCGCTGGTTCTGCATGTTGCGATGGAGGCGGAGGTGGAGGTGCAGCTTGACGATCATTGTCTGCACGCCGGGGTTCAGCATCTCTGTCTCGGTTGTCTTGCCCTCTTCGGTCTCTAGTGTTACGGCGTCATCCATCTCGATAAGCATGCCTACTACCATGCCCTCGATGATCGTTGCGCGGATAATTTGCGTTGGCGGGTGGCGCTGAAGCTGCCGGCCCTGGCGCGGGGAATTGTGCGAGACGCGACCGGGGTGGGGCAAGATCCCGAGGACGATCATCCACATGACCGGTCCGCCGTCTATCATCTTCCTCATGTCTCGTTCGCTCCTCCACTCTTTCTGCATGGCGATCAATCAGCACGTTCCGAGCATCCCGATTACCGTTGAGTGGTACACGCAAATCTTGGTTGGGAGCTCGTTCATGTGCATCTGCAATCGGGGTATGCCGGGGTCCTAGCCTTCCTCCGGAAGAAGCTCCGTCGGATCGGGCCCTTGTCGGTTGTTCTGAATGGGAACGCGAGCGACCAGAAGATTCTGCTCGATCATGGATGAGCTGGTTTGTTTGCAGAGCCGCTGATGAGACCATGACTCATCAAATCAATTCTAATATGAACTTTGGAAACATTGGCAAATGTTCAGGCATTGAAGATGATAATTGCACCAAGGGCTATACTATTCAGATCGGTGCATTCTGTTTTGAAGGAGAGCGTGACAAGACCAGAAGACATGAAAGCCTAAATATTTATGATTCCATGACTAGCAGGAATATTTTTCCGAAAATTAATAGTCAAGGAAAGAATATTCAAGTCAAGAAGATGAGTCATTGTTTTTATGTTGGCACCATGCAGGTCAACATTATTGAGAAGGCACCAAGTTGATGTGATACGGGAATGCAACAGGACTGAAGGTGACGTGAATCTTAATCAAGATGTTTAAGTGTTAGTATTTGGCATATGCCGTATTATTTTAATATTTCATTGATGCTTGTACGTGAGCTGAACACAAGTCCTGTTAGGTGCCTACGTGCAGTTTGAGTCCAGGTCGGTTTGTGGGTTGAGTCGGACATGAATCCTGGTGCCTGCGTGCACTTATATTGGGCGGTGTGCTGTAATCAGGGTTTAGGTTTTTGTTTATCAAGTATTCGACCCTGTCGAGCCATCGCTGCTCTAACTGAGATAGAGGCGATCCCATCTGTTATCAAGACCTAAAGCTGATCCAACTTTGGATTGTGGAGGACGTGAGCAGGCTGCTGATCTGAGTGCGTCCTTGGTTTCTACAGGAATCCATCCTTTTGATTGTGGTGCAGTTGTGCTACGAGTGGAAGGAAAATCATCTAGAGTTTTTATTGCATCCTAAGTGTAAGCCAAATCCTATTCATCTCTTGCTATCTGTATAAGCCTGCAAGTCATGGTCCGTCAACAAAGCTGAGTTGTTGCCGTATTAAAATATTTATCTATATTGTCTTGCATCCTGAGTGGTTGTGGTTGTGACTGAATAATTAATATAGTATCATTGTCCATCTGGTGTCCTGAAAGTATCTGCTGCGTTAATCTGATTTGGGAGGAAGTTGTGCTATTTGCTAGCTAGTGGAAGGATTAAATTCAGTTAGCCTGGAGGTTAAAGGATAACTTTTAAATTGGAGATCTAAAATTGAGAGAAAAGGTTATTATCGTTGTTAGTACCGTGAAAGATTGGGACAAAAACTCGGACACACGTAGTCGTGTCTTTATCAGCCACCGCATCAACCAAATTCAGCGCGCGGCGCAATCCTGGCGTAGCGTTGAGGACTTCTTCTGGTATTGTTTCAAGAATCTGTTTCACTCCCAAAATATTGTGGACCGGCGATGTGATGACCCGAGCACCATTCATCTCTACTTCCATGGAACTTAAATCCAAAGCTCTGCTGGAAGATCAATGGCGTCTTCCGCCGTGACATCCTCGTCGGTTGTTGTATCCTGGAGATTCGTCCGGGTCTCCAGATTGGTGCAGTAGCGGGCCCGTGACCGGGGAGCGGTCGCAGGGCGCTTCCTCCAGCTAAAGCAGTAGCACTTGCGCGCGGATCCGCGGCTGAAGATGGTGGAAGTTGTTCATCTCTATTTGCCTCTTCGATTCACGACGACTGCATTCAGCTTCGGCTCTCGCCATCCTTGCCGCTTCTTCAGCAGCTTCCTCGGGGGTGAGTTGTCGAATAGCTGGTCCTGTGATGAATACTTGGAAAAAGACTGGAGCGTCTTCCTCGGAATCAATATCCAGCTCGGGAAAACAGCTTTGCGCTGCAGCCCGGGCACCGTTACGAGGCATAAGCGTAGGCAGGTGATCGCGCTTTAGAAGCAGCGGCCTGGCAACGAGTCGGATTCATCAAAGACAATTTCCCGTCCGAGTCAGCTTCAAAGTCGAGGGACCCGGGCTCGAAGTCGACGACAAACGAAGTGGCCATCGAACTCGCTAGGAACTCGCCGGGACCCCTACCGGCGCTCCAAATGTCGAGTCTTAAACTCGGCACTAGTACTACCCGGTCCCTCACGAGCGTGGAATTCGATGGTGCAACACACAGAACACACAGGAACACGCGATTTTAGACAGGTTCGGGCCCCTCGAATCGAGAGTAATACCCTACGTCCTGTATGTTATGTATTGCCTTTAGCGATTTGCTAATTGCCGGATCTCGAGAGAGCTTTCGGGGGTCCCTGCTCCGCCTTATATGTCCGGGGAGCTAGGGTTACAATCGAGTCCTAGTCGATTACATGAATTACATATATGGAATTCTATCTCTAACTTTCTTTATCGATCCGAGTCCTAATCAGACTACAAATTGTTCGATATCTTTCTCCTCAAGTCATTGTATACCGGTCTTAGTATCCGCCTTGTTTCCATACTGGTATACAAAATCTTCTATTATCCCGGACCGGTCGAAGACCGATCCGTTGCCTATCGTCATTATCTGTATCTTCCTTGATTTCCCACCATGTCTCTGCGTATCCATTCCTTCATCATCTGTATACCCATAAGGCAAGTATACGACGAGCGGTTCGGCAAATGTTACTGCTATGGAGCACTCTTGAGAAAATGGGTTTCACTCAAGCTGATTTGCAGCCTTCGTATACTCCTTTACAAGGCTTCGGAGGCCAACCGATTTATCCTGTCGGTTGTATGACTTTGAAAGTCTCGTTTTCTAGCCCGAATGGACAAGGGGGAACCGAGCTGAAGACATCAAGTTCGATGTGCTGGACATGGTCTATCCATATAATGTGCTTTTGGGGCGAAGGGTCATTAACAAGTTTCTTGGCCATCATTCATCACGGCTATCTTTGCATGAAGATGCCTGGACCCCAAAGGGGTCATCACGATATACGGGGATCAAGCTGAGGCAAGAAGGTTAGAAGTTGACATGGCTCCTGGGCAACGCCATATAAATGTTATTGAGAAGTTCGAAGATAAGCCAGCACCTGTGGAAATGGCAACTGCTCCCAAGTTTATACCGAAGGTGCAGCCACAAGAAGGTACTAAGGAGGTAGTGTTGTGTGTTGATCACCCCGACCAAACTGTCTGGATTGGATATGGATTATCCGAGCAACGGGAAATAGAGCTGCTTCGGTTCCTACGGAACAATGCTGATGTCTTCGCTTGGTCGTCAAAGGACATTCTAGGAATTGACAAGGCAATAGCTATTCATAGGTTGGATGTGGATCCCAAGGTTCGACCCATTAAGCAGCGTATGAGGGACTGGACCGAGGAAAAAATTGCTATTCTCAAGGCAGAGGTGCAAAAGTTGTTGGATGCGGAGGTCGTACGGCCAATCGATCGTACAAGATGGCTGGCTAATCTGTTGCTAGTAAGGAAACCCAACGGGCGGTGGCAAATGTGCATTGACTTTACAACTCTCAACAAGTTTTGCCCGAAGGATGATTTCCCCTTGGCAAGGATAGATCAGCTGGTTGACACTACCGTTGGAGCTGCACCGATGAGCTTCTTGGAGGGTTATTTGGGTTTCCATCAAGTCCGGCTAGCTGCCAAAAACTAGCTCTTGACAGCCTTCCGGATACCCGAAGGGACATTGTTACAATCGGATGCCCTTCGGACTCAAGAATGCTTGGAGCCACCTTTTCTCGCACAGTCAAGGCTACCCTCGGTGATCAGTTGGGACGCAATGCAGCAGCTTACATAGATGACATCGTCATCAAGAGTGTGCTGGAAGAAGATCATGTTAAGGATCTAGCTGAGACCTTCGTGAACCTCCGGAGAGTTGGCATGAAGCTCAATCCGGCCAAGTGTATGTTTGGAGTGCATGCGAGCAAGTTGCTCGGGTACATGGTATCGAAGCGAGGCATCACTCCAAATCCCACGAAGATTCGAGCAATTCTGGATATGGAGCCCCGAAATTTATAAGGGAGTTGCAAAGGTTCACAAAAAGAATAGTGGCAATGATCGGATTCATCGCTAATCTGGTAGAACAAAGCATGCCATTCTTTGAAGCTCATAGGGGTCCTTAGGTCTTTAAGTGGACAGAAGAATATCAAGTGGCCTTCGAGCAGCTCAAAGAATACCTGGTGGAGCTAACAGCATTAAAGCCACCACCTCCGAAGGCTCACCTCCCCCTTTATGTGGCAGCGGCACCGAAGGCGGTCGGTGGGGTCCTCGTGTATCGGGCAAAAGAAGATAAGGAGGCAAAGCAAATGCCATTATATTATGTTTCGGAGACCTTGGCTGGAGCCGGATGCAATTATGGCATTGTGGAGAAACTATTGTATGCTGTTCTCATGGCATTGCGCAAGTTTTAACGATACTTCGATGATCACCCTATCCGGGTTCCTACCAAATACCATCTATGGGATGCATTGAAATTAGACAAGGCTTCTAGCAAGGCATGGAAGTGGGCTACTGAGTTGGGGCAATATGACTTAACATTTGTAGCACACAAAGCCATAGAGTCGGACGTGCTAGCTCAGTTTTTGGTGGAATGGACTCCTAATGGAAACTCGGAAACGGATAATCATGATGCCCCGGAGGATCGAATCTGAACCGTTTAGACACATGGCACATGGGGTGTCTCCGGTGCAGGATGTGCTGCAGTCATAACATCCCCAAGTGATCAAACACTCAGGTATTCAGCCAAGCTAGCCTTCCGGACTACAAACAATGCTGTTGAATACGAAGGCATCCTCTTGGAACTACGGCAGGCCGAGTCCTAGGGGCTCAAAGACTGATCATATACTGTGATTCTCAGCTAGCAACAGAATAGTTATCCAAGGGATACAGGACGCTTGATACAAAACTAGCTTTGTACACACAGAAGGTTTGGGAGATGGGCAAGTTCTTCGTAGGGTTTGAAGTCGGGAACATCCGAAGGACTAAGAACAAAGAAGCAAGCATGCTTGCGAAGGCAGCCTTCGGACAATTCCCTCTACAGCCAGATGTGTTGCATGAAACACTACGTCGGGCAGCCATAACAAACAATCAGGTTAAAAGGGTCATGGCACCGCTCGGAGGATTGCCACACCCCAATTCGAGCCTTCATTGAGAAGCGCTATGTGCCGGATAACAGATTCGAGGAGCAGATGTTGCAGCATAGATTGGAGGAGCGAGAGGTTGAAGCGGAGCCATTGGTGCAAATCATAGTCAAGAATGTGCGCAAGTTCTTCCGGAAGAACGTGGTATGCCGCTTCGGAGTGCCCTTAGAGCTAACTGTGGATAATGGTAAGCAGTTCGAAGATTTGGAGTTCCGAGAGTATTGCCTCGAGCATAGGCGTCAAAAAGTGTGAAATCTCGGTAACTAACCCTCGTGCCAATGGGGCTGTTGAGCGGATGATAGTAATGTGTTCACAACAATTTCTAAGGCCCTTGTTGGCCTCCCCAAGGGAAATGGGCAGAAGTGCTACCTAATGTCCTCTAGTCCATAAGAACAACTACCACGAGACCAAGCTGGGTTCTCACCCTTCCGGTTGCTCTACGGAGCCGAGGTTGTGATCTCCGAAGAAATTCAAGGTGGCTTGTTAGTACTACAAGGCCCCTAACAAATGACGAGGATGTGTCTAAGGACCTCCTCAAAGAAACTCGCTCTGTCGGCTGTTGCCAATCTGCAAAAATATATCTCTTCAATGGAAAAGTCATACAATACCAAGGTCCACCCAAGAGAGTTTCAACCCGGGGACCTTGTGTTGAGGCGAAATCTGGTGCATGTTAACAAATTGAACACCAAATGGTTGGGGCCCTTCGTGGTCGAAAAACCATTTGTCAAGGGGCTTATCATCTGCTTGAGCTTGATGGGACTCCCATACCTCACACTTTCAATTCGGATACCCTTAAGAAGTTCTACATCCGAGGCTCCTTCGAGAGTGTTGGTAGCATTTTTTGGAAAGGTCTCTTGTATCAATCACGGAGCATGCCTTCAAGCATGATGTGAGTCTTTAGGGTCTAAGGTGTTATGTTTCCACTCCCTTCGCACGAGCAGAGTTTGTTTAAGGGTCTAGTAGTCTAAGGGTTTGTTTGTTGCTGGTTAGGATTATGCACAAGTTTAGGTATAAGAGCTGTAGTTTAAGGGTCTTCGGTCATTTAGTTTTGAGTCACGTATGCCGTGCACGGAGATCAAATTGTGAAATATTTCCTATCAATGAAAAATGTTGGTGCCAACTTGTTTGTGTTATGCATGCATGCTTCGAAAATAGAGAACCAAGGTGCTTAGAAACCCTAACACCTTGATGCGGGGCAACTACGGCCCAATGCTTTGGAAAGGTTTAATCCAAGAAGTCTAAGTTGGAAACCCCAACTTGGAACCCGAAGCGATGGGAAACCCCCACGACTTCGATGCTAGGCAACTACGACCTAATGACTCGGGAAAAGTACCACTGAGAGGGCTAAGTATGGAAACCCCATCTTAGACACCACAATGCGCGCAAAATAAAAGAAACAGCCATTTATTTTTAACACAACGAGAAAGAGGGCCCGAAGGCCCCTTAATATTTTACAACTTCGGATTACATTCAGATTCTAAATGTGTTCGTTCCGCTTCAAGTTCTAAAAGGAGAACACAACTATGTTTAATAGTAGCTTCTATTTCTTTGAGCTCCCTTCTACATCGAGCCAAGTCGGCGGCAATAGCAGCTCGACCCTCGGTCGTAGATACATGATCTCGAAGGGCCTCCGGGTCGACCAGGTTGGAATCGCTATCACTTGAAATTTCAGTCGGCTCCATCTTGATGTTGACCTCCGGAACTTGTCCCGAGGATGCCCGGAGGCGCTCGCGCCGAGCCCGGTGAGCGGCATGATCCTCGAGAGCAACCTTCAAAAATAAAGCCTTTATGCGAGCAATGCGTTCATTTACATAGGCCGCGAATTCTGTGAGTGTTTCCTTCGGATGATCTCGTTTCCACCGGCGTAGCTGAGTCCCAGTCACCCAAAATGGACTAGGGGCTTCGAGAATCCCCGGGGATCAGCAACCGGTTAGGCAACACATCGGTTATGACGGTTTCCTCCGGAATTTCAGTTGTCTAATCGGAGCCGGAGGATCCCTAACAAGACAGGTAGGACAAAAGTTGTCACATCATTATCATAAGTCCTAAGTACAATAAGGAGCTTCGGAGAGCTAGACACTTACGAAGCGGGATACATCACAACGAATAAAGACAAGAATACTAGAAAAACCTAGAGAAAGAAATTCAAACCGGAGGCCACGAAGAAGGGCATACAGCATGAGGAGCCTCTCCTTCGGTGGCAACCTCGGGAGTGGCTCGCTGCGAGTCTTAAACTCGGCACTAGTACTACCCGGTCCCTCACGAGGATGGAATTCGATGTTGCAACACACGAAACACATAGGAACACGGGATTTTAGATAGGTTCGGGCCCCGCGTATTGAGAGTAATACCCTACGTCCTGTATGTTATGTATTGCCTTTAGCAGATTGCTAATTGCAAGATCCGAGAGAGTTTTCGGGGTCCCTCCTTCGCCTTATATATCCGGGGAGCTAGGGTTACATGCGAGTCCTAGTCGATTACACGGATTACATATATGGGAGTTCTATCACTAGCTTTCTTTATTGATTCGAGTCCTAACGGACTACAAATTATTCCACAACTTGCTTCTCAAGTTAGCGTACGTCGGTCTTGATACCCGCCTCATCTCCATACCGGTATACGGAATCCTCTGTTATTCCGGACCGGTCGAGAACCGATCTGTTGGCTATCTCCATCACCTTTGTCTTCATTGATTTGTTACCGTGTCTTTGCGCATCCGTTCCTTTATCATCTCGTATACCCATAAGGCAAGTATACGACAGTAGCCCCGAGTAATTTTTTATTTGACCTTTAATAAGACCGACCGAGTCTTCGCATGTTGGTCTTGATTCCATGGTAAAAGTAAAAAGAACTCTAATCTGCTGCAATGGTTCTTCTTTCTTCGAAGCGCTTTAAAAAGCCAAAAAATTAGTGTTTTTATCTTTCATATCACCTAATTAGGTAATCATTGCATATTCTTCTTCCGGTGCACCCAATTGGGTATAGCCCCGACTCTTGGATCATTTGAACTCCTTTCAAATAATGCAAGAGTCCACTAGTTGATTCTTCATTATTTCCTTTATATGCAATCTTTAGAGATCGCTCCATTTATTTTTCCATTATTTTCCAACACCCGCGATCGTTACTGGACCGCTCTCGAGATACGTTGCACCGATCAGGTGCACCTAATTAGGTATAGTCCCCGACTCTTGTATCATTTGAGGATCACAAATAATGCAAGAGTCTTTACTGAGAGACTATGCTTGATTATCTTTCATGAAATCATATACCTCTTAGCAATTTCCGTCGAGAACACATTTATCGGACCGGTCTAACCAGTCATATCACATTTAACTAAAAATTCTGGTTGATCGGACCAGTTTATTTCCCATATTCTCACATCGACTCGAGCCTCCAAGGCCCATGATCAGCCGGATGATTAACATCCATAGCCTAAGGCATCCATTAACATTGAGTTAGGTAAAGTCTAACTCTTTCATACTGCTAAATTATAAAATTCAACATTATCTTAATTTCCAATCTGAAAATTTCATATTTTAGACCGTTTTCTTATTCTCAAAAAATCAGCGTGAATATAGCGCTAATTATCCTTATGACCGTTAGGTCATAATTAACGCAAATAACAGATCTTTAATATCCTTATGGCCGTTAGGTCATAATGGCACGATCACGACATAAGTCTTTTAATGCTAAATCCATCGGGCCTTAGAAATAGCCCGATAACTTTTCAGCCCCGGGCCCATCCCAGTGCCTATAAAGGGAAACGAAAGGTCGACCTAGGTCAAAACCCATTCCCGAAAGTCCTTACGCACTCGCCATTCGCCCTTGTTCTTCGGACACCACGATCATCGTTCTTCCCTTCTGCTCAAACCAATCTCGGATTTTCTTTTTCCATCTCTCAAGATGGGTAAGAAGAAATCCGCCGCCAACCCTGCGTCTTCTTCCTCTGTTCCTCGCGATCAGCTCCCATTCGGCGTTCAAGATCTCGGTAGTAGCAAAGTCACGGAAACATCTCTCAATGATGCGGTTCGTGACGGATATCTTCCTCCCCGACCAATCTTAAACTAGAGCGTCCCTACCCCGGCCAAGTTCCATGGGGAATAGACGACTCTCGGCAAATGGTTTTCAAAGCTTTTTTCCTCCGTGGCCTTGATCTTCCTTGCTGCTCCTTCTTTAGGGGTCTTCTTTTCTTTTATAGATGGGAGTTAGTGAATCTCGATCCTAACTCCATCCTGCAGATTGCTTTCTTCATCCACATTTGTGAAGGTTTCCTTGGAGTTCTCCCCCACTTCAAGTTATTTCAATATCTTTTCCAAATCCGCCGACTTCCCTCATCGGACCGCCGAGCTGCGGTGGACGGAATAGGAATTCAATGCTTGGAGCGCGAGATGAATACTTTTCTATTTCTCCGAACAAAAGTATAGCCCATTGGAAACAAGGGTGGTTCTTCCGTGATAATCCCCAGCCCGCACTTCCTCCCTTTAGTGCCAAGGTAGCCAAAAATTTCCCTTCTCCGGATAGTAGGGAAAAACTCAAAGAAGATAGAGAAATCCTCGCGCTCTTGGCTTGCATCAAATACCTAAAGGAAGTCTC
>JAUNZO010004408.1:0-182241 GCA_031894775.1 Chloris gayana
CCTAAAAATGCTGGTGCCACATATAAGAGAGCCATGAACTTTATATATCACGATTTGATCGGCCGATTGGTGGAAATTTATATTGATGATGTAATGGTGAAATCAAAATCGGCCGAAAGTCACGCTGTCGCATCTCGTGAGGAGCGTTGAAGAGGACAAGACAATACGGCCTGAAGATGAACCCTCTGAGCGGTGCTTTGGTGTCTCAAACTCGACAATTTCCTCGAAAGGGTTTATTGTGCATGAAAAGGGAATTCCGAAATCGGCCCCAAGAGTATTGATTCTATCAGTAAAGTCGGAACCGCTGACGAACAAGACAAAGCTCCGCAGTCCCTAATCGCAAGACTAATTTTATGAGACGCATTTATCCAAATTTGTCTGGTTCGGCTTTGACGTATTTACGCCATTATTTAAACTCATGGCTACGACTCAAGCACCTGGGGAGCCGCATCCATCAAAGGGCTTTTGAAGATATCAAGAAATATTTGGTGTCCCCAACGCGATGGCCTGGCCAAAGTCAGGCACACCTTTGTTATATTTATCGGCCGGGCGATAGGTGCATTGGCTCTGCATTGACTCAAGAATAGAGGAAAGAGCGGGTCATATCCTTATCTCAGCCGCAAATTAATTGACGAGAAACACGGCATTCGTGAAAGGCGTCTCTGTATTTTTCATGCACAAAATTCAAGGCATTATCTCGTTAGCCGAGGAGGTACTGCGGATTTTGCTGCGCCGGCGTCGTGAAATATATGCTATCGGCCCGTCCCCAAAGGCCGGCTGGGCAAATGGATGTTGGCTATTGCGGAGTTTGATCTGTTATGAATCGCCAAAGCAGTTAGTGCTGACAAGTATTGCCCATTTAATAGTAACACGGTGAACAACACTCGGCCAAACACGCGAACCGTGTTGCCATGGACGGTGTTCTTCGATGGGTCAATTTGCAAGAAGGAAGGAATCGCTTGGTTGTTGTGTCGCTTCAGGCAATACGGATATTCTCTATTACAAGAGAGGTTAATAACTAACAAAACCAAGTCGAATATGAGGCGATTAAAAAGGACTCCGAACTACTCATCGATGCCGGGGCTGATTTTGTGGAAATTTTCTTGGTGATTCCTTGTTGGTCGTGAGTCAGCTGGCCGATGAGTATGAGTGTAAAGATGAAATATTGTTGCAATATCATAGAAAGGCCGTAATAATGAAAAATTCAAGCGTGTTAAAATCGGTCATGTACCAAGAGACAGTAACTTCGAAGCAAATAACTTGGTTCAACTAGCATCTCGATATCGGTTCGCTGAACAGCTTGGAAATAGCTGATATTGAAGAGGCCGATTGGCGCACGGAAATTCTGAAATTTCGTAAGTCAATCCATCCCGTAACCTATTACTAAGGATAAGAAGATAAGATATAAAGCTTCCTTGAACAGTATGTGTCTCTGTTGGATGATCAATTATTTTTTCAAGACACCACTGGTGGGTGCTTTCTCAAATGCATGTATTAATGACACTCGCCAAAAGTGGTAATGAGCGAAGCACATGATGGGATTTGTATGAATCGCATCAATCGGTCAAACCATAAAAATGAAATGGCTACATGAGGTGCTGCGTTAGCTACATCGGCCGACAATGTTGACCGATTGTTTCAAATATTATAAAAGTTGCTAAGATTGCTAGAAATTCGGCCTATACAGAGGGCACCTAGCTCGGCTATGAATCCAAAGGATCAAACCTTGGCCGTTCAGAGTGTCGTGGCCATGGATATGATCAGCAGAGTAAATCCAGCATCAAGCAAAGGACATCAATACATATTGGTAGCTACAGCATTATTTCACAAAGTGGGTTGAAGCGCACCCTATCGCAAAGTTTCTGACGGCCAGACGTGATAACGCTTTGTTAAGGAGCATATCATTCATAGATTTGGATTCCATAAACAATCATCGACAGATCAAGGATCAGGGTATTCACGCTGACGAATTTCAATTTTTTGCTGAAGAGATGGGGATTAAATTGATTAATTCGTCGCCATATTATGCCCAGGCTAACGGCCGTCAAGCGGCGATATCAAAGAGTCTGATCAAGTTGATCGCCGGAAAATACAAGAGCATCCCTCGTAAGCGGCACGATGAAGTTGATGGACGCTTTGTGGGCTTATTCGATACTTCGCCACGGCATGGGCACATGCGTCGCAAGTCGCTACCAGACGCTTGTGTATGGGCATCGGGCCAGCACCGCGCTTTATGGGAGACATGCCGCCGGTATCCGGCAGGGTTGAATTGGCAACTAAGCTATCGCCGCATCAAGTACGACGGATTGATGATGGATGAATTAGAGGACGTGGGTACAAAATCGGGCCGGATGCATTGGAAAAGATAGAGCAGTAAGGCAGAAGCAGGGTCGCCTACGCCATTATGATATGAAGCGTTGTGCAGTAAACAGCTTAAAAGGGGCGATCAGGTCTCGAAGCTTAGGATGCCGCATCGTGCGTGAGGGATAATTACACTGGTTTGGTAAATGGTCGCTCGCAATTGGGAAGGACCTCATTTGATTAGCCGATCGCAACCGGGTAATGGCGCATATTTTGAAAGAGTTAGGTGGAAGAATTCGCCGAGTACTTAATGGGAAGTATTTGCAGCAAGTATTATCCTAGTATTTGGATTAACTCATAGCAGCCTCGCCTAAAGAGACTACAGCCGATGTCGGCGTACATCGCTTTGAGACGGCCGGAGCACTCGAGAGATCGCCCTCTAGCTGTGTGCAAATTAGTGAAAGCAAAACGCAGGGAAGTAATGGGATGTAAATCGAGTTAGCAGCCGGTGTTTTAAGCATCGCCTTCGCCTGGCCGGAGCATTACCAGATATCGCCCCTTAGTACAAAAATATTTACAACAGTAGATTGTTTAAGTCCTATTACATCTAAGCCGTAGTCGCACGGCCCCCGGCGCGGGGACAGAAGGTCATCTGGGATGGCGCGAGTAAGGCGCGGGGCCAAAGCATGGGAGCCGGTAGTTTGGCCATGACCGACAGGGTCATTCCCTCGACGGGCCGAGCATCGGGCAGAGCGCCGCGGGCAACCATCTTATCGCCAAAGCTACGACTGCTCCCTCGTCTGCTGCGTCGCTCTTTGTTGGGCCGCCACATCAACCGCCAACTCGCGTAATGATGGCTTCTAAAGCGCGCAGATCCTTCTCCTCGAGACAGCGCTTGTCTCCAAATCGGCAATTCCCTGGATTGATTGCTTCTGCAGCTGGTTCCCTCGCTCGACTTGAGAGTTGCTCATGCATCTCCAGTGGTCTTACGGCGTGGCTCTCCTCGCTGAACGCTTGATGGAGTTCTCGCAGGTAGCAGTGCAGCTTGCTGTTGCGCCGCGTAGCCAGACGCTTGCCGTCGGCACGGATGAAATCCATTTGCCAAGACTCTACGTATGCTACGCGGTGCGCAGCATCGTGCACATCATCCCGGGAGCTCAGCCCGGATTTCCATACTGCCCTGGACAGAGTGGGCGTTTGCCACCAAGCCTTCAACCGATGACACCTCAAGCCGGGCGCGGCGATTTCGGGTCATGGTGGATAAGACCGCTGGAAGATACTTCTAAATCGGCGCAGACGAGGGAAGCTGAGCGCCCGGGGGTACCAAGAAGAGGTAAGATAAAAGCTAATGATCACGCGAATCAAGGAGGAGAGTAGGAGCCACACTCCACAAGTCGCCGACGCTAGGCGGTCGGGACGTCCATCGAGCCGCGCCGCGGAACCCACAGGTTCGTGTTCCAATCGCCGCTCGGCCGGCCGATCCACCTTCACCGCGACATCCCCAGGCGCATCGCGACGCTCCGCTGCCGGCTCACCCGCAGCATTACCCTCCTTCAGGAGAAGCTGCGGGCGGCCCCCGCGCCAGCCGATTCTTCTTTCGTCAGCAGCGGTGCATTTGGGAGGAGCCATGGGCCACACATGGCCACCTTGTTCAGCTTCGGCGGGCGGCTTTCAGGAGACGAGGCCGTATCCGAGGAGTTGGCCTCCAGGGATTTGACTGGCCCGGTTTTGCATGACTGGCAGTTCCCGAGCTGTTTCTGAGGTCAGCCTCCTTCAGTGTCGGCGTTCTGCTCCAGGGAGGAGTTTGCAGGCGGATCGGCCTATCAAAGTGCTAGCGCCCGAGCCCAGGAGAAGGGACCGCCGATCTCTGCTAAAAACTCATAATTAGATGCATGTTAAGTAAAAAAAGGAATCGGCGATCATGCAATAACAACCCCACGTGGGCCGGAGACGGTTCGCTAGTAGTAATCCGGTCAGACGAGCGCAGCAGCTGCTTAGCAGCGCGCGGTATCACTTCGGGCCCGAGCCGACCCCAGCCGCACATTAGCCTTTAGGGCGTCGCTTTGGCTTTGGCCTTGCGGACACCACGCCGACCATCGCCAGAAATGCTGAGCGGGAGCTGGTCGGTGAAGCCGATATTTGGAACGATTGGGCTCGGCAACAAATATGCAATCGGCCGCCAACATGCTTTGGTTTATGCCCTCCGAGTCCGACTGAAAGAGAAGATACAAGGATGAGCATTTGAGTGGCCGGACTTATCGAGCAAAATCGCCTTACAAAAATAAATCAGCCACACGCATTCTTCGGCGAAAGGTTCTTCCAGGACTAGGCCGGAGAAGAAGGAAGCGAGCGTCCGGCCGCGGCATGGTGCCGGTTCCACTCACCCCACCACCGGTCCAAAAGGCTGGGCTTCCGGGCGCCGTAACCGCCAAGTCATCGGCAGATTTATCGGCGGCACGGCCGATGAGCCAGTTCCACTGAATGGCATTGTCGACGGCAGCCCGCGCCTAACCGCCCCACATAGAAGAGGTTAGGGCACCGGTCAGCTGGCTGACGGGCCGGAGCATCGACCGGTGGTAGAACTCACGGGAGTGGCTGGTCTGCTCCCAGCCGGGCGGAGTCCTGGCCGGCAAGAGACAGGGCGAGGCGGTGGTGAAGATTTTGACCGTTTCCTCGTCGGCCGTCGGAAGTTGGGTCGACTTCAAAAGGGGTGTCGTACTCCCTCTCGAAGAAATCAATGTACGGTACCAGTCCGCATTTTCATCGTTGAGGCCCTTGTAGAAGGCGGCAACTAACAGCCAGCTCTTTGTCCACATGGCCGCCCTTCGTGTTACGGACAACGCCTCCTGAAAGAGAGATGCACCGGCTGAATCTAGGCACGCAGCTGGATTCGGCGTAGTCGCAGGGGAAGCGGAGCACGCTGAGATCCAGATTGATGGTCATTTTGGTGGTGTGAGGGTCAACCAGATTTGAATGGAATCCACCGCGGCCACCAGGTGTGCGGACTCGACCGGCCATGGCAGCCCTCCACCTGGGGAACCTGCGGAAGAAGGGGGAGGTATCGCTCTGACCTCAGTGAAGATACTTTGCCTGGCGGTGCTGGAAGGGCATGGCTAGTCGCTGCCAGTACGGTCGGCCATCAGCAGACTACTGTTTGGGCTCACGCCGACCCCGGAGCAAAAGAAGAAGTGGTCGAGCCAGCGATGTTGAGGCAGAGCTGACGATGCTCGCTAAGCATTTGCCCACTGCCAGTGTCCCTTGTGGTAGGTCTCGCCAGATATAGCCCTTCCAAGCCCTGGCGTTCCGCAGGGTTGATCCGGTGGGGAGGGATTCTGATGCGGACAGGCGATCCTGAGGGCTCTCCGCTGCGGATGCTCGGGACTCGGCCAACATGACCGCGTCCGATGAGGTCAGCGGCACGTCAGCCGCGGGCCATCATGATGTGCCGCCTCAGGTATGTCTCTACCCAGGACAGGTTAGTGCGCACGCCGCCAACGGCTCATTCTTCCCGTGATCGGGCCGAGACAGCTTGACGGCATATGAGGCCGATGCCGCATACTGGCCCCAATCTCGTGGCAAATACTATCGACAATCGTTTATACCAATCACGCCCATCCTCCGCGACGGGGTCGCCAGTGACCTGAAGCCGTTGGCCTCACTCGGCCGATAATGGGACTGCTGTCAAGCGGCACCCGATCCGTTTCGGCTCAGTTGAGATACTGTGGGGTTCCAAGTGGATCGCTGCCCAGAGACCGAAGAAGAAATGAGTCGGGACGTTAGGATCGAATAACGACTGGGGTTCCGGATCCTCCTAAAAACAAGAAATAGGGCTGGCACGGAGAAGTGGAACCGGAATGAAGATAAATTGTGAAAATGAACAAGAACAAGAACGCGAAGAAAATTGCAAAGGTAGAAAAGAGGATGCCTGAATGTACATTACCTCCGGAACGGCGTTGGTGGTGGCGACGAAGCTGCCGGCGCGGCGTTGCAAAGAAGCAGAAGAACAGTATTCATGGTCACCGAGAAGAAAGACGGCGACGGCGCAATGAGAAGGCTGAAAAGGCTCGAGGAGGAAAAGGTCGCTGAACAGAGGAAGATGAAGGCCAAGGAGAGGAAGCAGATGGAAAATGACCGGGTGTGGCCCCTGGCTTTTATGGAGAGAGTGACGTACGGTGAAACCGGCGCAGATAAAAGAGAATGATCAGCCGACGCATGCATAGCATACCCTGGACCGGGGGACATGTGTTGACGCCGGTTTTGACTAAGGAACCCATTGTCAGCGATTATAGTCAACAGAGGGCCGGTGGGGCCGTAAGGCCGTACGGCCGCATGGACGAGTAAAGAGGCGCTGCCTTCCTCGCGAATCGTGCACGGATGCCGATCGAAGAGCATAATATTGATGGGCCTGGCCTGACGTTGTAAAATTAGGAAATAATAGTTTAATTTTGGAAAAAGATCCCAGTCGTTAGGAAATCGGCCCTAAGAGGATCCGAGTAGGATTTCTTGTGCCGGATATAAATATGTACTCAGGTGTAACATGTAAACTCGATTCTACATCCAACATAACTCTCTGCAGCATCGCCAAACCCTAATTTTTCTCACTAGTCTTACTGTTGCGCTGGGATCTTCGTCTCCGGTCACGACAACACGTTGGCTTGATAAGGTAATTATGTCGTCTAGTTCTCGGCGCATTGTTCGTAATTAGATGGCTTAATTGCTAGTTATCCATGCGACCGGATCTCGTTCTTGATCGTCGTAGTGAGTATCGGCCGGGATGAGTCAAGTCGACCTGGTCCGGCTCGTGGTGGAGGTAGTTTGACTTGTCCTCGCTCTCCCGTCCTAGCCTTTGCTTCGCAACGCCGATTGGCTCGATCTGGTCGTCCGAGTCACGAGTCGCTTATGAGAATTTCTTTACATCTTGGCCGATCTCGACCGTAGCGTATTCGCTGACGTGTCCCTGTTTGCTCTTTGCGATAGTTGACTTGTCCTAGGCGCATGCACCGATTGGCTAGGGTGTAGATTTACTTTCATAGTTAAGGCGTTTATGATTGTGCTTGTAACTCGGATCGCCTGGATGCGTGCGCGCCGTTAGATTCTGGTCCAGTCACGTGCCATCGCTGACTTGTCCTTGTTAGAGCGACTCGTCGTATTCGGATCTCAGGTGGTTGTATTTGTCTTACCGTTCTTTCGGAGTGTTTAGCCGATTGTTTATCACGCTCATTAGCTGTTTCATGTTCAATTAGCAACCAAATCTGCTAAAGTCGCTTTGAACCTGCAGTTATTAGTATGATTTCGCTGATCATCATTATCCATCTAGATAGATCTAATAACTCACCGGTATAATCCATAGCGACATCGGCCGATGCCCTATCGCCGACATCGCCTGATTGATGATTGAACCATCCTTTGCTATCAAATTAATTACATCCCATTAATAATTACCTTGTTTATATTTTTATTCGATAACGCATCCCCGGCAAGGTCTCAATGATTTGATTGCTCACCGTACGGAAATCAAGGCTGCTAGCCACCGATCGCATGTTATAGCATCGACCGATTTCGGATCGCTTGTATCACGCTTCGCTTGTCTGCGTATTTAATACATAAAATGGATGGGCTGTGGTTGTTTCTCGTAACAATGGCCGATTTTGTCTATCTTACGCCAGGACCGCCACGGCCGCACATCGCCTCATCCGTTTATGACCCGGAATTTTACACTTTTTATTGTCTTTGTTGGTTTGCAGGAAACTTCATCCGGCACGCACCAGCGCACGTGCAAACAAATCGACTTGTTCGAGATAGAGGAGAATCTTCCGATCGGCCGCATTCGCACTCCGACCGGTATCGGCGGACCCGGTGTGAAGGGGCTTCGTCCGGAGGAAGAACTAGCAACGAGCGTACCCCAATTGCGGATGCTCATGAGCGCGCACCTAATCAAGACTTAACGATAATCGTGATGCTCATAATGGGCTCATCGATCGTCACGTAGAACGGGTGGAAGACAGCAGAGGCGGGAAGAGGACGAACGCCGACGGGCTGGTCATGTAGATGACCGACCGGTTAATCCTATGCCACCACCGCGTCCGCAAATCGCCCGATAGGGTCAAGGCCAGCAGCTTCGGTGCCGCCACCAATAGACAATCGTCATGGCAATAGTAATCAAGGGCGTGACAACCGGCCTACGTGGCACAATGACCGGTCTAGAAGAGATGACCGGCGGGACGATCGGCGAGATGATCGGCAGGACAATCGGCGAGATGATCGACGTGATGATCGGGATAGACGTGACCGACGAGGAAGGGATCGCAGAGATAGAGATTGAGACCCAGCTCGAGGCAACAATGATCGTCGGGATCCTCCGCCTCCGCCTTCGCATTCATCTCCGCCTCGCCAGCAATGATCGTCAACCCGGTCCTAATGTCGGGAATAGGAATAATCAGAACCGTGATGGTTCGGATGATGACCGAGATCGGAATTTCAGGCATTGCAGTCATCGTTCACCCTCACCAGCTTTGGACTGGCTTAGAGGATGATGAATATTCGGTCATCCCCGTGTATATGCGGGATTTACGAATTTGCAAGTATCCCAGGGGATTTAAGCCCGGGACAATTGACAAGTATGATGGCAAAGTTCCTCCCGTGGAGTGGCTTCATATGTACATGACCGCCATCCGGTCCGCAGCGGGGATACTTTTGTTATGGCAAATTACCTACCCATCTCGCATGGATAAGGCTAGACGCTTGTGGTTGCAATCTCTTCCCAAAGAATCTATTTCTTCTTGGGGCGAATTGACTAAGAAGTTCGTGGAGAATTTTCAAGCTACCTATGAAAAACCAGGGAATTTCTTCGACCTCAATAGATCGAAGCGAAGCATGACGAGACACCGACCGATTTCATCGAGTGCTTCTGCAACAAGAAAGCCTTAATCTCTAATGTTCTTGACCAGCAAGTGATTGTTGCATTCCAAGCCGACGTTCGAAGCGAAGCATTGGATCATAAGATCGATCGTCGTAATCGGAATCTTACCATGACAGCGTCGAGTGCTTCAAGATAGCAGACGATTATGCTCGCTGGAGAATCAAATGTGGTTAATCTGCGCGGGAACAAAGGGAAGGAACCGAAGCAAGACCAAGGCACCAAGTTTGGACCTAGGAATAACAAGCACAAGGCTGATAATCTCGTGGCTGCGGTGGGTCGGTCCCATGGTGCGGACCGCCCGATACCGCCTAAAAGGGGACTAAGGGAGAGAGTTACGTTTGAAGAATTGCTTGATGGTCCTTGTATGATTCATAATGGGAATCACAAGAACAAGGAATGCTTCTTATTGAGACCCTTTGCTTCATACGCTCGAAAGTGGCCCCCGGTCCGGGCAGCGCAATCGGAGGGATGAGAAGGGTAAAGACCGGAAGCATGATGAGGATAAAGATGATGATGATGAGGGCTTTGAGGAGCCCGTTAAGGAAGTGAATTTCATTTGTGAAGGACCTGATCCTTATGAATCTAAGCGCAAGTAGAAATTGGCGCTCGAGAGAAATCAATGTTGTTGCTCCGGCAACACCCGAATATCTACGATGGTCCGAGGTGTCGATTACCTTCAGTAGAGCTGATCATCCGAAAGTCTTGCCTAAAGCCGCTCAATACCCACTCATTCTCGCTCCGATTATCCGGAAGGTGCGATTGAAGAAGACTTTCATTGATGGTGGAAGTTGTTTGGATATACTCTTCGCAAAAACTCTACCGGAGCCGGGACTTTCGAGTGTCCGACTTGGAGCATAGCGTTTCACCGTTTCATGGCATTGTGCCCGGTCAAAACAGTTATCCTTTGGGGCAGATTACTCCGCCAATAACTTTTGGGACAAAGGAGAACTACAGGAGGGAGCTCATCACTTTCCAGGTTGTGTATATCGATTCCGCTTATCATGCTATACTCGGGAAGACCGGCACTAACTAAATTTATGGCGATCCCGAACTACCAGTATCTTATGTTGAAGATGCCCGGCCCAAACGGGGTCTTGTCGTTCCGGTCTGATATTAGGACCGCGTATGCTTGCGAAGTACATAACACTCGAATTGGTGACTCACGTCGATACAAAGGAAGAGCAGCGAGAAATCAAGCGAGCAGCTGATGTTTTTGAGACACAAGCGCCGCTTGATGGAGAAGGACCATCCAAGAAGGCTACAAAGGAAAAGCCGAAGGCCGATGCGGTCGTTTCCAAGACCATACCACTTGATGATTCGGACCCCTCCAAGGTCACCCACATTGGGGCTGATCTTGGGGAGAAATAGGAACGCACGCTCATTCTTTTCCTCCAGGAAAATAGGGACATGTTTGCATGGCAGCCTTCTAATATGCCGGGAGTCCCTAGGGAGAAGATTGAGCACACATTATTGGTGCATCCTCATGCGAGGCCCGTTAAGAAGAGGCTCCGGAGGTTTCCTCAAGACCGCAAGGAGGCGATCAAGAAGGAGATTACTAGGTTATTAGCAGCTAAGTTCATTAGGGAGGTGTATCATCAAGATTGGCTTGCCAATCTGGTTCTTGTACCTAAGAAGAATACTAAAGAATTAAGAATGTATGTTGATTATACTGATCTCAATAAGGCTTGTCCCAAAGACCCTTTCACGCTGCCTCGAATTGATCAAATTGTTGATTCGATCGCTGGCTGCGAGCGTCTTTGTTTTCTTAATACTTATTCTGGATATCATCAAATTCTCTTGAAGGTTGAGGATCAAATCAAGACTGCGTTTATTACTCCCTTTGGAGCTTATCGATATACAACTATGCCTTTCGGTTTGAAGAATGCCTGGCGCGACATACCAGCGCCGTATGCAACGCTACCTTGATTCTCGGATTGGGAGGAACGCTGAAGCATACATGAATGATATAGTGGTTAAATCTCGGAAAGCTGAAGATCTTCTCTCGACCTGACAGAGACCTTTAACAATCCGACGAATTTTTCTATGAAGCTTAACCCTAGAAAATGTGTGTTTGGGGTTCGATCCGGCAAGCTACTAGGATACTTGGTATCATGGCGCGGTATTGACGCTAATCCGGAGAAAATTCGGACGATTATTAGTATGAAGCCCCTAGCTGTTTGAAAGATGTGCAAAAGTTGACCGGGTGCATGGCTGTCCCGAGTCGTTTTATTTCAAGATTAGGAATCGGAGGTCTTCCTTTCTTCATGTTGCTTAAAAAGCAAGACAAGTTTGAGTGGATAGATGAGGCTCGGGCCGCATTTGAACAGCTCAAGGGATATCTCGATAATCCACCGGTATTAGTGTCTGTCTGAGCTCGATGAAATAATTCAATTATACATACTCGTGACAACTCATGTTGTCGATACGGTTTTGGCAGTTGATTGAAAGGAAGGACACCTACAGTTTGTTCAACACCTGGTCTATTTTGTGAGTGAAGTTCGACGGAGTCAAGAGCGCGATATTTGCAGATGCAAAAGTTGATTTATGCTCGTTGTAATAACATCGGGGAAGTTGAAGCACTATTTTCAATCTCATCCAATTGAAGTTAAGACCGGGTTTGCTATTGGGGATGTGGTGCGTAACGGAGAAGCGGTCGGCCAAGTTGCTAAATGGGCTATAGAATTTGGTCGAGTATGAGATCGGTTTTTCTTCACGAACGGTGATCAAGGGGCAAGCATTGGCTGATTTTATTACCGAATGGCTTGAGACTCGGTTACCGCCCGCTATTCAAAATTTGGAATATTGGAAGATGTATTTTCACGGGTCCCCGCAACTTTTAGGCGTGGGGGCAGGAGTGGTACTTCTTACTCCACGTAAGGATCCACCGAAATACGTTCTACGGATGCACTTTCGGGCCTCAAATAATGCTGCTGCGTATGAGGCTTTGCTTCATGGGCTTCGGGTGGCTATATCACTTGGCGTTAAACGATTGGATGTTTATGGGGATTCTATGTGTAACGTCCCGCCACTCCGAGCCGGACCCGCTTACACCTGGCAGCTTAATAGGCCCTCAAGATTTTTCCACGGACCAACACTAGTCTTTTCTCGCGCACTTTGTCCTCACTCATACACATCCAGGAATCACTTCCCGATCGGTCACCCATCCCTAAATTGCTTCAGGCCAAGCACGCTTAACCTTAGAGTTCTTTAGAGATAAACTTCCGGAAAAGAAGTTGCAACTTGTTGACATGAGTATTCTATCAATCCTATTAAGCCCTAGGCCAGGATGTTACACACTCACCTCCTTAGAAGACCGATGTCCTCGTCGGTCAACCCGGGCCAGGAACATCCTCTCTTAGCCACGTCCATGTGTCCACTGCCGGCGCATGTGCCATGTCGTGTGACCACTCCGGACCCACACCAGCCATGCACACCATGCCCGCACACGTGCAACACATGCGCCCGTGAAACCGCGAGAGTCGGCTCGATACCATCCGTAACGTCCCGCCACCTGGCCGGCTCGCTTACACTGGCAGCTTAATAGGCCCTCAAGATTTTCCCACGACCAACACTAGTCTTTTCCGTACTTTGTCCTCACTCATGCACATCACCGGCAGCTTAATAGGCCCTCAAGATTTTCCCACGGACCAACACTAGTCTTTTCTGCGTACTTTGTCCTCACTCATGCACATCCGGAATCACTTCCCGATCGGTCACCCATCCCTAAATTGCTTCGAGGCCAAGCACGCTTAACCTTAGAGTTCTTTAGAGATAAACTTCCGGAAAAGAAGTTGCAACTTGTTGACATGAGTATTCTATCAATCCTATTAAGCCCTAGGCCAGGATGTTACACTATGCTTGTGATTGGATAGATTAATAAAGTTTGGGAGGCCCATGATGATCATATGATGGCTTATAGGCGGGAGGTTCGAAGCTTGAAGATAAATTTAACGGTCCTGCGTTTTTCTCATGTTCTGCGCGGGAATAATTCTGCTGCGGATGAGTTAGCTAGACTGGGTTCTTCGAGGCAGGCGGTACCGCTCGGGTTATTTCTTCAGATTTTGGGTCAACCATCTATTAAGATGGTTTAGAAGGCTACGATTACGGAAATAAAGACCGGGGATGCGGTCTTGGGAGAAAAAACCAATGAGGCGAGTCTTAAAGACTGGGAAATAGATCAAGATGCGGTCTTAGAAAGTGAAGAAAACCAGTTAGTTGAAGTTATGATGATTGATTCTGATTGGCGGACTCCATATGTTGAATATGTGCGGTCCGGTAAGCTACCGGAGGAGAAGATAGAGTGGCGGAGGCTGGAAATCGGAGCGAGGAGTTACCCGCTTGTTGAAGATGAGCTTTACCAGTGAGGGTTCAATATTTTGATGAAGTGTGTGTCTGCTTTCGATGGGGTTCAATTGTTGGAAGAAATTCATTATTGTGGGAATCATGCCTCATCAAAGACTCTAGTTGGAAAGGTGTTTAGGCAAGGATTTTATTGGCCCACAGCGGTTGATGATGTGCATAAAGTTGTTCAAGCTTGTCGTGGCTGTCGGCTTTTTGCATGGCAACCCCACACTCCGGCTCATGAGCCGTGTATGATTCCAATGACTTGGCCTTTTACAACTTGAGGGCTCGATATTGTTGGACCATTCAAAAAAGCGCACTCGGAGACTTTACTCATATTTTTGTAGCTGTGGATAAGTTTTCTAAGTGGATTGAGGCTGAAGCAGTTACTAGTACAACTACCGCTCGAGCGATCAAATTTTTGCAGAATATCTTTGTTCGGTTTGGAGTCCCACACTGCATCATTACGAGATAATGGACCACAGTTTACTTTAGAATTTTTCAAGGATTATGCTAAAGGTCTAGGAATCAACATTCATTATGCTTCAGTATGGCATCCGCAAAGTAATGGACAGGTTGAGCGAGCAAATGGCATGATTTTAACCGGTCTTAAACCGAGGATTTTTGACCGCTTAAAACCATATGCTGGAAAGTGGGTTAAGGAATTACCATGGGTATTATGGGGATTGCGTACGAATGTAAGTCGTGCTACGGAACAATCTTCGTTTTCCCTGGTATATGGATCGGAGGCTATGTTGCTCACAAAAGTTAATATGGTTTATGCCGAGTGCGATGTTATGATGAAGCGAAATATGATGAACAACGTCAAGTCGAATTGATTGCTGTAGAGGAATTACGGGATCAAGCGTTGATTCGAGCGGCTAAATACCACCAAGGATTGCGGAGGTATCATGATCGCAATGTGCGTATTAGGGAATTTCAAGTGGGCGATTTAGTGCTCGGGAAGATCCGATCTAATAAGAATAGGCATAAGTTGTCACCGGTGCTGGGAAGGATCGTTTGTGGTTAAATCGAGTGTCGTATACTTGCCTTATGGGTATACAATCATCAAAGGAATCAATAAACCGAGATATGATGGTGCATTGGTGAAGATTAGACTAGAGGAGAGGGCCTACAGGGTGGTACCCGACCGGTCCGTAATAACTCGAAGGCTTTATATACTGGTATGAAGGCATGAAGACCGGTGCCATATGACTTGATCAGCAAGTAATGAAGAGATACAGATCAGATAGGACTCTGAATCGATAAGGAAATATTAGAGATAGAATTCCCGAATATGTAATTTATGTAACCGATTAGGACTCTACATGTAACCCTAGCTCCCCGGATATATAAGGCGGAGCAGGGACCCCCGAAAACTCTCTCGACAACTCGCAATTAGCAATCTGCTAAAGACAATACATAACATACAGGATGTAGGGTATTACACTCTCAAGGCCTGAACCTATCTAAAATATCGTGCTTAGGCCGCATTTGAACAGCTCAAGGGATATCTCAGTAATCCGCCGGTATTAGTGCCACTGGAACCTGATGAGACTATTCAATTATATATATCTGCGATAACTCATGTTGTCGATACGGTTTTAGCGGTTAATCGGAAGGAAGAAGGACACCTGCAATTGGTTCAACACCCGATCTATTTTGTGAGCGAAGTTCCGACAGAGTCAAGAGCGTGATACTTACAGATGCAAAAGTTGATTTATGCTGTTGTAATAACATCAAGAAAGTTGAAGCACTATTTTCAAGCTCACCCGATTGAAGTTAAGACCGGGTTTGCTATTGGGGACGTGGTGCGAAACAGAGAAGCAGTTGATCAAGCACAAGTTTATTCTGACATATCTCCGCCTAAATCTTGTGCTTCTACTGCTTTGACTTGTACAACTCCGATCTTTCCCCTCATCTCCTGAAACTTGACACGAGTCAACGGTTTCGTCAGGATGTCGGCCAGTTGATCATTCGTTCCCACGAACTGAATTTCGATTCTTCCTTCCGCAGCGCACTCTCGCACAAAATGATAGCGCATACGGATGTGTTTGCTCCGACCATGATGAACTGGGTTCTTGATCAGATCAATTGCTGACTTGTTGTCCACCTTTAGCAGCGGTGGCTTGACAGTGGCCCCAAGAATTTCAGTCAGTAATCCTGCAAGCCATATGGCCTGGCATGCTGCAGCAGATGAAGCCATGTATTCAGCTTCACACGACGAGAGTGCCACAGATTTCTGCTTCTGTGATTGCCATGAGATGGGGCTTCTTCCCAAATAGAACAGAATTCCACTGGTGCTCCTGCTATCGTCAATATCCCCGGCAAGGTCACTGTCACTGTATCCTTGCAACAGTAATTCACCAGGTTTTCCTCTCATGTATCTGACTCCGAGGTCTCGTGTTCCAGCGACGTACCGGAGAATGCGCTTCACAGCAGCTTGATGGTCTTGATGTGGCTCCGCCATGAACCGACTCACATAATTGACAGAGTGAGCAAGATCTGGTCTCGTGTGCAGCAAGTATCTGAGAGCGCCAACAACGCTGCGGTACTTAGTTCCATCTACTACAGCCTCTGAACTCTTCTTGACCAGCTGAATTCTTGACTCCATGGGAGTGAGGCACGCATTGCATTCTGTCATGCATGTATTCTCCAGCAGCTTCTGTGCGTATGCTGATTGAGAGAGAGTAATGCCACTACTGTCCTGTTGAACCTCAATGCCAAGATAGTAAGTGAGTAATCCCAGGTCACTCATGCGGAAGAGTTGACTCATCTGATGCTTGAAGTTGTCGATGTCATTGTCCACAGGTCCGGCAATCAGCAGGTCATCAGCATAGACACCAATCACCAGTGGTCTGCTTGCCCGTTCGTCGGGTGTACACAGCATGCTCATGATCCCTGCGCGTGAACCCGAGCGCACTAAGTGATGAGTGCAGCTTCGAGTACCAGGCTCGCGCTGCTTGCCGCAACCCATACAATGCCTTCTTCAGCCGCAGTACTTGCTCTTTCTTCCCAACGGCGAAGCCCGACGGCTGCTGGACGTAGACCTCTTCCTCAAGTTCCCCATTCAGAAAGGCAGACTTCACATCCATGTGATGAACGTTCCGATTCTCGTGCGCCGCAACAGCAAGGATCATTCTCACTGATTCCATTCTGGCAACAGGAGCAAAGACTTCTTCAAAATCAATACCATACTTCTGAACATACCCTTTGGCAACAAGACGCGCCTTGTGCTTGACGACGCATCCATGTTCATCCTTCTTGGCCTTGTACACCCATTTCAGACCAATTGCTCGATGGCCTGGGGAAGCAATGCGGATTTTGTGCCACCCATGGGACGTCCCACCCCTGTATCGGACGGCCAGCATAGATTCCTATATGTAAGATGTTAAGTTGTGATTCAAATTCATTGGTACCTTGGAGGCCGACTTATGACGGAGCAAGCGGAGGCCCGTCGCCGGAGGCTTGGGCCGTAGCGAAGCGGAGGCAGCAACATGATTGAAGCTGAGTACATAGCTATTGCTGAAGCTGGTAAGGAACTGATTTAGCTGAAAGGGTTATTTGTTGAGTTATGTGGAGTTGATTCTTGCATCAAGCTATTTTCTGATAGTCAAAGTGTCATATGTCTTACCAAAGATTAAATGTTTCATGAGAGGACAAAGCACATTGAGATCAAGTATCATTTCATTCGTGATCAAATTGAGAAGGTAAGCTAAAGGTATGCAAGATTAGTACTCATAATAATCCAGCTGATATGTTGACAAAGTCGATTCCTATTGCTAAGTTTGAGTTATGCTCAAGCTTAGTTGGCATTATGGATTAGCCCAAGAGGTTGTTTGGCGCCAGAAGTATTTTTTTCCATTGTTGTGTTCAGGATGAAGGTTTTGATTTGTGCTACAAGAAGAATTTGTCTCAAGGTGGAGTTTGTTAAGTTGTGATCCAAATTCATTGGTACCTTGGAGGCCGACTTCTGACGGAGCAAACGGAGGCCCGTCACCGGAGGCTCTGTTTAGGGTTTGCCTTGATATAATCATCTTGTAAGCCGCCATTTGGCGTTGTAACCAAGCTCTTGATAGTGGATTGTTGCTCGCTGGCGCCCGTGGTTTTTCCCTTCCGCATTGGAAGGGTTTTTCACGTAAAACCTTTATGTCCCCTGTGGTTTGATTTCTTATTCTTCGTCGTTGTTTCGGTCATCGGTTTATAATATAAGATTCGCGCACGAGGTACACTCCGCTTAAGCATATGCGGGTGTTTAGAACACCCAAAAAAGGTACGGTTAGAGAACACGCGAGAACACAGCGCTCAAATTTAAACTCGGGGCCACTGACACCTAGCTGAACACTAGTCCCATCCGACTCTCGATCGAATACAAAACTGAAAAAATCTCTGCAACCGTAAGATGCTCTGCTTCCTGGGGAAGCAACGGCGTGCTTTAGGCATATCTGGGGCGATTCTAGCTTCCTCCCCACTGCCGGCGGGGAAAGAACGAGGGAGCAAAGTGTTGCGCAGTTCGCCATGGAACCGGCGTCGACGACCGAGGCACCATGCCAGGCCCCTCCAATTTCGGGTGTCACCAGGCAGCCGGCGACGGCCAGGACGGCACTGCCGCTCCATTCACCTGCTTGCGAGGTGAGGACGGATGAGGCGCCTTCCTCATCTGGCAGACGCTTGAGCAACCATGACAACCGTTAATCCATTCAGACTTATACTACATCTACAAAATAGAGATGCACTAATAAGGTTCTGCTCTATGCCTCAATGTTAGCGACTTATACGAAACTTGTATGCAAAGCCGAGACATTCCTCTGCAACCCATGTATGATCTTAAGAAAAGAGCAGCATCAGGTCCAGACGCCAGACTGGGGACAGGTCATGAAAGGACTATATTGAAAACCATACGGAATCTACCTCAACCGGACGAAGGCCAGGCCCGTCCCTAAGCCTGTTCCAACGGTGCGACGGAACAGGGCACCCAAAATGCTGGGGCCTCCAAATTGATACTCTGTATATACACATCCTGTACGTATCCAATGCCTAGAAGCTGAAATGACTAGAAACCTAAAGTTGCAGCCTAACTATACGCGAGGCCGTTGCCTCATTCATCTCGGTGAAGACTGAAGTCTGAACCTCTCGACTGACGCCTCCACTCTGGATTAAGGTCCCTAAGCACCATCGCATGTTGCCTATGATAAAGTTACATAATACCTATGAACTGAATCTCTTGTTCCGATGTTCTTTTTTCATCATTGATTAAATAATTGATTAGTGCTTAAACGTAAGGATGTTTTCTTTGAACAGGATTAAGAAAATATGATTTTGGTTGTTTAAACGTAAGAAGAAAAAGAAGCTAGAATATCTACTTCAATCTCAAAATGGTGCTATGGATAAATTTGTGGTGAAAGAATTAGCAGTTCCATCGATAATCAAACAACCGGTCCTCCTATAGGCCCTGCTGACCTTTTGAAGTTCATAAAATAGCACAATACTTTTCCTAATACAGCTATTGCCAATAAAACTTTGCTGACCACATCAGCAGAGAGTAACTTTTCTAATCTGAAGTTATTGAAGTCTTATGTGCGTTCGACAATGACACAAGAAAGAGTACTCAACAATTTGGCTATAATAGCATTAGAGGGGTGATAACACTACTAGAAAACTGCACTGTAGCGGCGGTTGAAAAGGCATTGGCCACCTCCCGCTATGCGTGCATAGCTAAAAGAAACTTCTGTAGCGGCGGGCATCCGGGATCCGAAAACCACCCGCCGCTACAGTCGAAATAGCCAAACAAAAAAAAGTGGGCCCTCATCGGACCCACCAGCCGCCGTCGTCGAGGGGGCAGATCTGCCCTCACCCCACGTCGTTGTCTCCACGTGCCTATTGCTGGGTGTGTGTGCTTGTAGAAGAGGGCGGCCGCGTGTGCGCATCCGGCGGTCGCCGTCTGTGGAGAGCGCGGAATCGTCCACCATGGACGGCGGCGGCAGCTCGGGCTTCGGGCCGGGCGGGTACAGACCGGGCGGAGGCTACGGGGGCGGTGAGTACTGGGGGACGGAACCCGGGACTTCTTGTCGCATCCCGACCCGTTCTCCCCGGTGCATTCGTCCTCCCCCGCCCATTGCAGCCGGGTACAAGGTGAACGGAGCGGGGCATCACGGCTTGACTTCGGGGGATTGGACCTGAACTCGCGGGCGGGCAGCTTCGCCGCTCTAGGTACGTACCAAGACTTCCAGGGAGAGGGCGGTCAGGTCTCAGGTGCAGCCGACGGCGGAAGTGCAGGCCTTCCTCCGCATCCGTCGCAGGGTTGCTCCGCTCGTCGCAGCGGCGGTGGACGTGCTGCGCGTGCATCTGCTGCGCGTGGCGCAGGTGGTCGTACGGTGGGTGGACATGCGTCTCGTGGGCGTTCCACTGATGCGCGTGACTCAAGTCGTCGGCGCCGTGGAGCAACCAGTTCGAGAGGCAAAGCAGTAGCCGTCGACGACAGCAGTGCCGACGACGAGGTATGCACATCCTATTTCAAACTTTTGGCAATGATCAGAATGAAGTACATGTCTCAAACTGTTTATGTTGTGGCCATTGTAGCAACTCGATAGAGCTAATTGGACACCGAGAAATACCGAAATACTCTATGACATCATACTCGAACAGAAGCAACTCGGTAACTACATCGACGGGGTTATGGCCAATCGCGCTTACCCTCTGGTTGCGGAAGCTTTTTTCCGTAGAACCAATCTACGTCATCGGACGGATCAGTTCCGTAACCGCCTCACGCAACTTAAGACTTTGCTTGGATTCATCAAAACAATTCGCAGGAAGTCAGGGCTTGGTAGGCGACCTGATGGCTGGCCATCGGCCACCAGTTCATGGTGGGACGAACAGTTAAATGTACATGACTCCCTTCACATGCAACATTTGCTCACCTTTAAATATGGTTATGGATTCCTAATGGCCTGTACTTCGCCTGTTGCATGCAGGATGATCGCATTCATGCGGAGTGGAAGAAGCTGCGGAATGGTCCGCCCCCTTACATGAACCAGCTATACGAGATCTTTGACGGTGTGGCTGTTGATGGATCCACCGCTTACATTGCTGGCCAAGTGGATGCAGTAGAAGAAGAAGGTGTACAAGACGATGATGGTGAAGGAGAGGAAGAGGATGATGAAGGTTTTGTTGATCCCTTTGCTGCCGTTGGGTACGATGACAGCCCTAGGAGCTCCGGCAGTCTGAAGAGAGGTAGTAGTACCAACAGCACGGGTGCAAGCCCTTCAAAGAGAAGCAAGAGCCCAATTGTAAATGTATTCAAGGGGTTAATGCGGCAGAATGCAGCAATCAGCGAGAAGAAGATGGCCCAGAAGGAAAAGATGACTGGCCGGAAGCTTGCTCTTTTGGAGCAGAAAGCTCAACGGGAACAACAGCAGGCTGCAGACAAGAAGAAGGCTGTGGACTTGGCACTTGAAGCAGGAGTGGAGATAGGCAGTCCAGAATACTTTGCACTTGGATACTTGTTGAAGGATGCAACGATGAATGACTTGTTCTTGAGGTGTCACACAGCCGAGCAAAGGGTCACCTTCATCAGGCAGTACATGAGGGCAGAGAACCTGGGCTAGGGCATAGATGTAGTGAGAGAGTTAGTTGGTTGTTGTTATTCCCTAATGCAGCCGTTGTGGCTGCTGACATTATATTTGGCATTTGTTTGTTGTAGTGTCAGACGTTTTATTTCCTACTGTTGTACCTGCAGATTGTGGTCCTACTATTCTGTTTTGTGATGCAGTTGTAGTACGAGCTAAATGTTGTTTTTGCTGAAATTGGTTAGTTCTATATGCTGAAATAGCTAATTTCAATTGACTATGTGTTTCAGGATTGGTTGGCGGAATCCCCAAGTGAAGACTCTTCTGATGATGAGTGGAATCAGCAGTTGCCTATGCTTCTATATGGTATGTTCCACGACTCTCATCACTATGGCAAAACAAAGAGGTTGAGGGGCCTGAGACAGGTCTAGAGTTGGTATGTAGGCATCTTAGTGACCCTGTGCAATGCTACATATGGTTTTGCATGCGTCCTGAGCTTTTTGAGCACCTGCATACATTATTGGTCGAGTCATATGGTCTAGAGTCAACTGCAAAGAGTAGTAGTAGAGAGGCCTTAGGGATGTTTCTTTGGATGGTGGCTACTCCTCAACCAGTTCGGCAAGCCATGACCATATTTGGCCGGTCCCTAGACACTGTTAGTCGCAATTTTTCAAAAGTACTAGAGGCCGTCCTCAAGTTTTCTGTAGACATCATAAAGCCAAAGGATCCATCATTTGCTACCATACACCCTACGCTGCAGCAAAGAAGGTTAAAGGGGTTATTCAACAATTGCATTGGTGCAATAGATGGGACTCACATTGACTGTGTTGTGCCACAACAAAAGGTAGTGCAGTACATGAACCGCAAGGGTAAGACATCACAAAATGTGATGGCAGTTTGTGACTTCGACATGCGCTTCACCTTTATTCTTGCTGGATGGCCTGGTTCAGTGCATGACATGAGAGTGTTTAATGATGCAATGACCACGTACGGCGACAAGTTTCCACATCCACCGGAGGGTAAGCACTAATGTCATTTGCATTATATCAAACCTTTGTACAACGTCTTGCTTACATCATACAGGACACTTACAATATTTTTGATACCTGCAGATAAGTTTTATCTAGTGGACTCCGGGTACCCTAATAAAAAAGGTACCTTGCACCCTTCAAGGGAACGAAGTACCATATTCCAGAATTTCGCCTTGGCACGAGGGCAAGAGGTATGAAAGAGACATTCAACTATATTCATTCCGGCCTTAGAAATGTAGTGGAGAGGTCATTTGGCGTGTTGACGCAGAAGTGGAGGATGATGTATTCTGTTCCTAGTTATTCTACTGCAAAGCAAGCAAAGCTTATAGTGGCATGCATGGCACTTCACAATTTTATTAGAGAGAATGATGAACAGGATGAGGACTTCATCCGGGCGATGCAAGAGGACCCCTTCAATCCAGATTCAATCAATGATGTCACAGTTGTCACAGAGGGTGATGAAGCAGACGCGCCTGGTGATGAAACCATGAATGAATTTCGGGATCGAATAGCTCATGCTCTATACTACAATTGATTTCTATATCCACAAGTTTGTTGTGTGAAACTACATTTGTAATTCATCGACACGTTATGTATCATGCTGTTTTCCATGTCATTGAGGTGCATATATCAATTACTATCTATTAGATGCCTGAAACGAACATGTATCTAAAAAATAGAGGTCTAAATATTTATAGGGTGTGTTTGTTTCTTGGGGTCTAAATTTTATAGCTGTCACATCAAAAAGAATCTTCCTATTTAAGAATAGTAAATAAAGTTTAATTATAAAATAAATTACAGGCCCCTAGACTAATTCACGAAACGAATCTAATAAGGTTAATTAAGTCGTGATTAGAAGATGGTTACTGTAGCATCACTTTAGCAAAACATAGATTAATTAAGCTCATTAGATTCATCTCGAAAATTAGTACCAATCTGTTAATAGGGTTTTGTCATTAAATTGATCAAAATATTCATAAATAGTAAGATTCCCTTTGATGTGATAGTGCTAAATTTTAGATGGTAGGAAACGAACGGGGCCATAGACCTCTAATTTTCACCCTCTAAATTTATACACCTATAAAGGAAAACGAACGGACCCTGTATAGCAGTCGTATTACACGGAGGGACTTTATCAACCCAATGTATCTCGGTTATTACCTGTGGACCAGGGCTGCACATGGGCTCAAGCGAAGTCACGGGTCCTCCCTCGATCCTGTCCCCAATCACTCTCTTCTTCCTCACGCTGCTCCCTGTAGGCTTCCCCTATCTAGTTGACAAGGATTTAGTGCTCAAGAAGGTCTCATTCTTTCAGTTCTTTCGAGAACCTTTCGCATCTTGTTCCCAACAATTTGGTACTCCAGGTCGGCCTGTCTTGATTTTCAGGTTGGAGATGCACGGCTCTACTAGACTTGCAGTGAGATGGAGGATCGAAAATTAGCAATGATGATTTTGTGCTGAGTGGCGATCCTAAGTCCGTCCTTAACCACGCCGCCGTCGATCCAGGCCATCATGGTGGTAGTCGCAATATGCACGGATTAGTTTATAAGGCAGAAGATATTTGACTATCTACGGTGAATTAGTTTCCGTTACTAATATTTTGAGTTTGAAAACATATCATGTGTGCTGATGGTGCTGACCAGTTTGGCTTTGCTATAAAGCAGCCGTCTAATTAGAACTAAATGATTTATTCATGTTCATAAAAAACATTAATGAACATCTGTTCCACGTGTTCTAATTAATCTGTTGTTCAAATGAGTAAGATGAACGTAGGAAAATAACTATCTCGTTTATGTCTGCTGCTCAAAGTAGGAAACTGATTCATTTAACTTAAAGCATGCTGAACATTTGCCGGGGTTGGTGAACCCCATGTTTCACTGCAGATAAAAACACGTCACCATACAAACGCGTGCTATGCCTCCGAGGGCATGCCCTTATAGATGCAGTCCATCGATTGTATCATTTAGTTATTAATACATCATTTCCATGTGCAAAAAAGGGATCATCTATAATGTTTTTTTCTTTTGCTTCAGTCTTGGATTGACTGGACATAAACAGGTGGAACAACAGCCTTGTTACCATGTAAACCCATCATCTCATAGAGGAAGACCTTCTTGAATTGACTTAAAGCCTCCTGTGTTGTGTTTGAACACTTGGTTGAGTTTCTAGTTGCTTAGCATTGTGTAGTATGGATGCAAGCTTTGATTGCAACGGAAGTTACCTTTGTTAAATAACCTCTTCTCTCCATCAAAGGTACGGCTACCGCACCCACTTGTATTTCGGTCAAAAACGATTCGTATTGCACTCGCGGTTGAATTATGTATCATGTGGTCCACTCCCACCAATCTTAACGGAGGGAATCGGACGGATGCCCTTAGCATTGCACATGCAATGCATGGTAAATTTGACTTTCCGGGTGGGACGTCTCGTGGGTGGGACGAAAACATTCGCCCTGGGGGAAGATTGACGGCCTCCCAGGTGTGATTCTCTTCAATTGAACGTAGCTCTTCAACCATGGCCGTTTGCCAACTTGGTTCACGCACAGCTTCTTCTAACGACGCCGTTCCTCGGCGCTCACCACATAGAGCTCCTCCTGGAGTTCACGCACCGCCATTCCGGGTGCCTCTGCAGGTCCCAGGATATTATCAATCCTGCAGAACCGCAATGGTGCATCGTCGTGGTCGTTGTCGAGGTCGGGTGCCGCGCTTGGGGGCGACGCGAAACACAATTGGCTGTGGGGCTGGTGACGGCGTCCGGCTGCCCGACGATGGGGCCGCCGCAGGCGCCGGCTGCTGCTCCGCCTGCTCTCCACCTTGTACTCGCTGGTACTCGGTGGTGGTGATGTACTCCACGACGAGGGGCTCATCGTTGTTGCCAAGGACTCCACCATCCTTGCTCCAATCCCACTGGGCGAGTTCGTCAAACACAACATCGCGGGTTATGTGCACGCGCCCAGTCCACGGATCATATGCTCGGTAAGCCTTGGACCCAGGCTCGTACCCGACCAATATCATCTTGGAGCTCCTATCATCCAGCTTTGAGAGGTGTGGTTTGGTGTTCTTCACGTGGACAATGCACCCGAAAGTGCGCAGGTGACCAACTGCAGGCTTCTTCCCATACCATGCGTCAAATGGCGTCATGTTCTCGACACTCTTGGTTGGCGATCTATTCAGCAAGTAAACAGCAGTTGTTACAGCCTCTCCCCAGAAATAGCTTGGCAACCCCTTGGCCTTCATCATACTCCTTGCGGCTGCCACGACTGACTGGTTCCGGCGCTCTACGACACCGTTCTGTTGTGGTGAATACGGCGTCGTCATCTGCCTACGCACGCCCGTTTCAGCACAGTGGTCGGTGAAGCTGGCAGAGATAAATTCGCCGCCATGATCTGTGCGCAAACCACTCAGTTTCTGCCCGGACGCTGCTTCCGCCTCAGCGCGAACTCGCTTGATTGCGTCCGCCGCCTGATCCTTAGAGGAAAGCAACACAATCCACATAAACCGACTGAAATCATCAACTAGGAGTAGGAACATCTTCTTGCCGCCTGGTGTTGGCGGCATGATCGGACCGCAGAGATCGCCATGGACCAATTCAAGCACGCGTTTGGCCCTGTACTCCGCCTTCTCTGGGAATGGCGTGCGCCGGTGCTTGCCAGCAAGTCAGCCATCACACAGCTGGTTCACCTGTCGGATTTGTGGCATGCCACGCACCCAATCCTCATTTGCCATCTTCTTCAATGCCGAGAAGTTGAGATGGCCCAGGCGCGCGTGCCAGCGCCAAGCATCTTCCTCTACGCGTGCCGCGAGGCAAACTGGGCGTGCAAGGGTGGCATTGAGCATGTACAGTCTGTTGTGGGCGCGCGGTATCTTTGCTAGGAGCCTTCGGTCGGTGTCTCGGATATGCATAATGCCATCTTCAGTCAGCGTCTGGAAACCAATTTCGTCGAGCTGGCCTACACTGATAATGTTGGTCTTGAGCTTGGGGATGTAGTAGACGCTAGTGAATGCTTTGTGTTCTCCGTTCTTGCAGCAGAACAGCACGGTGCCACAACCCTCTATGTGCACTATAGAGCCGTCGCCAAATTTGACCGTGCCACAGACGCCGGTGTCAAGATCAGAGAATGCCGCGCGCGCACCTGACATGTGATTAGTGGCGCCGGTATCAACAACCCATCTGGTAGTGCTCCTCTCATCTACTCCACCAAGATTAGAGACAACTTTCTCCTCCAGTAGATGCACAACACCTACGGGTGGTGACGGCGCTACCGCCGGGGATGGCGCCAGCGTGATCTCGGCCTCCGCGAGTAGCAGGCCTCCTTCTTCTTCCTCTGCCAGGTGAGCCTGGCCAGCTTTCTTCGCCTTGGATCTGCAATCCTTGGCCCAGTGCCCCAACTTGCCACATGCACGACACTGGTCACCAGACCCGGCCCGACGAGGGTCGTCGTCGCGGCTCTCTCTTGACGAGCCGTCACCATTGCTGCCGCCACGGCCTCTGCCACGGCCACGTCCCCTTCCTCTGCCGCTCCGCCCATCACTGCTAGAACCGCCATGGGATCCTTCAGATTCACGGACCTAGAGGCGGGCCATCCACTCCTCCTCAGTGAGCAGGAGCCGGCCGTTGGAGTCCTTCCAGACACCGGCGACTTCTTACGGCGCTCGACAGCGCGCAGGTGCCCGGTGGCCTCCTCTAGCGACAGGCTGTCCAGATCGACCATGGTCTCCATAGAGATCGCCACGCCCTCCAGCTTCTTAGAGACCTCATGCAACATCTTCTTGATTACATCTTTCTCGGACACCTGAACTCCAAGGACTCGCATCTCGTTTGCCAGAGTGTTAATATGTAAGGCAAAATCCTCAACGAGCTCACTGGGTTTGAAGGTGATGGCGGCGAAGTCCTGCTTGAGCTTCTCGGCGTTGGCCTCCTTGACGCGGTCGGCCCCAACCCGCATGCGGATCGCTTCCCACACCTCACGCGCGGTCTCCTTGACAGCCAGCCCCCGCCTTCATCTCCTGAGGCACGGCTCGAAAGAGCGCAGCGAGTGCGTTGCGGTCGTCACGGTTGTCGCCGTCGTCGGACTCAATGACGTCCCATAATCCCGCCGCTTGGAGGTTCATCCGCATGATCAGTGACCAGTCGGTGTATTCGTTGCGGCCGAGGACGGGGTAGATGGTGCCGGACGTCGATTTCTCAACCACTCGCTCGATGACGACGTCGCGGCCGCCATTGCGATGGCGTGGACGGCGCGGAGGCGGGGAAGGCGACTGGCGGCGGCGATTCAGCACGCCGTTGGATGATGCAACAGAAGTGCGCGACATGGTTGTTGGATCACGAACCTGCTCTGATGCCACTTGTCGGAGATCACCGGAGTAACGACAAAGCACGTCGCTGGCGATCGCTCGTGAAGTTGATCTGGACGCTACGCGGACACGGTGGAAAATAGACACACACAAATTGTGCGGCAAAGCGGCAGCGTTTTCTATTTTGATTGCCAGTTTATAAAGGACACGACTAGGCCTTAGTAGCCACGACTTGTACGCACGACATGCTCGCGATCCGAGCATGCCGCGCCGTGGCGCGCCATGCCGCGATTACCGCGCACGACGCGCTCAACATGGCTTGCCCCGCACGAACGCAGCGTGCGTCAGGCAACCGACTCTGACTTCCAACTAATTACTGGGACTTATCCAATTAAACGACTAACAGTAAAACAAAGAAAGCACAAGTTTATTCTGACAGCCCGCTCCTCCTCCCTGGCGAGGCAGCCATGGGTTAGGTGACTCCGTTTTGGTCAGCATAGACACGTTTCTGAATGTTACATCAGTTTAGGACCATAGTGAAGATGATCTAAGGTACTAGCCACTCAATAATTTCTGATTCCTCTCTCTTACTATTCATACATGTGACAGAGTGTGATTTTGTTAATTGAAAATAAGCATTAGCTCATCACGGAAGCACAGACTGCACAGAACGTTGTACTCCTCTAGCAAGGACTTTTTAGCAGGTCAAATAATTGCTTCACTTTTTTGGACTTTTCCTTCGGATGGGCTTTCCTCCATATTGTTTTTGGTTGAATGTAATAGTTTTTTAAATATGAGCCATGACTCTGCAGTTATTTTGTTTATTATGAGTTTATGACGATGCTACTTTCCACTAAACCAAAATGATTGGCATTGGCATCAGCAGGTAGAGTTCTGCTCCATGTCACGTAAGCTTTTCCATGGGTCTTTTGGTTTTGCATCTTCGAGACATCCCTTATTTTAGTTTTCTTTACGATTTTGCATTATACTTTCTTAAATAACATGATGTGTTTGGTAAGGCTGCAGGCCGCTGCTTCTGCTGCTTGTGAAAACAGCCCACCCGTATTTTTCAGGCGAAATAAGTTTTGTTTAACTCTCCCCTGTTTATCTTTAAATATCTGAGAAATAGAAACAGAACCAATGAAGAAATTTAAGGCAACCTAAATAGTGGAAATTCTTGATGTTAAAACAAATGTAGGTCTATCAACTGCTTCCAGTTTTGGTTGTCTATACTTTCGTTTTGCTGGTTATGAAGAGAAAAACATTATCATAATTCCTATATACATTGTTAACCACTGAACATTTGTGATTCTCTCTCTCTCTCCTAGATGGGTTAAATTGCATCTGCCGAAGGACCTGACAGCCATGGATTGTCGCTGCTGCTCAAGCCTCCTACATTCCGAATTTGGTGCCACTGTGGTAAGAAAGTTGCAACTTGTGAAGGTTTAATGGAAGAAAAAAAAGTTGCAACTTAAGGTGCACAGGATGATGACTTCCCCTAATCACGCTAGCCCATTAGTTTCATCTCTCATAGTGTAAGAATTATAGGATGCGTATATTGTGATGGATTGTATTGCATTGAGCCTCTCGGCCGATATATATGAGAGTACATGACTTGAGGGGCAAGACACCTCCCCTGATAGATACACAATCTAAACTACCAAATATACTCTAACATCTCCCCGCAGTCACAGCGGGAGCATCGCAGACGGTGAGACTAGAGAAGAAGCCGAAGGTAGAAGCTGACGAACAGATATCCCCCGCGGTTGAAGCGTCGTCACGTTGCGGATGCTATGACTGGAGAGAAACCGGCGAGTACCTCATGCGAATGATAGCCCCTTAGTGCCAAAGTAGCCGAAGTCGAGGTGGTCGTGGTCGAAGCCATGGTGGAGTCCGAAGCGTCAACATAGGCGCACAAAAAAGTTATCAGCTTCTACCATGCAGGTTCAGCAAGACGATGCGACTTGATGGCGATGGTGACAACGCAGCTTAAGAGCGCGAATTACGGTCATCCTTTAGCACATCTGTGGCGGTGTCCGTGAGTTTGCGGCGTGAAGCGCGGACTCGGATCGATGGCCAGCGCGACGAGGATCGAACACCGAGTGTGGCAGCCCAGATGATGCATGGTGGTAGACCGAAGACACCGAATGGTGACCGGAGAGCCTACGGGTGGCGCTGAGTCACCGACGGGCGGCGCCGGGGAGCGCCGAGAGGCCGGTCGGAGGCGTCGAGTTCGTCGGTGGCGCTGAGTCGCCGAGAGGCGGCGCCGGGGCGCTGAGTGGCCGGTCGGAGGTGCCGGTGCGGTCAACGGGGCGTCGAGTTGTCTTCCAGTAGCTTCGTGTGGGCGTCGGGCAAAGCGGGCGCCGCCGTCGTGAAAACGACGACACAAGCGGTAGAGGCTCGATCATGAGTGTTGTCGTTGCAGCCCGAGAAGGTGCAACAACAACCTCTCGTCCTTCAGGGGTGTCGACAACGATCGGCGAGGAACGACGATGACGACGACGAACGGCAAAGCAACGCAAACCGATCTTAGATCGGAAAAAAAACAGGCAGCATTACCGAACCTCTATGTACACACCATAGTGTGGTTGTAGCAGCAGCCATCTTCATGTGTATCTAGCCTCCAGCACTATTGTTCCTCTCGTGAAAAGAATAAACAATTGAGTGCTTAAGGGCCGGCGATTGTAGCAGATGCGACTTACGCAGTCAAGCGTCGCGTGCATTATCAGAGATTAGAGACCTGGGCACGGGCAACCGATGGCCAGGAAAAGCATGGTGCCCCAACGCGATGGGATCTGCCGGTGCGAGCTGACCGGTGACGCGATCCTGCCGGGTGATGATTGAAGGCGGTGCAACGTAGAGACCACTTGACGATGATGCGGCATGCAATCTGGATCGGATCCACATGCGTAGGAACAAGGAGCTTCGATCCATGCTGCAAGAGCGACGATAGGCGGCCAGATCAAACGACCGGCGGCAAAAGAGGGCGCTGCCCCCGGCAGAGATCGTGGAGATTGATCTCTCCGGAGGCGCGCGGTGCGAAAGCGACGGTGAGGTTTAGATCACAAGATCGGAACCCTCCGATACCATGAAAGAATTATAAGATGCGTATATTGTGATTGATAGTATTGCATTGAGCCTCTCGACCGATATACATGAGAGTACATGACTTGAGGGGTAAGACACCTCCTCGGATACATATGGCAGTCCTAGATACACAATCTAAACTACCAAATATACTCTAACACATAGATTTGATTATGCTGCTCGATTTCTGCTTTTCAGTTACAGTTGGTAATGGTTGCATGCTTCCCTTTGTGCTCTTGTTGCTGCTACAGCTAGTATAAACTGGTGGGAAGAATTACCTTATCAAGTAGTGTAGAAGGCGAGTGAGAAATACCATACATGAAAGTAGTTTGTTTTCAATGATTTACGTCTCTCTCTCTCTCTCTCTCTCTCTCTCGTGAATATAGCGTATAGATCACATGTACCTTTAAGTCTGAGCAAAATCTACATTTCTACATGGTCTATTTCATCCATGCACAAGTAATGCCATTTTCTAATTCTGGACAAATATGATGCTATTTAGGCACGTGGTCGATTTATCATAGCTTTTATCTAATTACATCCACTCTGCATCAGGTTGCATCATGGTTGGTATCTAATTACATGCATTTTGGGTTTGATTAAAAAGTTATGTTGAGTATGTGCGATAGTTCAATATTACAATTCATCTTGCATATTTCAATTTACAAGGATAATTCGATGTTTATGAGATTTCTTTCATCAACAATTTTGGGATCAATTCTAATATCTGCAATCTGTACTTTTTATGTTCCTTTGCTGATACTTTAACTCTCTTTTATTTTGTTGAATTTTAGTTGACAGAATATTCTCTTCTACAATAAATTGAACTTGATGTGCACAAGATGATGACGGCAACTTACAGGTCCTGGAATTGATGTAGGAGGAACAAGGACCATATGGAGTATGTACATCTTTGCTCAAAATGGAAGGTAGGATCTAGCTCTCCTGATATAAGGTGTGCAATTATACAAATACATCTGATTGATCCTATTTATTTGACATCAGTACATGGCCCTACACTGTTTTAGACTACTTGACTTAAAAAGGAATATATATAGTTTACAGTTCACAACATTATTCATATAATTGTATATATGCATGGCAACATGAGAACTTTGTTAGTTATATTAGTTTCTTCCTTGATGGTTTTGAGATTTAGGTTATGGACGACCTTATTAGTTGTTAAATAAACATTTTCATACTGTACTAATAATACCAAAATTATGGAGGTGATATATGTTAAGAATAACTGTTCAGGAAAATATAACAACAAGAATGAATATGTGTTATGCAAGATCTGTCTTTAACATCTGAGTACTAAAAAGGCATAAATACATGTTCCAGAAAAAATCCCGATCAAAAGAGTCGTATAAATGTCATCTCGTTGATAGGAGCATAGCAGAGCAAATTAAAATAATCAGCGCACGTTAGTTGACGACTTGACGGACGTGGCGTTAGCGCACCTCCCACCCTATTTCTTTTTCACGCTGAAAGACGAGACCCACACGAAATAAGCTGGGCTGCATTCACTACTCGGAGTTGGGAGTCTATTTTGGGCTCCTTTTTTCTTCAAACCGGCCTGCAAATGAGAGTTCCTCTTGCCGATTCATCCCGAAGCCCAAATATTTACGCTACGAAGCCCGTGCCGGCCCGCCTCTTCCAATCATCCGCGTCCGTGTTGCACTATATAATCCTCCGCACGCCGCCTAAACCCTAGACGAGTACTCCACCTCACGCCGCCGCCGTCGCCGTCGCCTCGTCATCGTGTCGCCGTCGCCTCGTCATCGTCTACCACATCGGGCCGTCGGGCGGCGGCGTCTCCCACCTCAGGCCGCCGCCGTCTTCTCCCACTTCACGCCGTCGCCGTCGCCTACCTCAAGGCGTCATCGTCTCCCACATCGGGCCGGCCCCTACGTAAGGCGGCGTCGTCTCCCACCTCAGGCCGCCGCCGTCGTCTCCCGCTTCACGCCGGCGCCGTCTTTCTCAAGCTGCTGTATGTAATGTTCTCTTCCCTTCTTACTTGTTTTACTTCGTAAGAAATGGATCCGTGTTATGGGACGTTGCATCCCGTCTTTTAGAGATTAAAAGTTGTGGCGCTATTGATAGTTATGGGACGCTTCCTGTTTTTGTTATTAGGGTTCAAGCGTATTCATTACATAACAAAACTGTGGTTGTTTGCTTGGCAAGTATACGTGGTAGAACTGAAACCGGCAACCCCAGTGGTAGCCCGGTGGGTTACTCACCGATCCCTACCCTAGCCCCAGGAGGATTGACCAAAATGCTGAACCTGATTGAGGAGGAAAAATATCCAAGGACAGGGTTACTCACTGATCCCTACCCTAGCCCCAAGAGGATTGACCAACAACAGATTATTAGCTCAAGAGTAGGATTACCTATTATAACATCCAAATTTCTAGAGAATATAAACCGACTTGTGCTAGCACTACCCCTCCAGATCGAAGCAGCAAGCACATCTACATCGAATTGAATGGATCGAGGGAACAAAGAGATGGGGATTCAGGGCTGGAACATAAAGGGATGACCTTGTAGAGAGAGAATGGATAATCCGTCCAAGCACATATAGGTTAGGGCATCCTTACCTGCACGAGGAGAACCAAGCCTGCTACGGATCCCACTCCACCCGGCGCGAGGCAACGGTCGAGGAAACCTGTGGCGGTGGAGATCGCCGCCGGGATGAGGAATCGAGGAAGAGGAGCAGCAGACAAGTAGAGAGAGAGGAATCAGAGGAGCAACCAGGGTGAGGGTAGATTTGATTATGCTGCTCGATTTCTGCTTTTCAGTTACAGTTGGTAATGGTTGCATGCTTCCCTTTGTGCTCTTGTTGCTGCTACAGCTAGTATAAACTGGTGGGAAGAATTACCTTATCAAGTAGTGTAGAAGGCGAGTGAGAAATACCATACATGAAAGTAGTTTGTTTTCAATGATTTACGTCTCTCTCTCTCTCTCTCTCTCTCTCTCTCTCTCTCTCTCTCTCTCTCTCTCTCTCTCTGTGAATATAGCGTATAGATCACATGTACCTTTAAGTCTGAGCAAAATCTACATTTCTACATGGTCTATTTCATCCATGCACAAGTAATGCCATTTTCTAATTCTGGACAAATATGATGCTATTTAGGCACGTGGTCGATTTATCATAGCTTTTATCTAATTACATCCACTCTGCATCAGGTTGCATCATGGTTGGTATCTAATTACATGCATTTTGGGTTTGATTAAAAAGTTATGTTGAGTATGTGCGATAGTTCAATATTACAATTCATCTTGCATATTTCAATTTACAAGGACAATTCGATGTTTATGAGATTTCTTTCATCAACAATTTTGGGATCAATTCTAATATCTGCAATCTGTACTTTTTATGTTCCTTTGCTGATACTTTAACTCTCTTTTATTTTGTTGAATTTTAGTTGACAGAATATTCTCTTCTACAATAAATTGAACTTGATGTGCACAAGATGATGACGGCAACTTACAGGTCTTGGAATTGATGTAGGAGGAACAAGGACCATATGGAGTATGTACATCTTTGCTCAAAATGGAAGGTAGGATCTAGCTCTCCTGATATAAGGTGTGCAATTATACAAATACATCTGATTGATCCTATTTATTTGACATCAGTACATGGCCCTACACTGTTTTAGACTACTTGACTTAAAAAGGAATATATATAGTTTACCGTTCACAACATTATTCATATAATTGTATATATGCATGGCAACATGAGAACTTTGTTAGTTATATTAGTTTCTTCCTTGATGGTTTTGAGATTTAGGTTATGGACGACCTTATTAGTTGTTAAATAAACATTTTCATACTGTACTAATAATACCAAAATTATGGAGGTGATATATGTTAAGAATAACTGTTCAGGAAAATATAACAACAAGAATGAATATGTGTTATGCAAGATCTGTCTTTAACATCTGAGTACTAAAAAGGCATAAATACATGTTCCGAGAAAAAATCCCGATCAAAAGAGTCGTATAAATGTCATCTCGTTGATAGGAGCATAGCAGAGCAAATTAAAATAATCAGCGCACGTTAGTTGACGACTTGACGGACGTGGCGTTAGCGCACCTCCCACCCTATTTCTTTTTCACGCTGAAAGACGAGACCCACACGAAATAAGCTGGGCTGCATTCACTACTGGAGTTGGGAGTCTATTTTGGGCTCCTTTTTTCTTCAAACCGGCCTGCAAATGAGAGTTCCTCTTGCCGATTCATCCCGAAGCCCAAATATTTACGCTACGAAGCCCGTGCCGGCCCGCCTCTTCCAATCATCCGCGTCCGTGTTGCACTATATAATCCTCCGCACGCCGCCTAAACCCTAGACGAGTACTCCACCTCACGCCGCCGCCGTCGCCGTCGCCTCGTCATCGTGTCGCCGTCGCCTCGTCATCGTCTACCACATCAGGCCGTCGGGCGGCGGCGTCTCCCACCTCGAGGCCGCCGCCGTCTTCTCCCACTTCACGCCGTCGCCGTCGCCTACCTCAAGGCGTCATCGTCTCCCACATCAGGCCGGCCCCTACGTAAGGCGGCGTCGTCTCCCACCTCAGGCCGCCGCCGTCGTCTCCCGCTTCACGCCGGCGCTGTCTTTCTCAAGCTGCTGTATGTAATGTTCTCTTCCCTTCTTACTTGTTTTACTTCGTAAGAAATGGATCCGTGTTATGGGACGTTGCATCCCGTCTTTTAGAGATTAAAAGTTGTGGCGCTATTGATAGTTATGGGACGCTTCCTGTTTTTGTTATTAGGGTTCAAGCGTATTCATTACATAACAAAACCGTGGTTGTTTGCTTGGCAAGTATACGTGGTAGAACTGAAACCGGCAACCCCAGTGGTAGCCCGGTGGGTTACTCACCGATCCCTACCCTAGCCCCGGGAGGATTGACCAAAATGCTGAACCTGATTGAGGAGGAAAAATATCCAAGGACAGGGTTACTCACTGATCCCTACCCTAGCCCCAAGAGGATTGACCAACAACAGATTATTAGCTCAAGAGTAGGATTACCTATTATAACATCCAAATTTCTAGAGAATATAAACCGACTTGTGCTAGCACTACCCCTCCAGATCGAAGCAGCAAGCACATCTACATCGAATTGAATGGATCGAGGGAACAAAGAGATGGGGATTCAGGGCTGGAACATAAAGGGATGACCTTGTAGAGAGAGAATGGATAATCCGTCCAAGCACATATAGGTTAGGGCATCCTTACCTGCACGAGGAGAACCAAGCCTGCTACGGATCCCACTCCACCCGGCGCGAGGCAGCGGTCGAGGAAACCTGTGGCGGTGGAGATCGCCGCCGGGATGAGGAATCGAGGAAGAGGAGCAGCAGACAAGTAGAGAGAGAGGAATCGGAGGAGCAACCAGGGTGAGGGTAGATTTGATTATGCTGCTCGATTTCTGCTTTTCAGTTACAGTTGGTAATGGTTGCATGCTTCCCTTTGTGCTCTTGTTGCTGCTACAGCTAGTATAAACTGGTGGGAAGAATTACCTTATCAAGTAGTGTAGAAGGCGAGTGAGAAATACCATACATGAAAGTAGTTTGTTTTCAATGATTTACGTCTCTCTCTCTCTCTCTCTCTCTCTCTCTCTCTCTCTCTCTCTCTCTCTCTCTCTCTCTCTCTCTCTCTCGTGAATATAGCGTATAGATCACATGTACCTTTAAGTCCGAGCAAAATCTACATTTCTACATGGTCTATTTCATCCATGCACAAGTAATGCCATTTTCTAATTCTGGACAAATATGATGCTATTTAGGCACGTGGTCGATTTATCATAGCTTTTATCTAATTACATCCACTCTGCATCAGGTTGCATCATGGTTGGTATCTAATTACATGCATTTTGGGTTTGATTAAAAAGTTATGTTGAGTATGTGCGATAGTTCAATATTACAATTCATCTTGCATATTTCAATTTACAAGGACAATTCGATGTTTATGAGATTTCTTTCATCAACAATTTTGGGATCAATTCTAATATCTGCAATCTGTACTTTTTATGTTCCTTTGCTGATACTTTAACTCTCTTTTATTTTGTTGAATTTTAGTTGACAGAATATTCTCTTCTACAATAAATTGAACTTGATGTGCACAAGATGATGACGGCAACTTACAGGTCTTGGAATTGATGTAGGAGGAACAAGGACCATATGGAGTATGTACATCTTTGCTCAAAATGGAAGGTAGGATCTAGCTCTCCTGATATAAGGTGTGCAATTATACAAATACATCTGATTGATCCTATTTATTTGACATCAGTACATGGCCCTACACTGTTTTAGACTACTTGACTTAAAAAGGAATATATATAGTTTACCGTTCACAACATTATTCATATAATTGTATATATGCATGGCAACATGAGAACTTTGTTAGTTATATTAGTTTCTTCCTTGATGGTTTTGAGATTTAGGTTATGGACGACCTTATTAGTTGTTAAATAAACATTTTCATACTGTACTAATAATACCAAAATTATGGAGGTGATATATGTTAAGAATAACTGTTCAGGAAAATATAACAACAAGAATGAATATGTGTTATGCAAGATCTGTCTTTAACATCTGAGTACTAAAAAGGCATAAATACATGTTCCAGAAAAAAATCCCGATCAAAAGAGTCGTATAAATGTCATCTCGTTGATAGGAGCATAGCAGAGCAAATTAAAATAATCAGCGCACGTTAGTTGACGACTTGACGGACGTGGCGTTAGCGCACCTCCCACCCTATTTCTTTTTCACGCTGACGGACGAGACCCACACGAAATAAGCTGGGCTGCATTCACTACTCGGAGTTGGGAGTCTATTTTGGGCTCCTTTTTTCTTCAAAACGGCCTGCAAATGAGAGTTCCTCTTGCCGATTCATCCCGAAGCCCAAATATTTACGCTACGAAGCCCGTGCCGGCCCACCTCTTCCAATCATCCGCGTCCGTGTTGCACTATATAATCCTCCGCACGCCGCCTAAACCCTAGACGAGTACTCCACCTCACGCCGCCGCCGTCGCCGTCGCCTCGTCATCGTGTCGCCGTCGCCTCGTCATCGTCTACCACATCGAGCCGTCGGGCGGCGGCGTCTCCCACCTCAGGCCGCCGCCGTCTTCTCCCACTTCACGCCGTCGCCGTCGCCTACCTCAAGGCGTCATCGTCTCCCACATCAGGCCGGCCCCTACGTAAGGCGGCGTCGTCTCCCACCTCGAGCCGCCGCCGTCGTCTCCCGCTTCACGCCGGCGCCGTCTTTCTCAAGCTGCTGTATGTAATGTTCTCTTCCCTTCTTACTTGTTTTACTTCGTAAGAAATGGATCCGTGTTATGGGACGTTGCATCCCGTCTTTTAGAGATTAAAAGTTGTGGCGCTATTGGTAGTTATGGGACGCTTCCTGTTTTTGTTATTAGGGTTCAAGCGTATTCATTACATAACAAAACTGTGGTTGTTTGCTTGGCAAGTATACGTGGTAGAACTGAAGCGGCAACCCCGGTGGTAGCCCGGTGGGTTACTCACCGATCCCTACCCTAGCCCCGGGAGGATTGACCAAAATGCTGAACCTGATTGAGGAGGAACAATATCCAAGGACAGGGGTTACTCACTCGATCCCTACCCTAGCCCCAAGAGGATTGACCAACAACAGATTATTAGCTCGAGAGTAGGATTACCTATTATAACATCCAAATTTCTAGAGAATATAAACCGACTTGTGCTAGCACTACCCCTCCGATCGAAGCAGCAAGCACATCTACATCGAATTGAATGGATCGAGGGAACAAAGAGATGGGGATTCAGGGCTGGAACATAAAGGGACGACCTTGTAGAGAGAGAATGGATAATCCGTCCAAGCACATATAGGTTAGGGCATCCTTACCTGCACGAGGAGAACCAAGCCTGCTACGGATCCCACTCCACCCGGCGCGAGGCAGCGGTCGAGGAAACCTGTGGCGGTGGAGATCGCCGCCGGGATGAGGAATCGAGGAAGAGGAGCAGCAGACAAGTAGAGAAAGAGGAATCAGAGGAGCAATCGGGTGAGGGTAGAGGGATGGGTGTGGTTGTGTTGGGCTTGGCCTCAATCGATCAGATTGGGCTTTGGGCCTTAGAAAACCATGGCTAAGAGCCATACCAAATGTTCAGTTTATAAAAGATATAAACTTTGAGCGAATAACATCAAGCTGGACCATAAGACACATGCTTAATAATCGAGTGCTGGAAGCTCCCACGTAAGGTGGGGTTTGGTGAAGGATTATGTGAGGTAAGTTTTATAACTGCATTAAATTGCAGAGAGGCTGCATCAAATCCAGGACCTCTTAGCGCAAGTGGGGTGACTAAACCACTACGCCAGGCATGTCCTTAAGCTGAATAACAGAGAAAAAAACATATAGCATATTTTAAGCATACAAGTCCCAAATAAAACTATTATCTTTAAGAAGAAAACAATGTTAACCAACACTTTGTATTTCACAACGTATTTAGGGACAAGTGCAAGCGTGCCTGGAGCTCACCAGCTGTCATCGAAGGACTTTCTCATCATAGAGAACGCATTCTGTTACTACTTCATTTCATTTAGTTACTGTAATGCTCCTTAAACTTATTTAGGAATTTAAACAGCTAACAGTAACAAAAAAATTGGAATTCAAACAATTCTGGAACTTATTCAGTTATATAGACCACCTACCCCAATCACTAAAAAGGATCGCATATCTATCCAATGATACAACACCCACGAAGGCCACAACGAATTGAACAGATTGGAGGAGCAAATAGATCGGAACTTGAAGGCTCTGGCTCATTACCACCCAAAATCCAATTTACCCAAGATACCAACTTTTAGCGACTCAATAAGATCCAGCTGGACCATAAGACACGTATCCAACAACAACAGAGAGAGAGAGAGAGAGAGAGAGAGAGAGAGAGAGAGAGAGAGAGAGACATATATAGTGCAGTTATCATATGGGTCATACAGAATAAATATGGAACAAAGTCTTTATAAAGAAACAATGTAAACCAACAGTTTTTTGTATTTCACAACATATTTATAGACAATTATATACGGTAAAAGCTTTGGCCTTGTCCAGCTCAGCCCATAGGTTCATCTGCTGCCATCATGACAAGGTATTGATGCCATAGATAAGGAAAGCATCGGCTACCACCTTGGGCAAGAGGAGGAGGTCCTTGACTGATGAAGAGGTTGTGATCATGACTGAGTTGAAGGCGATAGCTCAGGGCAAAGTGCGCGAGCTATCCGGAGACACTCTCTTCCCGGTCACCTTCACTTGCATTCACATCCAACTAATCCACCTTCTAGTAGAGAAGCAAAGGTGTACATGAGTTCGAGGGGAATTGCCCACAGGAATGAATCAAAAGCACATGCTATATCCACTTTCAACGGAGCACAAGGCTGCTCCCTGCCGTGTAACAATTTAGCAGAGGTGTATGGAGCTGAAATGTGTCTCTCGAACGAGTTGAAGACAGCAGCAAGCTTAATTTGTCCCACCCTAAGTAATACTAGTAAACAAAAGTAGCAGATTCGGGTTCTTCATCAAGAATAAAACACAGAATGATGATTTGGGTTCATCAAGCACCAACTGAATTTAGCAGAGAACTGCATCCAAATTTACCTTTCAGTTTCAGCAGAGCACAAAGAAAGGTTGCCCCTTGCCGTGCAACAATTTAGCACAGAACGCTGCGACATATTGGGGAAATTGGGGAAATTTGTACGGACACTTTGTCCTGGGCTGGACTGGGTCGGCCGCAAGGTCCAATGTCACCGCTGGGCCCAACACCACGCGCAGCTCCTCTACTCAGTACTCACCCGTCAGCCAGGCTCCTCTCTGTTCCACTCTGCTCCCCTCGGCTCTTCCCGGCGGCGAGCCCCCACCACCGCCTCACGACGCCGCGGCCTCCACCCCTGCATCACGCCGCGGGTAGACTCTGCTGCTTCCTCACGCTGTTCGGAGTCGGATTCAGCCTAGGACTCTTTCTCTTCGCGCTGGTAAGGAAACCCTAATCTCTGTTTGGAGTGACGGATTATCCATTTTGCCCTCCACAGACAAGGCCGTTCCTTTGCATTCTAGCCTCAAAATCTGTAGCTATTTGTCCCCCCTGCTCTCGAGTTAATGATCGCTTTTAGGGGTAATACGCATGGGGGGCTAGGGTAGGGTAGGTCAAATGGTCACTGAGTAGCACGCGACCAAGAAACGGCACAGTTCTTGGAATTGTTTCCCCCTTCAATCAGGTTCCGAGGTTTGGCCTTCGTGGCTGCTTAGTTTTGGTTATTGGGGCGCTTTCCCCGTTTTTGTACAACTCCCGATTGAAAAGTTGGACGGTAGTGTACTTGCATTCAGCTGCTATTTTGTTCTGTACACATTATTGTTAAATAAGTGGATTGGTGAATTATTTGTTTCAGTGATTGCAAAATCGTTTCTTTATATAACTGATAGGTTCCGGAATTGTTGGTCCGGTTTTCAATTCCAGTAAGTTGTTTACAAAATAATCTAAATAATCTCAAGGAGCACAACTGTATTAGCTACATAAAGCTAAGCAGTAACCGATGCTTTCCTTATCTATGGCATCAATACCTTGTCATGATGGCAGCAGATGAACCTATGGGCTGAGCTGGACAAGGCCAAAGCTTTTACCGTATATAATTGTCTATAAATATGTTGTGAAATACAAAAAACTGTTGGTTTACATTGTTTCTTTATAAAGACTTTGTTCCATATTTATTCTGTATGACCCATATGATAACTGCACTATATATGTTCTCTCTCTCTCTCTCTCTCTCTCTCTCTCTCTGTTGTTGTTGGATACGTGTCTTATGGTCCAGCTGGATCTTATTGAGTCGCTAAAAGTTGGTATCTTGGGTAAATTGGATTTTGGGTGGTAATGAGCCAGAGCCTTCAAGTTCCGATCTATTTGCTCCTCCAATCTGTTCAATTCGTTGTGGCCTTCGTGGGTGTTGTATCATTGGATAGATATGCGATCCTTTTTAGTGATTGGGGTAGGTGGTCTATATAACTGAATAAGTTCCAGAATTGTTTGAATTCCAATTTTTTTGTTACTGTTAGCTGTTTAAATTCCTAAATAAGTTTAAGGAGCATTACAGTAACTAAATGAAATGAAGTAGTAACAGAATGCGTTCTCTATGATGAGAAAGTCCTTCGATGACAGCTGGTGAGCTCCTGGCACGCTTGCACTTGTCCCTAAATACGTTGTGAAATACAAAGTGTTGGTTAACATTGTTTTCTTCTTAAAGATAATAGTTTTATTTGGGACTTGTATGCTTAAAATATGCTATATGTTTTTTTCTCTGTTATTCAGCTTAAGGACATGCCTGGCGTAGTGGTTTAGTCACCCCACTTGCGCTAAGAGGTCCTGGGTTTGATGCAGCCTCTCTGCAATTTAATGCAGTTATAAAACTTACCTCACATAATCCTTCACCAAACCCCACCTTACGTGGGAGCTTCCAGCACTCGATTATTAAGCATGTGTCTTATGGTCCAGCTTGATGTTATTTGCTCAAAGTTTATATCTTTTATAAACTGAACATTTGGTATGGCTCTTAGCCATGGTTTTCTAAGGCCCAAAGCCCAATCTGATCGATTGAGGCCAAGCCCAACACAACCACATCCATCCCTCTACCCTCACCCGATTGCTCCTCTGATTCCTCTCTCTCTACTTGTCTGCTGCTCCTCTTCCTCGATTCCTCATCCCGGCGGCGATCTCCACCGCCACAGGTTTCCTCGACCGCTGCCTCGCGCCGGGTGGAGTGGGATCCGTAGCAGGCTTGGTTCTCCTCGTGCAGGTAAGGATGCCCTAACCTATATGTGCTTGGACGGATTATCCATTCTCTCTCTACAAGGTCGTCCCTTTATGTTCCAGCCCTGAATCCCCATCTCTTTGTTCCCTCGATCCATTCAATTCGATGTAGATGTGCTTGCTGCTTCGACCGGAGGGGTAGTGCTAGCACAAGTCGGTTTATATTCTCTAGAAATTTGGATGTTATAATAGGTAATCCTACTCTCGAGCTAATAATCTGTTGTTGGTCAATCCTCTTGGGGCTAGGGTAGGGATCAGTGAGTAACCCTGTCCTTGGATATTTTTCCTCCTCAATCAGGTTCAGCATTTTGGTCAATCCTCCTGGGGCTAGGGTAGGGATCAGTGAGTAACCCACCAGGCTACCACTGGGGTTGCCAGTTTCAGTTCTACCACGTACAGCCACCAAAGCATTACACAAGGACTAGAAGGAGGACTCTAAGCTAAGACAAAGCATTTGCACTACTATGATGTCCTGTTCGCCATTCTTTTCACCTTGGCGTCGGTATGCTCCTACCCAGCTCACCATCTTGCTGATGCTGCCCTCCATCTTCACCTTGTCTTGCTGTCTCAGCAGAGCTCACCATCGCTGCATCTGTGAGATAATATGTGAGTATATTAGCTTTCTAACAAACTTTCTTTCAATCTTCAAATCATTTCTTTTTTTTTCCAAAGTACCGGCGCCACTCCCACAAAATTCAGCAGGCCTATGTTATGATTATTACCCCCTAGAGAAAGCGACTTTTTTCTAGTAAGTCAGTCATGTTTCGGGGAACTCTGTCCCAGGCTAAACTTTGCCTAGACAAACACTGCTTGTTTACACTGAAAAATTATGTGGTCAGTAATTTCAGGACAGTTACATAGTACACAGTTTTTATCATCTCTCCACTTTTGTATACTTAACTCTACTCCCGTCTGTAGTCTTTCTTGCCAGGCCAACCACAGAAATCCTTTCAGTTTCAGTGGCAATTTGATGTTCCACATTCTTGCCATCCTTTCGTTGGTCAAGCCTCTAAATTTCTTTTTGTCCCTGCTTAGCGCCCATTGAACTGTGTCTGCATTAGAGTTTAGCTTGATGTGATCTAGATCCTGTTTCAGCTCTGTCCACTCTGACAATTCTTTTTGCCCGAAATTTCTTCTGAATGTCATGCTCTAGTCCTCTCCATCCCAGGTTTCTTGTACCAAGATATTCTTGTTCCCACATATGCCAAATAAACTAGGGTACTGCAGCCTAAGTTGAGTGCTCCTTGGGAGCTTTCCCTTTTCTTGTAGAATAAAAATAATTGGATGGTGACATGCTTGCATTCAGCTGCTATGTTGTTTTGCACACATTATTGTTATATAGGTGGATGATACATTTTTTTCAGTGCTTGGAAAATCCTTTCTTTATATAACTGATAGATTCCAGAATTGTTGGTCGAATTTTCAGTTTCTGTAAGTTGTTTATAAATCATCTAAATAAGCTTAAGGAGCAGAACTGTTTTAACCATATAACAGAATGCTTCCCCTGTCTGTGGCATTAAACCCTTGTCATGATGGCAGCCTATGGGCTCGACTTGTCTATAAATATGTTCTGAAATACAACTGTTCTTTGTTGTTTTTCTTAATCAGGTTCAGAGGTTTGGCCTTCATGGTTGTAGTTTTGGTTAGAGGGGTGCTTTCCCTGTTATTCTACAACTTGCAATTGAAAAAATAAGATGATGACATGCTTGCATCCAGCTGTTGTATTGTTTTGTATGTATTCTTGTTGTATCAGTGGATAGGTGTGCCCTGTTTTTCAGTTATTGGAGTAGGTATATATCCGAATATGTTTTATAATTTTTTGAATTCCAACTTTTAGTTACTGTAAGCTGTTTTTATTCTCTAAATAAGCTTAAGGAGCACTAGTGTAGCTGTACAAAGCTAAGTAGTTAACAGAGTGTGTTTACTATGGTTTCAAAAATCCTTGTCATGATGGCAGCAGGTGAGCCCTGACCTGATTGTACTTCTCTCTAAATATGTTGTGAAATACAAAATGTTGGTTAACATTGTTTTGTTCTTAAAGACTTTGTTTTGTATTCGTTTTGTATGTGACTTGTATAACAACTGCATGCTGTGTTTCATTTCTCTGTTATTGAGCATGTGTCTAGCTGGATGTTATTCATTAAAAGTTGATATCTTTTTTACACTGAACATTTGGCAGCTTCTTAACCATGGTTTTCCTGGAGTCGGAGATGACTTGGAATGTGTTGATCTCACCTAACCAGCTGAGTCCCAAGGGTCTCTTGCTCCGCAAGGCTATCATTGTGCGTCTTCTGGAGGATGTAACAAACAGGAAGGCCTCCAAGGAGCATGGTTACTACGTTGCTGTCAATCAGCTGAAGGCGATAGCTGAAGGGAAAGTGCGTGAGCTTACTGGAGACATTCTGTTTCCAGTCACATTCACCTGCATCACACAAAGGCCCATGAAGGGTGAGGTGATGGTCGGTGTTGTGGATAGGATCATGAAGCATGGCATGTTCCTCAAATCTGGACCAGCTGAAAGCATCTTTCTGGCTGACAAGTTGATGAGTGACTACAAGTTCATTGGTGGGGAGAACCCTATGTTCATGAAAGAGCACTCGAAGATTGAGAAAGACACCGCTGTACGCTTCAAGATCATGGGACTCCGCTGGATGGAAGCTGATCGCCAGTTCCAGCTCCTTGCTTCCCTTGCTGGTGACTTCCTTGGTCCACTGTGATCTGCTTTAGCAGACTAAATGCTGTTCTGATGTAAATTGCTCAGTTGATGGATGGATGGATCTGGAATGTGTTAGAATTAACTTGCTGTCAGTAGCTCGTTGTAACGTGGAGACATGACCGATGTAATCTCATGACAGTAATGCTTGCTCCTAATGTCAGTGACATCGACTCCCCCACATTTAACTTTAGCATGTCAGTACTGTGATGAACCGATGTTGTTTATGACTGCTGTGTTCAACTTTCAATGCTTTCTTGCATCTCCACGTTACCTATTGTTCCTTGGTCTGGTCATTTGTGGGATTGATTTTGCATTGCATCTTGATTGGCATGGCATAGTGAATATCTGGTCATTGAGTTGATTATGATGGGAAGAAATATGTATTACTAGAATTCTAACCATGAGGTCATCTCAGGATAACGAATTTAAATTCTCATTGCATAGATAATGTGTTCGTTGTTACATGCAAATCCTTGTTCCATGTTCTTACTAAAAAAATACCAAGAAGATTTTGGTGACAAATTTCAGATGGAATGAGTCTTTTCAACATTTTTTTTTTTTGGGGGGGGGGGGGACTGATCTACTAAGTATCACCCGACATCAGATTTTGTAGAGGATGCTCGATCATGCAACGGTATCATTAATAATTTTGATGTCTGAAAGATGACAGTAAGTCAGCACAATACAGATTACGGATGAATCCCGAGGACGAACCATTTGCTGATGATAATGTCACTGGGCCGCTCCTACTCTCCACAGAGATGGGCCGTCCGGTTTGTCGGCCCAGTCCCAGGGGACCTTTTCAATCCATGCCCATCGATCGGCGGCGAAACAATCGTGGCGTGGCGCAGGACGGCGGCGGCGGCGTAGGAGAGCAAACTGCGGCGATCATGATGTCTCTCAGAGCTCTGGGTTCCCTGCTCACCCAGAGGTTCCTCCGCACTGAAGCGTCGGCGCAAGCGGAGCCGTTGCCGGGGATCATCTCCCGGAGGGGGCTGCCATTGGGGCGACGGCGGCGTTCGCTGGAGCGGCTGGGCTTTGGGGTTCTTCAAGAAAGGCACTACAGATCAGTCAGGTATGGGTCGAATCTTCCTTCAGAGTTTCTATAGATTAATTCGGTTGCATCATGCACGATCTAGGCATTATGAGCTCTGTCATCGTGTAGTTGGTGAGGTGACTGCCGACGGCGCCAGGAAGGAGGAGGTGATCGTTGCTGAGGAACAGAGGAAGTCAGGAAGGAGGTCACTGCCAAGTATGGCAAGGTGGATGAAGCAGCCATGAAGGCAAAGTTCGAGCAGTGGATGAAAAAGTATGACAAGAACAGCAGCGAGGAGGAGACGACCATGCGGTATCAAAGGTTCAAGAGATCTGCAAGGCTTGTTGACAAATACAACGCATCAGAGAAGGGCAATGTTATTTTCGGTCTTAACCATCTCGTGGACATTACTGAAGCAGAGGATGAGTCAATGTGCCCACAACCACATGACGACCATGACTGGGAACGCTATGTTAAGGACTTCTAAACTATTCGTTCTCTGAGTAAGGAAGACCAACCATTTGTGTGTGGCAGTGTGATCTTGAAGCTGCAGGTATAATCCTTATCCCTCTCTACTTGATGGTATGCTGCTGCTGATCATGTCCTTTTTTTTTTTTTTTTTGTATCCAGGGGAAGGATACAAGCCATTTTGAAGATCAGGTATTATAATCCCCCGCTCCCCCAATCACCACACTCGTTCAACATCAACAACAAAAGAGAAAGTAGGTTACAGAATCCAGGCAATCTGTGCATAATTTCCCTTGTTTTCTGCAGTATATTTCCGAAATTTCCTACTTCTATGCTCATTTGCTTTGAGATAGCAATTTTGTAACATTCTTCGCATGAAACAGGGCCTGATGCCTAAGCTTGCTCGGCGTGAGGAGGCTATCAGGCGTCATCAAGAAATGGCGAGGGGGACTCCCAGCAGTGAGAAAACAGAACCTCATGGGCCCATCTAGTGCCAAACCGTCAAAATGGATCACTTGTCATTGTGGCTGACATTGTTATTCTGAGTTTGGGGTGAACCGTGTTTTGGGGCTGTAGTCCACTCTGATCTGCTTCAGCAGACTAAATGCTGTTCTGATGTAAATTGCTCAGTAGATGGATAGATGGGTCTTGAATGTGTTAGAATTAACTTGCAATGAGTATCTCGTAGCATGGAGACATGGCCAATGGAATCTTAAAACGGTAACGCTAGCTGCTAACATCTGCTCTCCCCCACGTTTAACTTAAACATGCCAGTTACTGCAATAAACCTATGTTCTCGTCTAGTCGTCTATGCTCTGTTCACCTTTCAATATATCCTTGCTTGCATGTCCACGTTACCTGGTGTTCGTTGGTCTGGTCATTTGTGGGATTGATTTTGCATTGCATCCTGATTCTTGTCATTGAGTTGATTATGACGGTTTGAAGAAATTTGTATTACTGATTGACAGCCATGAGGTCATCTCGGGATAACGAGCACAAACTCTTACTGCGTAGATGATGTGTTTTTTTTGTTACACATGCAAATCTGTATTCCATGTTATTCTTTTTAATTTGAAAGTTCACGAAGCTTTTGATGGCAAGAACTTCAGATGAAATAATCGGTTGTTCTTGGTTGTTCTTGAAGTGGTCTAATAACTACCATCCGAATGATTTTTAAACATCTGATTTTCGTGCAAGATTCTCAATCATCCAGTGGTATCATTAACAATTTAAACATCTGAAACTGAAAGCATACAGCAAAATACTACAGATTACTCATCAAAGCTAGGATACTATTTGCTGCGCCTGCTCTGCACAAAGCTGGACCAATTGTGTTTTTTTTGGGGGGGGGGGGGGAATCAAAGCTGGGCCAACTTGAGCTTGAGAGCAGGAGTAGTTTTCCCGAGATGGGCCGTCCAGTTTGTGGGCCCAGTCCCACGGGACCTTTTCAACCCATGTCAATCGATCGGCTGCGAAACACTCTGTGGCGTGGCGAAGACAGCGACGGCGGCGAAGCAGAGCAAAAGCAGCGATCATGATGTCTCTCAGAGCTCTGGGTTCCCAGCTCACCATCCCCCGGCGGGCGGCCGCCATAGGGGCGACGGCGGCGTTCGCTGGAGCGGTTGGGATTTTGTACTTGAAGAACGACACTACAGATCAGTCAAGTATTTATAGGTTGGGTCGAATTTTCCTTCATATTTTCTGTTGCTTCATGGCATGATAAACTCGGTCGCGGTTCAGGCGGCGAGGTGACTGCCGATGGTAGCCACGAAGGAGATCACTGCCAATGCCAAGGAGACCAGGAAGGAGATGCCTGTCGTCAGTGAGGAGGACGTCATGGATGGGGGCATCGACGATGCAGCAGCCATCAAGGCACTATCCAAGAAAGATGCCACAGATCAGTCAAACTCAGGTATGAACTGAATTTCCTTTTCTGTAGTATGTTTCTGTTGCATGTGTGACCTCGTCATGAACTTTGCAACTTGTAGCTGCCGACAGGAATGAGGAGGTCCCTTCAATGAATTCAGGGCTCATTATGCTCCAAAAGGATAGGAGGGAGATGACGACTGCCGAGAAGACCAGGCTGAGGAATGAGATAACACGCTTAATTAAAACTGAGCTCTATCCTAGTTACTGTTGTCATGGCTAAGAATGTGCTTTCGTTCTTTTTACATGAATCTCTTCTATTTCTAGTGGAAATTTATATTTAAAATTTGTGTCTGTTAAATTATGCCCTTTGGGATTAGCTGTAAATCCTGTCCAATCGGCTGCTCCATTTTGTATCCTTGGATAGCTTCAATTTTATAGCTTTCCTCGCATGAAAACAGGTGGAGGCTTGAAAGCGTCGTCAACACAACTGAGCTACGGTTTGTGAGTGGTAATTGCAGTAACACCTCAGGGTTGAAGTTGAAATAAACATACCTAGATGATTGTCTGTGTGGTTACAATTATCGAAGCTGATTCTTAGTTACTTTTGGATGTCTGGACAAGTTTTATGCCTTTTGTGTTCTCAGCAGACTCAGGAAAGATTCCAACTATTGAAATGTGTAACGTGGCAAAGCTATTAGCACCACCCAAGGGTCTTTAATCGGTTGTCAATATAGTAGTGTGTTGTTACAATACTTTTTTTTTCATGCGTGAACCAGGTTTTTGCAATTGTATTGTATAGAAAAAAATGCCAATTTGTCACAATATGTACCATTAGCGTCCTTTTTCCTAAATGCTTCACCAAATTATTTTGTGCTTGCCCCATGCATGTATATATATGTCCTTATTGTCGTTGCCAACTTGTCATCGTCGTTGAAAACATGTTTCTCAGCCTCTGTTCACAAACAGGTCCACTGGGCTTATTTTATTATTGATCTATTGTGCTCTTTCTATATGTTTTCCTCGAACATGTGTTCTTCCTATACATTCCACCAGGTATCACAGTGAAATTTTACTCCACGAAAGTAGGGACACAGACAGGTCGCCCAATAATATCCGGTGATGATAACGAACAGAAACATAGTTGCCATTAACCTGAGACGAAGTGCCACTTGAGATCAAATCCTGCCATGTCAATACATAGATACAGACCCATAGGCCATTGCTAGTCGTGGCTTTGGTAATCAGTGACAGCTAAACAGCAGACGAACGTCCTAACCTAACAACATAACACAGATTGCTCTCTAGTTCACTACAATACGTGCCTTGACCTGGATACCCTCCTTGTCGTCTCCAAGAACGGAGTTTGGCACAACAAACTGAAAGCAGAGGTCAGGGTTGGGCAGCCCGTTGGAGAGATCGGTCCAGGTCACCTGGAACTCCGAACTCTGATAGTATTTGCGGCACGGCACACCATTACTTCCCTCGTCGTAGTGCGAGAAGATAAGCTCGCATTGGGATGTGAATGGCGCCGACAGATCATCACCGGAGCTGTTGTTGTGGGTACCGGAGGCGGCCCCAGCGTGAGGATGGACGCCGAGCACCGAGATGGCACGGCCAAGCCGTTCCCGTGTCACATTCAGCAGGAAGAGCCATGGCGGGATTCTGCTGATGGCGTCTTGGTCATTGCCAGCAGCTTGGTCAGCACCAAGGAAGTTGAAGCCGTCACGGAGGCGGAGGCTGAAAGTCTCCCTGGACCTGACCTTCGCGGTACATGGCCAGCCGTGCACGGAGGCGAAGTGGTCCAGGAGTGCGGTTGTTGAGCCAGTGAAGGTGCACGACGCGTCAGGACAGAGGCACGGGGCATGTGGGCAGACCCGGGCATGGGAGTCCCGGCCGTGATATGCCGGCCTCGCGTCGCAGCCATGGGCCGCATGCGGGCACCGGATGAGGATGGACGCCACCAGGTGCTCCATGGCGTAGCACCGGCGGTAACCGTGGCTGGCGACGCTGCACGCATAACACTTGGCGGTGGCCTTCAGCTTGTTGCGGCAGGGAGAGCACAACGCATGCCCCAGCTCGCACTGCATCCATATATATATATGCACGTGATTAGAAAAATCAATGACAAAGTTATCGACAAAATCAAACAATTTTAATTATTTATACTATAATAACTCTATACGGGCTTCTATCCGCTGCCAGAAAGCACATGGATTTGCTGGAATCGGTTAGAGCTGACTTCTTTTGGCATGTGTTAGAGAACAAGAAAATGTACCATGTCAAAATGGGAGGCTATGAGTAATTAATCCAAGAGAATTTGGAGGACTGAGTTTCATCCGTGAAAGACATTACGGATCATTCAAAATGGATCTACAAGCTATTACTAAAGAAATGTTTTGGAGGGATATTTTATAGCAAGCAGTCAAAGATAGTAAGAAAATTAGATTTTAGCGTGATGTATTAGATTTTTATCATGACTTAGAATAATATGAGATCAGTGGACAACCAATCAAAACAGTGGCACTTTCAATGGATATTTTTGGCATTTTACCTTTACAAAGAATGCTTGAACCTCAAGACAGAGCAGCTTGACATGAACTGATGGTGTGTACTAAAGATGTGCAGCATTCTGGTAATGCAATATAGTCAAATGGGAGTCTGAACAATCTGGATGTTACAAAACAAAATCTTTACATATCTGTTTGTTAAATCCTGGGCTGATTAATACCTATATAAGGGATTTGGTAAGAAAACATTCCTCTCAACATAGAGGTGTTTCTAGCATTGCTAAACAAGGATAAATTCCAATCATCTGACCAATTACTTTTTTTTTAAAATGGCCAGATTCTTTGTTTTACAGGCTGTGTGGGGGAGAAAATAAACATCTTGCGGCATATAATTGCTAAATGTTTATGGTACCTTTCTAAAGGTAGTTTATGATGGCATAATGCACCTACTATTATAACAGTTTTAAATTAAAACAGTTTTCAACATAAACTGATAAAAGCAGAGCAATGCTTGTTGTTGTCCTGACAGACACGAGTTGGGTTTTATGGTACGGAAGCTGAAATCAACAATCATGTAGCAATAACATATACGCCATCTAGACTCTAGAACGCTGACCATAGGGGTAGGCACTTATACAATCCTCGAAATGTTTTGCAACTTCTGTCTGCTGCTGAATTTGGTAGGTTATTATCAGGTTTGTTGCTTTTGGCTTCCTGGTCGATCAGTTCTTTCTGCGTAGATGGCCAGACTCTAGATTAGAGTGTTTTGTTAAGCTGGTGCCCAAAGCAAAGTGCTTCTTTATCTAAAAAATAAAAGCAACTAAAAGAGAACAGATGCAATGGAAAGAATATCTGCACTCGATAGAAGTGAGATTATCCATGGTTTGATGCAGAATCTGACAACATCTTTGTTTTCCTTTTATTTTCAGATGTTACATTTTAGAACAACCTTGTTAATTGGACAATTCTATTCCCATTTTCGGTCAGGCTACCGTGACAAATTTAGTTTTCCATCAGTTTATTGTGCCAATAATTCTGAGATGTTAAATGATTTTAGGGAAAGAAGACTAAGTAAGAGCACTGAAAAGAACCTTTCTTAGATTCAAGGATAAATAAAAGGGTGACACTACATTATTTATTCTCAGGAACATACTTGAGCTTCTCAAAAGGCAAAATCCATATGTGCACAAGTGCAAGGATTCCTTCTCTACCATATGGTTTGATGCAAAATCTGACAACAATTTTGAGAAAAAAAATACATGTTTCAATCAACAATCATCCGAAATGAATTCACAATGGGGATGCAGTACCTCGAAGATGGGAGGCTTGAGCGGGAGGAAGCAAACGCCACACTCCATGGTGTTGGAGTCAGCCACGATTACCTGCTCCACCACCGTGCCTCCCGCGCGCACGTGCGCCGGCGGCGGCGCCGGTGATGTCGGCGCCGGCGAGCCTTCTTCCCCGTCATCGTATTCGTCGTCGTCGTCGTCCTCCTCCTCCTCCATGGACTCCATGGATTCGTAGTCCTCATCGTCGCCGAGACTTTCCTCATCCTCCGCCTCCACATCAGATTCCGAATGCTCGTCGGCGCCCTGGCATTCCCCCTCATCGCCGTCAGATTCCGGTTGTGTATCAATCTGGCTATCCTCCTCCTCACTAACCGTAGCATTACCATCGGGCTCACCATCACCATTGCCCACCGTTGAAAATGATGGTGCGACGCGCATCTTCTTCCTGCTCGCCGATGCATCGCCGGAACCAGCCTCCGCCGCCGGCATGCCTCGCCACTTGGCAGACCCCTCCCCCACCATAGCCATTGTCCCCTGCTTGCCTGCTTCTTGGTGACGACTGGGTTCGCCGCCGCCCACGGGAGCAGAAGACGAAGAAAAGCAACGCAAAACGAGAAGCTGAGGCGTCATTTGTATTAAAACACTTAATATGAAAAAAATACAATAACCAGTTTCTGGTGTGGTTCAATGCGCGCATGATAATTACGTATTAAACATGATAAAGATATCAATGAATGTAAAATGGAGGCAATGCAAAATGTATCGGATGTTGGTTCTGCCTGAACTTTCCGAAGAATGTAGCTTTTACCACTACAAACATCATTCTCAATTTGAAGAGTGTCATGTCATCTTATAATTTTAAAATAGTTAAATGAAACTCTCTCACTGTCAAGTTTCATTTCGCGATTTCATATGGTTAAATCTTTCTTCCAAATGATTAATATATTTTTTTAATATGTAGAGATGAAACTCAAACTCTTTCAATGTAGTTTTATTTTGGTTTCAAAGTTTTGGTAACCGTGTATACCAAGTTTCATCTCTATGAAACTCAAATCTTCTTTTTCCTAGTAAATTTCATGCCACATTATCATATTTGACTACATGGCTTTCTATTTAATACAAATGAAACTTGAATTGAGACTGTTCTAAGTGGAAACCACATTTTGCCACTCATAAGCTTTGAATCCACACTTTATCACTATTTAGCATTGATAGCTCTACTGACACTTTGTATCAACAGTGATGAAATAATATGAGACGAAATGACCATTCTGCCCCTATCTAAAGGAAAGAGTGGCCAAGAGCCCGCTCAACGAGAGCCCGCTTGTCCGCGTCCACCGCGAGCCCACACAGTAGCTTCCGCTGCGTGCCCACTACAAGTCCGCACGGTCGCGCATGCCCGCCAACAGCCCGCCCTGTCATGCACACGCCTCACCGCTAGCTCGCCGCCCTTCTTGCTCGCCACCGTCGTACGTGGGTTAGTGTACGAGAGAGGTAAGGTGCTTTTGACCGCTTCAATCAATTGTGTGTGCATGGGAGAGTTACGGTGCTTTTGACCACTTCAATCAATTGTGTCTGTGCATGGGACCATTTCACTCGACCAAAAGGGGGGGGGACGAGTCGTCGCAAACTTAAACGTATTTTCTGGTTTTGAGCTAGTGATGATTTTTATTAAAATCAATATATGAACTAGTGATGATTTTTTATTGAGATAATTGTGTTTCTACCCTCGGTTCCAATCTCAATTATGATTTACCCACATTTTTAAACTTCGTGATTTTACCCTTGCGATTTCAAAACGAAGGCAAATTTCAAATCGGTTCCAAACCTAGGGGTAAAATAACAAAGTTTAGAAACGAAGGGCAAAACCACAGTTAGACACCGACCAAGGGTAAAAATGCAATAGCCCCTTCTTTATATACCTAAAAAGGTTGCGTACCTAAATTTGGTTCGGTTCTCGGTTATAGCCGAACTACCCATATTTTTTTACCACCTCACAATAAAACTCATAAAATTATTAAACCATCACAAATAAACTATTAATTATGTTATAAAATAACATGGTCTAGCGATAAACTCACTAAATTACGGCTCAAAAGTTAGCTTAAAAGTTATAAATGAATTTAAATGGTATAAAACTTATGGATGCGCTATGTGTTTAATAACTTCAGTTATTTGGGTAGTTTGGATATCCGGCTCTAAGATCTGAAGTTGAAATTAAAAGTTTGGCTGGTTTAAATTTCCTACCGATACCCGAAATTTTGGTTATTTCGGTTTTAGTTTTTTCTTTTCCGGTCTTTGGATCTCATTTTTATGCCTAGGTCTAATCACAAACTGCTAAATAAAAACTTTAATTACATGATCCGTACTAGAACCCTAGAGTCAGCATACTAGTACAGGTTGAGCACGCGACGGAAATAGAGAACTAGGCCTAGAGCAAGTTCTAACATGTGCGGCTCTAAACAAACGCAAAGGAGCGAACCAAGCAATGGTAAGCCACAAGCAACCTAGAAACTTTAAGGAACAAGCACAACAAGTAATTGCAAGGAAGTAAGGAATAACCTAGCAATTCTAATGACAATAAGAACAACAACGAAACAAGCACACAGGAGACAAGAAAATTTTCACTGAAGTTCAGAACCACAAATAAACCTACATCTCCATTGAGGAGTCCACAAAGGTACGGGTTTCTCTCAAACCCTAACCTCTCCAAGTTTTCACCAAGGCCAATTCGGTTTTCCACTAGCAATACTCCACAAAGGACAAGCAATACAAACTCCCCGGATCTCAATCACAAGCTTTGGGAGCTCCCGAGCAACACCTAGCCATCTAGGGGTTGAATCCCTAGAGTAGCAAACACAAAGTTGTCAGTGGAGAGGACCAACAAGTGCTCTTCTTGGAATATGAGGTGGCTCACTCAAATAGCTCACTAATCTTCACTCAAACCCTCAAGATTGGGAGTAGGAGCTTGGGGAGTGAAGAGAGGAGGCTCAAGAATGCTCAAGATCTGTTTTTCATATGTGGGGAGTGGCACCCGTAGGTAGAAGATGATGTGTGCCCTTTTATAGGAGGTGGGAGAAAAAAAGTCATTGGCTGTCGGGGGCATCTTAATACGCCTCGAGAGCCGTACTAGTCCGAGTGACCTGTACTAGTACACTTCCTGGCATCTTAGTCTAGTTTGAGAAGCCTAGGGTTTTGGTTTGGTATGAGCACGAGAAACCATAGTAGTCTGGTCAAAACCGTCTTAGTACGTGAGTCGTACTAGTACGGGTTTGGAAACCATCCGAGCTCGGTCTTGATGTGTGGTGTTAAAATCATCCTAGTACGGGTCAACTAGTACGCCTGATCTTGACCTCGTACTAGTATAGATTTATCTGTCGTAGTACGGTTTGGAGCCGAGACAGACCAAAACTCGGTTTGTCTTCACCCAAACCATACTACGCCCCAAAACTGTTCTCTCCGTACTAGTAAGCTTGATCTTGACCTCGTAGTAGTACAGAGTTAACCGTCCTAGTACGGTTTGGAGCCGAGACAGACCAAAAATCAGTTTGTCTTCTCTCAAATCGTACTACGCCTCAAAACCATTCTAGTATGGTTCCAAGTGAGAACTTAGGTCATTTTTAGCTCGGGAGACTTTTATGGCTTTGAAAACTCTGAGCACTTGATCATTTTACTACTTTTGTGTCCCCCTTGATAGTACGACAAGCCTTCTCAAAAGAATTAAAAAAAAGCTTGGAGCCGTAAGCATCGCTTTTATTTTTCCTTTTTATTTTAGAGGATAAACATTGTCATGTAAAATTTATTCACACTCATACACTTAATCAGATACATTAGTTCTTTAATTGTTTGTCATCATTCATCGAAAACCTACGTGGAGATGCACTTTCACTGAACCCTAGGGCACACCGCCACCACCATCAGAGCCTAGGCCCCTCTTTCTTCTCGCCTCTGGTACGGGTGGCTAGAGAGAGCGGAATCCTATCTCTTTAGTAGTAATATTAGTTTGAGTCTTTGTTTTAAGGTCTAGATCTACCCATGCCAAATTATTTGATGTTGGGATTTGATTGTTCCCTTCTCTTTGAGGAGGTTAGGTGTCGTTGTTTTCATGATGGTTCACCATCCCAGATTGGTGTTGGGATCCTAGTTGTAAAGTACTTCCTAGGTCACGTATGCAACAAAGCTCACTATCCCATCTCGATATCTCCAATGCATAACACAATACAAGAACGTGAAGAATAATAGGTAATCAATTTATTCAAACGCCCAACGAAGCATAAGCATCACTCATACAGCATACAAAACTACAAATGCATGATATGATGCAGCTAGCTTGAAAGCGAGTAGCACTACATACTTCACCAAGTCATTTGCCTATTATTATTACAATATAACCATCATTCGATCTAATTAGGTAGCGGTACATCTTCACCAATAGGTGAACCGTATATTATTACAACAGCACATGCAGGTATTTTCTCAACATGATCAGCCTTCGGTGCTTGGTGATTTAACGACCGTGACCGGGCAAGTGGCGTTGTTCACAACGTAATCGCTACGCTGCCCAAGAGCACCCTGCAGACAAAAACGAAAAATTTTAAGCAATAGTGCAGCTAGAAACAGTGTCTCCACCAAGATTTTAGGAACAGACTGGTTGCAACCTCTTAAGCTTGCCAAGACCCCTGCTTCCTATAACCAAGCAGCTCATAGGAATTTCACTTATAGCATGGCACAGTTTCTCACGAGGATCACCCCACAGGACTTTCACAACGACCATAACCTGCAGAAATAAACTCAGGATCTCAGTTGTGCAAACATTGAGCGCGAAAGGATAGCATGTAATATAATGAAGCTTGAAGAGATCACCTCCTTCTGCTTGGCTACAGTGTTCAGGATGTCCAGCGTTTCTGCATCCGGCTTTACCCCATATTTCTTTGCAGTTGTTGGCACAGAGAAATCCGAGAGAGGAATCAAGGCTATCCAGTTCAATACATGTGAACACCGATAAGATGCTAAGTGGTCAGTCGGTTGCTATGTAAACTTACTGATGTTAAATTATAAATGACATCTGAATTAGGTATAACGGTATATTGTTGAAACTCAAGAACCAACTGAATATGATATATAAAATGCCTTAAAATATAAATGGAAACCTCTAGGTTGAAGGAATGGATCAGTGAAGCAATAATAGAGGTGAATCCAATTAGGCCTATATGCACAAGCATTGCGATCCACTTCATTTTCAATCCCTGTACTTACAAATCTTGCATTACACTTTGCAGGTAGTAATTGGATGTTCAGGGTTGGTAGTCGGAGGTAGAACAACATCCGTGAAAGATAGAGTGGGCAAGTAAACTAGGTCCTGCCGGATCGACTACAGATCTACTGCAGAAAAATTGAGCTGTCCTACAGAACATCAAATTGAGCATCAGCACTTCAGCAGTGGTTATGGGAAATTCAGGGCACAAATGGTTAGGCTATATGTGGCTGGCAAATGGCAACAAACAATTGCCAGATACTTCATCTCAGGCTCCCAGCGCAGGTTGATGTTTAATTTAGCTTTTGTTTGAAAAGAATAATTGATCAACCTGGCCACACAATTAGAGAACAGAGTAAACTGATGACCAAAATCACAGAAGCAAGAGTTGATTATGATCCCGTTGACTGCCTGGCTCGTACAGGTCCTGGACTCGCCAGTTTTCTTCCCCTATCTCTCTGTCAACTTACCACCATTTCACCCAAAATCGCGCTTCTTTAAAAACAAAATCTGGCCTCTGCAGACAGCCAGGCGAGGCCAACAAGCTAAGCAGAGTATCTAATGACCACATCGATCGTTGAGTCACATCGTCCGGCACGAGCCGTTGGAAGCCCCCAAAAATGGAATCTTTCATCGATTAGTGCGATCTAGAGTTTCTCAATTGGGCGCAGCGAGAAAGATTCAAGAGGGACAGGCACAGAGCACAGGAGCTCGGGAAGTGGAGTACTACTCACGGGATCCGGTGGCTTCCCAGAGGATGGCCTCGCTCTGCTCGTAGTCGGGCTCCTTGATCACGTGCAGCAGCAGCAGCTGGTCGCCGGTGCGCAGCAGGTTGTCCGCCGCCCACCGCAGCGCCGCCCGGCTCCCCTCCGAGAAGTCCATGGCCAGCCCCACCCACCTCTCTCCCGCGCCGCTCGCCGCCATGTTCCTCCTTCCTCTCCTGCAAGCTCTTGACTTCTTGGGTGGTGGTGGTGGTGGTGGTCGTGCTGGACTGCTGCTGCTTCGCGTGGTGGTGGCAGTTACTATTTGGGCAGTGAAGGCGGTGGTGGGCTGCAAGAAGACTTGTCTATTCGATTTTTTTTTAGTCTTGTCTATGATTGATTCCAGAGGACACTCGCCGCCGCAGATGACATTCGTCCACATGGGCATGTGGCAGCTGACAATGATGCATTCCACTTCCACATTTTTCTTTGTTTTTTTTTGTTTGGTTTGGATTTGGTTGCTTGCTGAAAGAATTGCAAGATATTTCGGGCCGTTCTCTCACCGGCGACAAGTGGACATAGCAAATAGATCATACAACATGCATCCCACTTCGAGTTGGTAGCATACACGGTTGCTACGATTTGTTAAAAAGATCGTTGGTAATTTGAACTCTCTCTACAAAAGCGGTGGTCAATTACTTTGATTACCAGATCATTGTGTAACCCGTGTTTTCTTGCATTTAGAAAGAAAATGGAGACAAATCAGTGCAGAAACTGTTCAAGTCGTATTCAGGACAGAAGAATAGAGATGTTTGCACCGTCACGGCACTACCGAAAGCGAACACCGGTTCACGATGCCATGATCCTCTAGATTTCTGTATCTAGCCAGCCAATCGGCTATGAAAGAGATAGTCACCGTCATTCCATTCCTCGTCAAATCATCACCAGATTGGCCTAAAAACTAGATGGTACACTACAAGCCTGAGTACTTTAGTTTCCTTTTTCTTTCGCTCTGTATTGTGAACAGAGGAGCCTCTTGCGCACTTCAGTTTTCACAACAGCATGCATCAAATCCTGGTAGCGAGAGAGCAGCTCTCAAGCTTTGCATTTCTACACTCAGTTTGCCATGACCTTAATCTCCAAGACTCCTTTGCTGAGTGCCCTTTTTTTCCTGCCCTTCAAGATCAAAGATTCATCCTACAAAGACATTTCGACGGTATGTCGTTACTGGTATACTCAACCTCAATCGATATCTAATAGGTGTTCCTCGGCCTCAATCTGACCCACCATCACTTTCTGCTCATCTCCTATGGCAATGGCTCATCTTCTTCCTCCTCGACTATGCGACGAGGAGATTGTCTCTGCCGCAAACTAAATGGAACAGAAAGTCTATTTGTTACTGCACGCACTACATTTTTGGTTCCTTGCTAAAATATTGCAGATATATGTCACTAAAAAAAGTTGCAGATATTTTGTAGTTGTTCTTAATTCACTGGTAACAGGTGGAGGTAACAAAACAATAGATTGAATTTGTATTTTACAATTATATACATGCTGCTTCAAGTTGACAAAAATACAAGTTGCTAAATCTGTTACAATCTGTTTGCAATTTGAAATGTCTGCAGTGACCAACCATTTTAGTCATGATGCAAGCTGTATTTACTTGTATGAAGGAAACAAAAAGGTGCATAACCTGTCTAATTCGTATTCAAAACGACAACAGTGAAGAAACAGAGATGCTTGCATCACCATGGCACTAACATGCGCCAGTCCACAACACAATGATCAGACTACTAGAACGACAGTCAGCCATGACAGGGATAACTACCACTTCATTTCTCATCAAACACTAAAAAAAGTGAAAAAAAGAAACTAACCTCATCGACAACAGATGGTGATAAAACAACCCATATCTCTATTCTTCTTCACACAGTACATACTGAAAGTTCGGATATTCACAGGCACAAAGCAAGCATCAAAATTAGCTGCGCACTAAATTGGGGTCAAAACATTCTACTTCCTATTGTCATTCACTCATTTCATAGAGTTTTAAAGGGATGGATAACCCTTCACCGGCCCGACAAGCGACAAGGCTTCTCGTAGTGCCTCCAGCAGATAATCTGGATGGTCCTCGATGCGCACACAACCAAACTGTGTTGGTATTTTGCGTAGAGTTTGTCCAACGATCTGCAATTAGCAAGAAATATGAGAAAAGAACAAAAGTTATGGTACACAAGCAAATGCAGAAACCTATGCACTGGATTAATTGACAAATAAAATATGTAACTATCAGCAACTCGATGCTTGGAAATTCATGGCAGTAACTGATTGCAGAGAGATTTTGTATATCTAACGGTAGAATCTAAGTCTTTCCGTGCATGTAGAGTACTTGCTATTATCAAGAATGTGCCCCAGTGCGTGTGTTTCACTAAAGAGGAGAACCAGTAGAAATGTTTCACTAAAGAGGAAAACCAGTAGAAACTTGCTGAATTCTATGATGGAAAAAGGTATGACACCATGTCATCATAGTTCAAACCTTGCGAGCAAATCCACCATAAGCTATCCCTCCAATTAAAGCTTGCTGAGAATTGGTCATATCAGATGATGCAGTCTCTGAATTTCCTATCAGATAAAAATGAGGTATTCAGAAGGGCATTTTTTACCCTAAGGAAACTTCATTTGAAACAAATACATTTCATTTTTATTATAGATAATTCAGTAAGCAACTAGAGCTATATATCTAGTTAGCATAACTGCAGAAAGTATTCTTTTTGAAAACAAATTACCAGTAAAAGTCACAGATTGGAAAAGACCAGCTTTCTTTAATGAATCTATAGTGTAAGAGTTGGTGCCACCTGCCAACTGATAGAAGCCTTCAAAAACATAGCAGCAGTAAATACGTCGAAAATGCAAGGATCATAAAACTACAAATGGAACAATATTCCAATGGTTGCTTCCTTTACCAAGAGGTCTATCTGATATTGAAGCCATATGAACAGCAAAAGAAATTGTTTCCCTTGTTGCACCTCGACCAATGTCACCACTCATGGGCCGACCATCTAACTGATTGTACCAAGAAAACCAACTTAAACAAGCGTATAACGTGTAATATTTAGAATATCAACGATAGTTTCATAATCATATTCATGATCACAATTCCTACAAGACTACCACATCAAGAGGACTGAAAACCTGATATTGGTATTTGCAGGATCTAACTACAAACAATAAAGATCTAAAATTACGTAAAAAATGAGTCTAATTTGAATAAAGCATAAACCATTAGAAACATAATAAAAAATAGGCATAGGGTAATGCACTAGCTACATATGAACTACAATCATTGTTAGAAAGTGGCAAGTGTATAATACATGTCTTGAAAGCTAACCTGCCAAAGATTGTATCCTTGAAGATGGGGCTCCATTATTGTGTATATCGCATTCATGAAATCGAATGTTGATTCACCAATATCAGGCAAGCTAACCTGAGAGTGACCTTTCAGATCAATCATTTTGAATAAACAGGGAAATCCTTTTGAGTAAAAGGGAACATGGCAAACTTTTGAGCATTAAAACTACTCTAAATGCATGGCAAAATCAAGAGCAGAACTTACTGCCACCAGTTTCACAAAATTGATCGACTCACTCAAGCTGCTCCAGAGGGTATTGAACATATCAGTTCCCCTACATTGGTGGAAATATTTAAGATCAAGTGCCCACAAAGTAATGGTGAAAAGGGAAACATAACCAAATGTATGCGACCTTGAGAAACAAAACATACTTTCCAGTGGTATGTATCTCTATTGCATCCACATCATCCCTTTTCAACAATTCAGAAGTTGTAGTAGGATCCCGGATATAGGACACAGCTCCTGAAATGGTTTCAAGCAAAGCTTGCAGCTTCTATAAGATACATAAAGGTGCAGGACAGATCAGATTTAAGACACTGGAGTTACATATGCATGTTATGAGGGCTGCTTGCAAACAAACATGTCGCTCATTTCTGATGAAATAACAAGAATGAAAGAAAGAGCAAGACAATGCTCACTTATTCTGTCATATGGGCAAACTGGCAAACACCGACCACATCCGTAGCATCGCTCTGTAATTACACCACCCTGCAAAAGGCAGAACACTCCTTTATGAAAATAATTGAAGCTCATGAAAACAATAAACGGATGCGGAGGAAACTAACCAAACCAATTCATACCTCAAATTTACCACGAACAGGATCATATTGAGTCTCCTGTCCTCCAACCATGGCACTCTCTAGTGATATTGCATCGGCAGGACAAACTTTCTCACATGGCTTTGAGCAATTCGGTGGACAATCCTCAGGATCAAATTCTACAGCATGAATAAGTTCTCTTCAGAAAAAGATTCAATAGGTACAAGTTCATTCTAGTAATAATAGTGAAAGCATGAAAGCAATTGCAATGCTCAAATGATACTAATAGAAGCAAAGCAATAATTTAAAAGTGACATGAATGACAATTTAAAAGTCAAACCAACAAATATAATGGATAATTTCCTATTCACTACTCCTCTCTTACCATTTTGTTGTCATTAGGACAAACATTTTAGTGCAAATTTGCACTAATTTGCTTGTCCTAACGACAAGAAAAGAGTAAAGGAGGGAGTATGTTATTACCAGCTTTACGAAAATGAAGATCCCTGCAATCATCATTGACACTAACCATCACCCACGGCCTTTGAACTGCTGGTACAATTGAGGTTGCTACATCAATACCCTCATTCACTGCACCCACCACAGATGCATCCGCTGCACAATCAATGCAATCCACTGCATGGGTGAAAGTAAACTATCCATTATTCCTCAGTGTAACCTTCTTTTTTTCTGAAGTACATTACTGAAATCACAGTAAGAGTGCAGATAAACAACAACAGCAGCAGTAAGAGTGCAGATAAAAAATTAACTATTTAGATAAAAGAGTATGAATATCATTCCACACTACACACTTGTTCTTTGTCTAACTATTCTATCAAACCAATTTTTCTTACTACAGTTCACGTAAATACCGTGTGAATCACTAGGCTGGACTTCTCAAATAACTTCATCAGAAGATACAGATAAGAGTATTATAAAATTAAAAGTACTCCAGTAACCAACTCTTAACAGAAGAAAAATGAAAGAAAAGGCTACAAGTAGTATTGTTATGATTTTAATCCAGAAAGGCCACAAATCCACACAAGCACACACCAAATGAATGTGTTGGGTCCAATCAAACAGTGTACCTCCAGCAAGTGTGTAAACAAGGGAGAGATTCCTAATATCGGCGGCATCCTGCACACACATTACAAATGTAAGCATCATGGGAATCATATTAAGTCAGCAAGGCTCACGTTTATGTCGTCCTTATTGCTAACTTCACTGTAATTATTACAGATCAGATCAGTACCCCTGACGAGTAAATACACAACAAAGGCACCTAAGAAAGTGAGCTAGAACTGGAAAAACAGTTTAGGACCTATATTCTTTCAATTCACTCTCCTCCTCTGTCTCCCATCATCAGCTTAAGGGCTCGCTACTCTTCCTCCCCTGTTTACCGCCCCGCGCTCAGTCATAGACTCCACATCCCAGAGCCACACAAATTCAGCGTGAAGCAGCGAAGTGGCAAGGGTGCGTTACCTCGAAGCTGGCGCCGCAGATGAGCTTGACCCAGTCGCCACGTCGGAGGGCTGCGACCTGCGGCGGGTGGTCCCCGGTGAGGCGGCCACGTTTTGTTGAGGAAGTGATGACTCGAGACGCCGCTGCCCGCACGGCGGCGTGGGACGCGATAGGTGGCGGTGGCTGCATCGGCACAGCGGCCATGGCTTTTGGCTTCTCAGATAAACCGGCGGGGAAAATATCTTCTTCACTTTGAACTGTTTCGCTCCTAGCCAACAAATGGGATCACCGATGCACCTAATCAACGGACCAGATTGAGTTACGCGACGCCTAGACCATCGGTTTTTACCGAAGTGGGAAACGCTTATCAGTGGTGTGATATATTGCTTGTATATAGATACTAGTATTAGAGATTTTTTTATTTTTACTGTGAATTTTTAAACAAAAAATTAATGGCATATGTCTTGTAGGAGTATTATCTCAAAGAAAATGAATGTGTCCAGTAGCTAACACCTATACTAATCTTACAATAGATATTAGGGCCTTTTTGTTTTTCTATGAATTTTCGGACAAAAAATTAGTGACATGTATTGTATATGATCTAAAAGAAATGAATGTGTCTAGTAGGTAACACCTATACAAATTTGCCAAACATAAAAAAAATACATACCAAAATACATGAATGCGAAGGTGCAGAAATTGGAACATTATAAATTTCATCTTGAAATAAAAGTTTCACCTTTATTATGGTTAAAAAAACCAAAACATGAAGGGGAAGCAACATAAGCAATCAAACAGTGTTTAGACCAAATTAGGGTGTGTTCGTTTCCTGGGTCTAAACTTTATAGCTGTCACATCAAAAAAATCTTAGTATTTATAAGTACTAAATAAATTTTAATTATAAAATAAATTACTGACTCCTAGACTAATTTACGAGACGAATCTAATGAGGTTAATTAAGTCATGATTAGAAGACGAGTTACTCGTAGCATCACTTTAGCAAGACATATATTAATTAAGCTCATTGGATTCATCTCAAAAATTAGCATCAATTTGTCAAAAGGGTTTTATCATTAAATTGATCGAAATATTTATAAATAATAAAATTCCTTTTGATGTGACAGATGCTAAATTTTAGAGGACAGAAAACGAACAGGGCCTATTAATTCGCTCAACCAGGCGGCATGTGCCTCGTTGAAATGCATGCCTATCCATGAACGCGAAGATGGAATAATCGAAGACTTCAACCCGAGTCCTTCCGGTCAATTCCATTTCACTAACATACATGTACCTGCACCTAATTGACCCTTGTTCTAGCTAGCGCGCAGGTTTATCCCCGTACGATGTAGTTATTAAATAGGAATAGTATTATACTAGCTAGTAGCTAGGAGTAGTTGATCGATCTAATCACATGCTTAGCTGACTAACAAAAATCGGAGCCCCGGTTGCTCAACTGCCATCATAGCACATGAAGTGCATCAACTGATCGATCTTCTACGAAATTGCCCAATTTACGCGTGCCTACCAGTCCGCCACTGATCCTCAAGTACCGCGAATCGCGGTGCCGATAGAGACGGGCAGGTGTCAAGCAAATAATCTGCACACGACACGCACCAGAGGACACATGCCATGTGAGAAGAGGGAGAACATGGCTGCAAATCAAGGCCACAAATCATGGAGATTTACATGTGCAGCGGTGTGTTGCATTGCTCTAATCGTTTGGTGCTCCGCATGATTATCAGCTCCCCACCGGGGGACATGCTGGCCGGCACATTTCATAAGAGCTCCACTGGCCACTACAGTATTTATTATATTCTTGTCTTTTCATATATGCAGAGGATTATCATGCACCACTAATATAACACAATTAGTGTGTAGAGCCAGACACATGGCGCACAGGAGACGACTTTTTCTTGCTTGGTTGATTCATTCACACATGGCGCGTGCAGGAGACTTCGCTTTGCTTGGTGCACTTTTGCTGAGCTGGCAGAGGATGCTGGAGGTGTGGGGCCATGACACGTCACACATGCATGCATGCATGGAAGAAGGTAGCTTGGCTGCTTAGGGGGCAGAGGGGATACAGGGTGTTCTGACGAGGAAATTAAAAGGGAAGCTACATGTGTGCAGAAAAAGCTAGCAGTCCATATGCTTGGATATCGTTGAGAGAGCTGTTGATTCATGTGGTGGCATGTGGACTCGAGTTAGGAAGAACATGCATGCCCTCACCTTCAAGCAATGGGCCTTCTCCATCACACAACAACATGTAACACATCATCATATCGGCATGCATGATCTCATAAGCTAGCTACGCATGTTGGATTCAAGCTACACAAAAGTTATTATTCGTCGTTCCTTTTGTTATGCCACCTAATCCCCACACATATCTCCTCCTTCCAGCCTAGCTCCAGCCATCTATATAAACACAACCCCTCTTGTCTCTCTCTCACACAAACACTTTGATACAGCGATACATACACATCTCTCCTGCTCATTGTCTCATCAAGTTGATAGTCATTGCAATTGGCAACAAAGAACAGCGTAGATTCACTATATGGGTGCTCACACCGGCCGCCGTCGGAACTCGTCGTCAACGTCGACGACGAGGAGAGCCAGGCTGTCCCCGGCCGTGGCGCCCAGCAGAAGGCTGCCGTCGCCGACGAGCATCAACAAGGCCGGGGACGGCGAGGTCCGGACCAGCAGGCGTTGGCGCGACATGGCGGCGAGGAGGAAGGTGGAGGCGCTGAGACGCCTCGTCCCCGGCGACGACGGCGGCGACGACGAGGTCGACGAGCTCCTCCTCCGCGCCGCCGGGTACATCGCGCGGCTGCAGGCGCAGGTGCGGGTGATGCAGCTCATGGTCGACGTGCTGGAGCATGCGCAGGATTAATTGATGAGTAATTCTTTAATTATTAGGAACGACAGACATGTAAACATTACACAGCGTATACATGCATATATAATACATATTATACATATGGTGTATACTTTTGTTTGGGCTTCGATCGGTTCATCTTTTGATTTTTTTTTCACCCTTCTTTTTACAGGTTTTAGTTGTTTCGTTTTAACGTGTCCGGCCATAGGGGTTTTATACGGTGGGATTTCTATTATTTAATTTATTGGTTTTCTTTTTATGTACATATATACCTGAATTTATGGTGGCTATATGTATTTACAGGAGCACAGGTTTATTATACAAATTGTTAGCCTTGTTCTCCTACGTGTGTGTGCACGTACAGGCGTTTGGTTCATTTTGAGCTAATTGTGTATGCTACATGCTGTTTCTTCCACTGCAACAGTATCCCACAGTAAAACATATGCGGATTTATGTTCCTTTCGGACACAATTTGATTCTATATATAAAGCGAGCTGATATTATAGCTTTCAAGCATCCTAAATAGAACGCCTGTTTCCGCATTGATCACTATCCTTTATTAGTAGTATAGCATAAAAAGATCATTCCTTTCAAATAAACAAAAAAAAAAGAATAAAAGATCATTTTACAGAAAGCCATAACAAAACTAGCAAAGAACAACGTACATCTCCTATCAGCCATGAAACATAAACTGGCCTCGGAGGTGTCTCCAGCAGATGGGCCACTCTGCCACCAGCACAGTTACAATTCGTCTGGTTCCGAAAAACCATTTACTACCACATTAAAATTTCACATAATCACCATCACAACAAAAAGTAACATTGAAATGTCCTAAAAAAAGGAACAATGAAATAGTTCGGTTTGAGTACTAAGCATTGAGGATTTATCTGTATGACTTGCAGTACTATTTACATAGCGTTACAACAACATACCGACACAAGTCGGCTAAATCTAAGAAGAAAGAAATATAATGAGGCAAAACAAAATGGCTGTCAAAGAAGGCTCCAAGACAAACTGGAGCTACCTCTGTTACATATCTATCCTGCAACGTACTCGAGCATTGTAGCTCTCTAGATTTTATCTGGATATATTTATTTCTGGAGTTGTCGCTGCACTGGAGTTTGCTTGGATGAAGCATTTGGGGAGACCTTCCCCAGGACATTCAAAGCCTTCATCCTCTGCAGCTCTTTCCCTACAAATAGCAGTATTATTATGTGCCGCACTGGTGCATGCTTCAAAGGGAAAAGTGGAAAATATATCTGGCAGTGCTAAGTAAATCGCCTTTGCATGCATATCATATACATGCAAAAAGGAACAAACACAAAATTTAAATGACCTAACTGTGTACATGGATGATACTTGACACAAGTAGCATTGTGGTTACAGGATATCACAGACGGTGAAAGCATCAAGTGACTAGGTGGGGCAGACGGCATTAGGGCACCGCCTCAAAACTTTGCAACTAGTACAACAACAATGCAAGAATTTTCCCCTAAAAACATAATGCAACAATTTCTACTTAGACATACTGTAAGCTTCAGAGTTGTGAAAACTGAAAAGCATGATACAAGGTGTTCCATGCATCACCATGCAAAGATAAAAGTGATTGAGAGAACATTAGGCAGCACAATGTGAACATTCTACTTCAATAGAAGCATATATAGGATAAGGATAAATGAAGTACTACATATAGCGCATAAGGTTAGTAGTATGACAAGCTATTCAGGTGCCAGACCATATATGTGTTGTGTGACAAAACGGCTCAGTGAAACAACCATAACCTTTAAAAGGAGGGAAGGAAAGTAAGAATGGTGATGCTATATCACCTTCCTCCACTAGAAGATGTATTGCCCTTTTCTCCAGCTCAATTGCATGCATGCTCCGCCCGGCTGCCGAAAGGGACCTAAGCTCTGGAATTACTCGGAGGAAATTAGTATTCAAGTAGTGAAAAAGAATATACAAATTACACAGGTCTCAAGCAAATTCTTACTTCGCAAATAACCCTCCTGAGTTGACCGGTCACAATTCTCCAAGTAAGTCTGTAACCGATTGAATCTCTCACTCCAGTATTGAATGCTCAACTGTTCAGCATCATCTTGAATACCAGTAGCAGAAGTAGCTGGTGGCTCAGTTTTCTCTGGCATGGTCTCCACATTCGGTTTTTCAGAAGACATGGAAGATACTACTTCTACTTCTACAGGTTTACCAACAGAAGATACCTCTTCAGGTTTATCAACAGGAGATGCCTCTACAGGTTTCTCAACAGGAGATGGCTCTATAGGTTTCTCAACAGGAGATGCCTCTACAGGTTTCTCAACAGGAAATGCCTCTACAGGCTTCTCAACAGGAGATACCTCTACAGGCTTCTCAACAGGAGATACCTCTACAACACGCTTCTCAATAGGAGATACCTCTACAGGCTTCTCAACAGGAGATACCTCTACAGGCTTCTCAACAGGAGATACCTCTACAGGCTTCTCAACAGGAGATACCTCTACAGGTTTATCAACAGGAGATACCTCTACAGGTTTATCAACAGGAGATACCTCTACAGGTTTATCAACAGGAGATGACACTTGGGGCTTAGTGACTTCATCATGTTGTACATCTTCCAGAGGTGCCTCCTGCTCCTTTGTTTTGTCCTTCCCATTACCCTTCAACTCTTGAGAAGAGTTCACTTTATTATGGTCAGACTCTACTTTCCTTCGAACGTAAACATTATGGTATCCAGGACTTGAAGGAGTATCACTATTCTGTCGTTTGGTGGCTACAGCCTTTCCAGGGTCTGTGGTAGGAGTAGGACCTTTATCTTTAGGCACTACAGAAGTGCCTTGAGACATATTTCTGAGCTTTGCACCTTTATTTAGCAACTCACGTGTTGCTGCCTTTGCCACAGACGATGCCAGTAACTTGTCACTAGATGGCATGGCTCTTCCCGTACATTGCTACATCATACTGATCACTGTTATCGAAACCTGCAATGTATAAGATGCTTTCCATCAATTATACAAATAACAAGGAGCACAAGTGGTAGTGGACCAGGATGTGAAAGTCCATATAGTTCAAATAATGGCAATAGAAAAAACTAGAGGGCAGGGAACTAAGAAAGATTATATTCAAGCTTCTGGCAGCAATATGTATTTCAATCGGGACTCTTCAAGTTTTGGAAAGAAACTGACCAATGTTGAATTGCAATACAATGTTAAGATATTTACATTTAATATGGAAAGAAAAATGTACATCTGCATATTATTACAGAAAATAACTAGGTAGTAACAGTAACAGGCTACAATACAGCACCTAAGACAATAATTGAATGGTTAACTTGATCAAATTGCAGATACGATCAAAACAACCTGGATTGCCAATTTTGATTTATAGGAGAACAAAAAAGCAATATAGAGCAAGCCAAACAGAGAATTTTTACAATAAAATTCATAAACTTTATCTAAGTTATCTACTAATTAAGGAAGAAACTGTCAGGATATTTGACCTATGAAAATTCAGCTAAGGCAACTATTATTTTTTTCTGAAAAAATCATCAACCAATTTTACAAAGAATATTGCATTGTTTTTTTTATAAGGCAATCTGAATTCACAGCCTAATACAATGAATCATATTACTAATGAACACGTATTACAATCCAAAACTAACAAACACGTAATACAACAAATATCACATCAAGATGGGATAGGCAAAAACAATCAACCAAATACCACAAGAAAACCTAATACATACATCGAATTGTGACCACATGCTGAAAAATCCTAAGGTGCATAAATGGACAGAAAAATATTATATACTCAAAAAAGATCCTACCAAAATTATCTGTGCTCCATGCTAATGCCAGAGCTAGGGAGGTCTGCTCCAGGAGCAACTTGTTGTACAATATTAATGATTATATGATAATAACATTTGTGGATGTATGCCTAATGCATAGATGTGCAGGGTCTAACAGGGGGATAATCATGTCTTGATAATTTCCAGGCCATTGAAGGGACCCTTATGATGCTAACAATTGGTGCTAGTGAAAAAAATTGTTGGGCATAGTTACCAAGTTTGGATTTATGCTACTTATCAGGAGAAGGGCATGGATTGCCTTTTCATGCCTCCCAATAGAACATAACTAAGCTCTTTCCTCTGACATTGTACAAGTAAGGTTTCTATTTCAGCTTCCATTCCAATTAATAGAGATTCTTCTAATAGGAGGTAAGGCCCAATTTAGAATGACAGAAGAGCTAATGGAGCTCCAATATTAAACGTTGCGAAATGACTGTCTAAACTTGTCAAATTTAATAAATTATGAAATCAATCAGAACTTAAAATTACCATTTCGTCAGTAAGCAAGCAAGAGAAACAATAACACCAAATTATCCAGATATTATCAAGTTAATATATTGTTGTATGCTCCAATCTTACAAAAAAAAAACTACATAAATTGGTTTTAGTTTGATTGAGAGTGAATGCAAACTAATAACTCTATGTTTTAAACTAGTGAAGCTAATTTTATATTGTCAGTTCTTACACAAAATAGTTTATAAGACAACATATGAAAATCTTAACTTTGAAAATTGACAGGATTGAGCTATAAGTCCTAAAAGTAGCAGAAGCAGAAACTAACCATCAACTTATGCCCATGAATGAAATGAGAATATCACTCAAGATCCTTTCTCAATCCTCAAATTACAGATTATGACAATACAAGGCCATGTGGCCAACACCTATGGACGCGGAATGAGAAGTTAGCAAAGTAATTAAATATATGCTATTATTATTTAAAAGTGCAGGCATCATGCACAGCAGTCGTTAAAATTTAAAGTATCATGCAAAACTTTTCAACTATAAAGTTCAAGCATCATGCAAAATACTTATACGATATAAATCACAAAGTAATGAATGGGAAATATATTATCCCATATACTGTGCAGCAGCAGATACATAATGTATATGATACATTAACAGACAAAACAAATAAAAAAATATTGAAGGAAAACACAAGCACGAAAAATATGTTTCAATGATTTTGGATAATGAAACCGACAATAATATGGCGCATAACGTACTTTCACAACTGAACTGGTGCATTCGCGATCATCAAACCTCATTGCGCACAAATTGCAAGTTTTTAGTGACTGTTCTTAATAGCCAAGTCTTTCTAGCCTACAATGCAGACCAGTGATCTGAAAACAGATTCCGTTCACTTAATCATCTTTCATTCTTTCTTGCTCAGAAAAGAAACATGCATATATTATAAAGGGCAATCCATGATTGCAAGGCACAATCGTGCAATAATTTGTTGTTTGAATAGATGCGGAACCTCCCAGTATCCCAGAGTAGCATTGCAGAAGATAATAAGACAATCAAAATCTTAAGATCCATTCTGTGATTCCATCATTTACTATTAACCAAGCAACAACTTATGACTCTACTGTTAATATTCTATAATAACCATAAAAATTTAAGTTGAGTAATTCCTTCGAACCTGCATCTCAAACTGCATCAACTGCAGTAAGGATATGTACAAACAACATGTCCTCAGAGCCTACTGATCACAGCGCCAGCAGAAAATGGCAAGATATAAAAGCAACTTTTGATTGCTTCCCTATTATGACTAACAAAAGTAATGGGAAGCAGCCGAGTGGCAAATGTTGCCTATCACAGGGCTAGAGACCGGCACTCCGGCAGCAATCGATTTCCGTTCCGCTAACCAACGCATTCCATAAACGGTCAACGCCCTAGATTTTAATCCCGGCTAGCATCAACAGACAAATCGCGAGCAAGGGGATTTCATGGGCACCCAGCGCTAGCGGGCGAGGACGAAAGGAGCAGCCAGCCGATTACTCCCAAAGAGCAAAGAGAGAACATTATTTCCGTACAGGAGCAGCTCACCCCAGATCGGCGGAAGCGGGGGCGCCCGCGCGCGCGCGCCGTGGCTGTTGGGTCGACGACGGAGCAGCGGCCGCGGGGGCGGATGCGGTGGAGATTCTGGCCCGTAGACTCCGAGGTGCGCGAGGGGAAGTGGGGAGAGCGAGCGCCAGAGGCGGCGCGGCTGATCGGCGGCGAGGCGGAGAAGGCAGGAGGCGCAGGCGGATTGAGGAATGGGAAGAGGCGAAGAGGGAGGAGAAGGGACAGGACTGGTTTTGGGTGCGGACAGCGGAGCGAATCCAACGGGAAACTGTGAGGCTTCAGCTACCGTTTGATCAGACGTCTACGGTCCATGATCGTTGCTGCGTTACTTTGACCGACAGCCACTGGTAGCCTGGGCAATTTGTGCGCAAGGAAAAAGACCACGGCGTCGTGCGCAATATAAAAGGATGAATAAACAAACTACCCGGAAGAAGAAAATACAAAGACGTGAAGGATGGAAAAAGGCTCCTGAAGATAAACTCATGTTGAATATTGACGCTAGCTTTGATGCGGTTTCAGGAACAGGAAGTACAGACGCCATATTGAGAGACTCACTGGCTCGTTTGTTGCTGCCTGTCACAAATTCCTGGCACATGTGATCGATGCGCCAACGGCTGAGGCTTTAGCTTTGAAGGAAGGACTCGAACTAGCAAGCTAGATTAGGAGTAACCATCTGGTGGTTTAGTCGGATTACATGGCAGTTATGGAAACGATGAAAGAATGTGCTTTTTCAGCTACGGCAGCAGCAGCTATATATGATGAGTGCTTGGTTACCTGGCTTAGTTTTAGTTCTATTTCGATCGAACATTGTAATAGAGAATCAAATGGAGTGGCTCATGAATTAGCTAGAGCTTCTTTTTCTTCAAAACAATCTTGTATTTGGGTCGATGAACCCCCTAGCCTCATTCATCAGCCACTCGTAAACGATGTAATTGTTTTCCAAATGCAATAAAGAGCGCCAGGTGGCTTCCCTAAAAAAAAAACTGCTAGCCCCCCTTCCCCCCCCCCCCCCAACCTCCCTAAAAAACTGCAAGGCTAAGGCGTTCCTACGCATTTACCTTTGTGGTACTACTAAGCCCATTTTCGGTGGGCCTTTTATTTGATATTAATTAGATGACACATCAACAAAAGTGGTGACATGGCATGGTATTAATTATGAAAGATGAGAGAAGCCTTTCAGTAGGATGAAAGGGTGGGGGCACTCTTTCCAAGTTGATGAAAGGAGAATGAAAGGTGCATTGAGACTCTTCCTTTCATATACACAAAAAATTGGATCCCCATTGGTACACATATGCAACAATTTAATGTCTTGTTTGGTCTATGAAAATGTGAAATGAAATATTGCATCGAGAGATGCACTTTCATTTCACAAAACAAGACTAGAAAGCTGATGTGTCACACTTGGAAAACGTGAAATGAAAGAAGCCATTGAGAATAGCCTAAGGCCAGTTTCAATCTCGCTCTTATCCTCTCGTGCTGCTATAGTAAATCAGGAAGGAAAAGAGCAATGCAGCTGCAACCGGCGGGGAGTCGGTCTCTTCGCCTCCGATGGCCCTCGGGGCATCGTGAGGTGGAGGAGGTCGTCGTTCTCTCGCCGGTTGGTTGGTTAGGTCCTACGGTAGGATTAGGTTTCTCTCGTCTCTAGGGGTAGTTTTTCGGTCGATGGTGACGAGGTGACGGCGGCGACGTCGACAAGTCGGAATAAGTCCTCTCTAGCTCTCCCGTACTTCGTTGGCGCTCTACTCCGGTGCCGACGGCGAGTTTGTGGAGGTGGGGCTCTCGCCAAGGAGTCCATGTACAGGGGTCGATTACCGGCTAATCGTTGTTTGTCCGTTCGGCGGAGCGATGAGGAAGCCGGTGTTTCGTTTGAAGGATGCAGAGGAAGTTGCAATTTGATGGTGGGTTGGAGGTTGGATCGAGCTCGAGTTCCCCACGGCGGCGTTCATCGTCGACAGCGAGCAACGATTCAAGCCAAAGGAAGCTTGGGGTGCGGCCCCGCCGATTGTGCATTCAGTGATGGCGAATCTCGTAGATGGGCGAGTGTCATCTCTAGCTCAACTTAAAGCCATGGTACGATGGAGTTTTCTTCGGCCTGGGAATGATGGTGTCGGGATCTCGTTGGTGACGGTGGCCACCGGTGTCGATGGAACTTGAAGAGCAAAAGGTCCAAGGACCTGTGTGTATTTTTATATTTTATAGGGACCTTTTTGCTTATGAGGTAGGACAACTATGCTTTGTATCCTCCAGCAATGTACCTGTTATTGTACTCTTTCCTTAACCTTAATGCAGGTATCCTTTGTCTAAAAATACCAGTTTCAATGGAGAGTGTCATCGCACGGTTACCAAGAAGAAATTCTTAATAACCGTGTCGGTGGAAGATCATGGCGATGACACTTATATCTCATCCCATGATACTCCCTCTCTTCTCTCTCATACCATGTCAGCAAATTTAATGCTCGGACCACTGTCATAACACTCCCATTGAGATCGGCCTAATATACTAGAAGTTGCTCAAGATTGTGATTAGTGAGCAGAGACGTGGAGAACTAGTCTCTGATCTATCTGCTATTTCCTACGAGGCTGCTTACCACGAAACCTGATTATTAACGCTATCATTGTTAAGGTCTCCAAGCAATGGAAAATTTTTGTAACATTCAATCCTTACATGAAAATTTTCTATGAGAGCTTTTAAAATGTAGGATTAAATCATATCAAATCCTTTAAAATTTCTATGAAATGTGTTCCTCTATGCGAGTTTTGGAACCAACTGTAGAATTCTTATAAGTCTATATCTGACTTCAAGTTCTTGTATTTTTTATGTGTTGCAACCAAATGTTTGCTAGGAAATTTTTCTACGCTTTCAGTTGTTTAAGGTTTACAATGGATGATGGACTCAATTCATATGTTGTTTCTATTCCTATGTTTTTAAATCCTCCTATGTTCCAGAAGAAGCCTAAATTTATATTCCCATTACCCAATGCAATCACAACCTGACGATAAAATTAATGTTAAGAAAGATATGTACACATTCCCAAATAAACTGATCAAGAATGCATAGAGAATTGCTATACAAGGCTTCAATATCTTTTTGCAAAATAGAACCTGTGTGGTGTGACGTTTGCACGCAACATTAAGAATTGTGATTATCTTCTATTAAGTATAAAAAACACTTATTAATCCAGAATGACAAACAAGAACTGCACGTGAATTTTGTAAGGAGGAGGATTGAGATTGTCTTCGACTAACACACTGAAGAACTATACACAGATTTTGTGAGCAAGAGAGTAAGATTCATGACCATTGACATGGCATGATTGTTTGATGATTGAGTTAGATAACATGAAAGTGTGATCTAATGGCTACTCTAGTGCCGTGTTCGTAGGTTAATTCCAATCTATTCAAACATGATCTTGGTGCTTGCTTACCTCGGTGTGGTGACGACTCTATGGACAAGGAGGTTCAAGGGTCGAGGTTTTGGTGAATGACACAGAACAAACAATTACGGGTCTCATCCCACCTAGATCTATAACCCATATAGCGGGTGATTGACTTTCTCATATTAACCCCAGGAAAACGCAATATTATTCTAGTGGGAGCGGCTGCCATGTGTGGGCAATTTGGTGCTGCAAAAATGCTATTTGTTTTAACAATGTTAAATACACATGGTTTTTGCAGGCACTTTTCAGGAGAGCACACAGGTTGTGGTACTGGATGCTGCTACAGCCTGAGGAGGTTAGAAACCACGTAAGAGAGGCTAGTGCGGTTTTAGATACAACCGTGAAGATTTAATAATAGACTTCAACCTCCATGATTTTTTCTTTGTTCCCATGTGTTGGGACAGTCTGGCGTTTTTGTAATAATGCAAACAAAACAAAATTGAGGCTGACAGAGGCTGGAAACTCAGTTTCCATTATCTAAATAAAAAAAATGTACATGTACATGACAAGCAAGAACTCTAGTTTTGTTACTTCTCATACAACTTGAACACCGTACGTGTAATGGCAGCAGCCACACGAGTAAAAGCCAATAATTGCATTCACAGGAAGAGCCACACGAGTTAGCATCTTAACAGCAACAACCAAAGTGCAAAAGCCAATAATTGCATCCACGGGAGGAGCCACACGAGTTAGCATCTTAACAGGAACAACCAAAGTACAACCAAAGTGCAAACGTTAATAAAAAAAAAACCAAAGTGCAAACAACTTAGCATCAAGCCAAGTTCCATAGGACTATAGGAGCGCACCAAAGTCAACACGAATTACCTTGCGCGTGGTTCCAGGTAACAGGGTGCAGTGAGGTCGATCATCAATGTAATTCAGATACAGGTGATATTGATGATGTATAGCAGCAAAATAACTACTCCCTCCGTTAAAAAATGTAAGGATTTATTGACTTTCCGACGTCACGTTTGACTGTTCGTCTTATTCAAAATATTTACGCAAATACAAAAATAAAGAAGTCATACTTAAAATATGTCTAGGAATAAATTAAATCATAATAAAATAAATAACTTTTTTGAACATTTTTGAATAAGACGAGTGGTCAAACGTGATCTCTAAAAGTCAATAAATCCTTACATTTTTTGACAGAGGTAGTACCCAGCAAGCGGTCAATCTCTTCACGTACATATGTAGAGATGCATGTGTTGAAAAGAATTCAACGAAACCGAAAGGTGAGAAAGCAAAAATACAGTGAACCTACGTACGTCTCCCTCGGATGATGGGTTTACATTTCTCATCTGTTGAGAGATAAGTTTTCTTCGAGATCAGAACTTGACAAGAAAAAAAATGGCAGCAACCTGGACCGTTCATTTCCTGCCCACTGAATTCTAGCACTATCATATGAAAGAGAATCTTGCTATTTATGAATATTTCCTTCATTATAATGATAAAACCCTCTTGACAGATGAGTGCTAATTTTCGAGATGAATCTAATGAGTTTAATTAATCTATGTTTTGCTAAAGTGATGCTACAGTAACCATCTTCTAATCACGACTTAATTACTATCATTAGATTCGTCTCGTGAATTAGCCTAGGGGCGTGCAATTGGTTTTGTAATTATACTTTATTTAATAGTAAAATTCCTTTTGATGTGACAACCATAAAGTTTAGACGCCAGGAAACACACCCTTAATGTGAAACCACCTCCTAGACGACAGACTCAACCGGTGCATATTCTGGACTTTATTTCACCGACCACTTAGGGCTGATATTTGAGACGTACAGGACAGCACCGGTTCGATCCATCATCCATGGGTGCCCCACGCCCACCGTGACGGATCATCGATGCATGAGCCCCAGCATCACAAACAGAAAGGATACTTGCATGCATATATTGTAGTATTGCACAAGGAGAAATACTTCAGTAAACATAGGAGTATGTGTCCACCCTAGCTTTTACATTAATTGTGGTTAAATATAAATATTGAATCTCTAATTATACTATTAAACATGTCAGACTAGTTGTAGATATATTGTCAAATTATAAATTGAAGTATAGAAACATCAAATTCTGACAAATTCATGAAATCCTGTTAAATTTGAAAAATTTTGTCAGAATTTGATATTTCTAAACTTTAATTCATGATTTGATAACATGTCTACAACTAGTCTGACATGTTTAATAATATAATCAGAGATTCAATATTTATATTTAACCATAATTAATAAAATAAAGCTAGGGTGGACATATGCCACTATACTCTTAAAAGTCATTCTCTTGCACAAAATATAGACGTATAATCAAGCCAACACAACCCAAGGTAAATTCAGTTTGGACTTGCTTGGTCAGACAACACAAAAAAGCAAGATGAAACTAAAACATCTACAATCAATGATGCGGAAAAACTCTCTTGACGAGTCACGATGGAGAGAAGGCATTTTGCTCCTGTTGGAGAAACTTCCTTGAGCGTAAAGTAACGTACGTATCGCTTCCCGTCAAGAGACTCGTTTCTGTTGGTGACGACAAAGGCATTTTCGTTCCAAAAAGATGGGGCCGGGGAGCGATTTTCGCTGACGGGAACGTCGTTTCTGATAGCACCGGATCGAAGAAGCACCACCAGAGGCGTTACGTGGTTAGGGGTGTTTACATGCACCGAACGTCTGTTACTTCAAGTCAAGCAACACTCCATCTTGGACTTAATTAATTCGTCTTTGGACTTTTATAAAACGACGTGCTAGTCGCCGACGACTGATCCTAGCATGCTGAAAGTTGGTCCTTATTAAATGGGTCAATTGTATTTTAGTCATGAATTTCAGCTCTAATTGTAAAACAGCCATAAAAATTCAGATTTTGTGATTTAGCCATAACTTTTCCCATCCGAACCAAACTTCTACCACAAGTCTGTTTATTCCATGTAACGGTGTCAACTTTTGAGTGCAAAGACGAGATTGCTCTTTGCGATTTTACCATGATTTGATAGCAAAACTTGTGCTTCTATCATTATTTTGACATGAAACATTGTAACAAATTTTGAACAAACAAAACAGGACAGACAAAGAAAACTTAGATCCATTTTCAATGAAAATTTTGAATTTTGATCAAAATTTAAAATCTTGATAGAATTTTCGTAAAATATTGAATGAAATATTTAACATAATTTTGGCAACATTTCACTTTTAATTTTCAATTAGGATGCATCTTCATACAATATATTCAGATCTAACTGAACTGACGACAATACAAACTTGTGGTAAACGGTAGGTTCAGGTGGGAAAAGTTGTGGCTAAATCACAAAATCTGAATTTTCATGGTCATTTCACAATTACAGTCCAAATTCATGGCTAGAATGCAGTTGTCCCTTATTAAATCCCTCCTCACTAAGCCCCTCCTTTGTCTGTGGCCCACGTTCCGCCACCTACCCAACTGTGCACTACTTGTTCTTGACTCGCAGCAGGAATCAGCTCTCTCTTAAATCGGGTTGTTCATCACGATCACGACGATGACAACAAGAAGGATGACCACCATGTTGCTTGCCGCCATCCTCGCCGTTGTCATCGTCGGGTTTCCTCGACAAGGATCGTCACAACAAGACGACGATATGCAGCTTGAAACAGCCATAGCACAACCATGGCTCAATCGCAGTGCCGAAAATTACACCGAGGGAGGCCCCTACCACGCCAACGTCCGTCGCCTTGCCGCACGCTCCAGAACAATGCCTCAGCATCATCCTCTTTATTCGCCTTTGGTGCCGCAGGTATGTGAATTAACTTGATAACAAAATTGAAAAGCTGACACATAAGAGGACAAGTTATATATGGTATACATATAAGTTAGCCTTTTTACATTGGGTTCTCCGTGCACGTAAGGGGGATATGCCCCTCTCCCTCACACTTTCAAATTTCGTCAGTGATACTCCGAATAATGTCAAGCCTCTCATTTGTCATGTATTTGTAAGCTAGAAGTTTCTCATGACTCATACCTTATAAACAACATTACATCAACTGTTCGACCACCTCTCGTTAGTTTTTCATCTCACAATCACGACGATGTCAACAAGGAAGACCACCATGTTTCTTGCCACCATCCTCGCTGCCGTCATTGTCGGGTTTCCTCGACAGGGATCGTCACAACAAGTCAACGATGTGCAGCTGGAAACAGCCATAGCACAGCCCTGGCTAGGATGCAACCGCAGTGAGGGCAATTACATTGAGGGAGGCCCCTATCATGCCAACGTACGTCGCCTTGCCGCAACGCTCCAAAAACACTTCATTGGAATTCAATTCCACACATTGGGTTCTCAGTGCACATAAGGGCGGATATGCCCCCTCCCTCACACTCTCAAATTCCGTTAGTGATACTCGAAATAATGTAAGGCTCTCGCTTGTCATGTATTTGTAAGCTAAAAGTTTCTCATGACTCATACCTTATAAACAACATTAAATCCGATTTGACCAATCTTATTTTTTTTATGAAAATTGTTTGTTTACGCAATATTCTATGTCAACATTTTTATGTTGACTCCACTTTTGAAAATGTTGAAATGAACTTTGAATAAACTATTTCAACATTTTTTATGCTTTTATTAGTTGGACCGTAGTGGAAACATGTTGTTGGACGATGTGGGCCAATCTCGCGGACGACATCCTGGCGAATGATCTTCTCGTATATGATGCCCCCATTCTTTCTTTGGATCAACTTACAAAATGGAAACTTTTTACATATCTTTGGATCATCACCCAAAATTTAGAAATAAATTTCCTTTCCCAGTAGTAGTCTTGCCATGTTCCATTCATATCTTTATTCAGCGACATCAAGTCAAAGCAACATTAACGTACTCTTCCGAAACGGAACCATGCCCCTACCAGATTCGATCTTTGGGCTATGTTTTATGGCTCACGATCAGTTTTTTTGCTGAGCGAAACGCGCAGAGGCTTGGAGGTAGAATGATTTGTATTTTATTAGCTAATCAATGACCAAATAATAGAACGAATTTATGTTAACAGATCTCACAAAAATCTGCCCTCGAGCTGTAGCAAAAGAGTATTTAGAGATGAATCAATCCTGTATATTTGGGCTGAGCATATATTGGACGTAAAACATTTGAACATGCATGCATATAGTTTAATTTATTGTAGGAAGTTTTCCTTTTTAAACTTATACAACCCAACAATATGCATCTCGTTCTCCAGTATTAACACAGGGCAATCATAATCCATTACATACACAAAACAAGGCGATCATAATCCACAGATATTTTTTGTGAGATGATTTGCTTGTACACGGTAACTAGCAAGTAGTAAATGGCTTTCCGTTGATATAGTGTGTGTACTTGCCATGTAGCAGACCGAAAATAATAGTCCTTGTGCGGTGCGACCAAAGGTCAAAAAAGCCCAGGAAGAGGACGATGGACGACAAAGGGAGAAGGCAGAACTTTAGCATGGCGGCGTGTGTCCTCGAGCTTCGCCACCTTTCTGGTGATCCTCGTCTAACAGCCGCAGCAATTTCACGGGGTGCTGGACCTACTGGTTGGGCACGATAAGCGTGGTGGAGGCGCGGCTGGTCATGGAGGCCTGGTTGCAGGTGCACGTTCTTGTGAACAAGAGTAGGATCGTATTGTTCACGGCCAGCTTCAGCGGCGATATCCGGAATCTGGCGTACCACACGTACACGGTGGATATTGATGCTCGATGCAGCGAATGAAGAAGATGATTCCGGATGATGCCATGCTTGGCATCGGCTATAGTTGAACAACAGGCCGGCACGACCCTTCTAATAAACGGACTGTGCCGAACCGACGCTTAGGCCCAAACACGGCACAACCAATTTTAAATAGGCTAAACGGGCTACGAGCAAAACAGACTATGTTGTGCAGGGCTAGCCCAAGGTTAAAAAATAGTTTTTTTTTGTTGATTTTAGTTATTTTTAAATATAAACGGGGCAAACGGACGGCCCGAAAAATAGGCTAAACGAGCCAGTACCTAAACGGGTCGTGCCGTGCTAGCTCGACAGGCTTGCGTTTAGGCCCAAGCATGGCCCTCAACAAGCTGCGAGCCGGCACAGCTCGTTTACCAATGGGTCAGGGACGTGCTCGGACCGGGCCTAGGAAGGTCCTTTTAGCTTCGGCTGGTGGTGTCCTAGTTCACGTGGGACCTTCCACGGGTACGAGATGTACCTGGCCTCCCTCGCAACGGGCAAATTAAGATTGATGGAGGCTAAGCTAGTGATGTCGTTCAAGGAAAAACGAACTGATCGGTTGAAGTTGTCGGCTCGTCCCTATTGTTAGCATAATATAATATGTTTTTCGTATGGTTTTTTTTTATGAAGTTTTTCCTACGGTTAGTTGACTGAAAGCATCGTACCTTTCAGTCACGAGGAGAACACACGTGCGGATGCTGGGCGGGGCCACGTGGCGTGCGATCATTGATTGCGCACGGGTGGCTAACGAGTTTGAAATTTTTTGACGTGATTTGATTTAAATTGATGTTCGAAAAAATTGCAGAGTTATGTGTCTTAGTAAAAAGATTTATCAAAAATTTGTCATATGTATCCTATCGAAAACATTTGTCTTATATACCTCTCTCTTTACCGAGTATATTTAGTCAGGCATTTGGCAAATCCGTTTCTTTGCGGGTGTTTTTTTTGCACTCGACAATGAAGCGGTTTGCCGAGTGTATTTTTTAATATTCTGCAAAGAATTAATTTTTTTCCTCTTCTATCCTCGAAACTTTTCCTATTCACCACATACAACATGTATTACTCCATGTTAAAATTAGGATTTTTGTTGCATTTATTTGATATATTTAGTTAATTAATTACATTTCAAATATTTTTTTGAATCACGTCAAAATTGAACTACAAGTGATTCAAATAATAAGATACAATGAGTACAAAAACTATATTCATGTTATTTAGCCCATCTTAGGACCTCACCCATGAAATAAAAAGAAATTCAACATATCTTGTTTAACAAATAATTTTGAATTCTAAAAAAATCAAATAAAGTTTGAAAACGATGAGATTTGTCATGATGTGATGTTATCACATGTGAAACTACGATAAAAATTAGAGAAGATTTCACATAAGTTGGCACGTACTTTGCTTAGAAAATGGAGATTCTCTAAAGAAGAAACTTATAGTATAAAATGAGTTGTTAAGATTTGGAGTCGAATTGATGGTCAAATTTGAATTCGACTTCAAATCACATTTTTATAGGCCAAAGATCAGAAAAATCTTGTCATGTTAACTAATTTTTTTGTTATTTTAACAATTCATTTGATATTTTTTTCAATTACATATTTAATATTTGTCGACTGCTAAATACGGGACCTCGGCAAACAGTCGCTTTGTCGAGTGCCTCGGACAAAATATGAACGTGTACATTTGTAATTGCTAGGCAAGCTACCAAAATTTCGTCACCCCTCCACCTTATCCTCTCCCACCACCAAGTCTTCCCAACCTCTCCCCCAACAATCTCCCTTGCTACCGGTTGTCTTCCTTGCCCCAGCGGCGGCGGCGGCCGACCTGCGTCGGTGCAGAGTGACCAGGGCGTAGCGGTGGCCCCGATCAGTGCCGTAGAGCCGGCCGGCAGCCCCGGTGGCGGCAATGGACCGAGGTACGGCACCTCCGGATCCAAGACAGTGGCCCCGACGGCACCAAGGGGGTAGCCTCTTCTGCTCGGCGGCTCCTGGATACAAGGCGGAGGCTGCAAGACGGAATTGGAGATGTCAAAGGGTACCCGATACCTATTACCCGACAGGAAAAAAACCCCATTAGGGGATAGGGATAGGTCGAATTTTTACCCGCGGGTGCGTTAACAGGGAGAATTCATTCTCCGTTGGGTTCACGGATTTGGGGACGGGAACCATCCAACCGAACCCGATCCCGTGGGGCCTGTTTATTAATTTCATTTCACTAATTTTGGCCTGGAAGGGAAGGAGGCCCACATGGCACAAAGCTCAGCCCAAAGGCCTCAAACTAGCATCGTATATAAACTTGCATCTCTAAACCCTAATCCACAACACACCCGAGCCTCATCCATTCCTCACCGTCACATGCACACGAACGCACAAGCACAACACCTTCAACCTTCGTGCTCGCATGGAGGTGGAGTGAGTTCTTGCGGCGACAGAGGCAGCCGACAATTACTTGTGGGTGTGTGTGCTTGTGCACCTCGTGCGACGATGGCGGCGGCGACGCTTGCTTGTGCTCATTGGGATAGGCGGCTAGTTCTCATACAGCTTTCGCGATGGCGGGGGCTCCTGGAGATGGAGACACGCTCGCGTGCGGCTGCGGTGACTAGTTTTTCATGCTTTCTTGTGGTATGTTGGCCGTGGATCTTGCTCATGTGATGATGGATCTGGAACGGTGGCGCATGGCACAACAGTCGCTCTGTCTTCGTAGGAGATCCCCACGGGTGCCGGTTACCCACTCAGGGACCAGGATGGGATGGAAGTCTCACCGCAAGTGGGGACAGGGATGAGGGCGGGTATGAGTTTCCACTGTCGAGGATGGGGATGGGACTTCAAATCTCGTGTAAATTTTCCCTGTTGCCATCTCTAGATGGAATATATCCTTACGATGTCGGAAGGTATGTCCGCAGTCAAACACAAACATCTCTATCGTGCATTGCACTAGAGAGTATATGTTGGGATAACTCCCACCATAGTCGAAAGGTTCTTTCCTAGTTACAAAATGTTGAAGTAATACTCGATAGTCACAGAATTAGACATGTGCTTCCGGTTCGAGAGGAACAATGGACCTCAAAACTTACCGCCGACATTGAGGAGGAGGAGGGGGGGGGGCACCCTCTGTCCCCTCCCCAACTTCTGCTGCTAAGGCCTCCTTTGTATTGGAGGATTTTTGGAGGAAAAATGTAGGATAGGATTTCTAAAGGATGTTTTCCTATGCAACCATTTGGCTCAATGGAAAACCAAATGTTTTTTGTCCATAAGAACAATGAGTCGTCAGCGACTGATCCCAACACGCTCAGAGCTGGTCTTTATTAAATCCCTCCTCACTAATCCTCCTTTGTTTCTCGCCGACGTTCCGCTGCGTACCCAACTATGCACTAGTTGTTCTTGATTCGCAGCCGGAATCAGCTGTCCGGCCCCCTCTCTCTTCGGGTTGTTCATCAAGATCATGACGATGGCAAGAAGGAAGACCACCATGTTGCTTGCCGCCATCCTCGCCGCCGTCATCGCTGGGTTTCCTCGACAGGGACCGTCGCAACAAAACAATGTTGTGCAGCTGGAAACAGCCATAACACAACCCTGGCTGGGATGCAACCACAGTGCGGGCAGTTACACCGAGGGAGGCCCCTACCACGCCAACGTACGTCACCTTACCGCAACGCTCCTGAACAATGCCTGAACATCATCCTCTTCGTTCGCCTTTGATGCCGTAGGTATGTGAATTAACTTGATAATAAAATTGAAAAGCTGGCACGTAAGAGTACAAGTTATTATATATGGTATACATATAAGTTAGCCTATGAATTTTTTTACATGTACGGTTTTTAACAATACCCCTTTTTGAACTAGGCTAAGTATTATTCCATTATTAAATTGAGTCATAAATTTTACAATATCAAGCGCCTCAAACAGACACATAAGTTAAATCCAGAAAAGACCATAAGGACATCACATAGCCGAAATACATACATAGATTGGATAATCATAGATTGCTATGATATAAACACCTTCAAGCATCTATTGCAACAAAATGAAAACTTAGATAGTCATGCAATATATGCGAAGTTGCAGGTCTTTTTATTGACTCGGCTTAATTATATAGCCAATTGATCAAATGTTGTAGTAGCCTGACTACGCTATAATGATGCCTTATTAAAACGGCCATTGTGGCCACCTGAATTACAGGTGCATGCGAACAGTGAAGCTATTGCTAACTGAACCAAATGTCTTCCTTAGGTGGTCGGCGAGCTGGTTAGGCAACATGAAGGCGGTGTTAGGGGGCATGCGTCCCCCTCCAGATGTACCACTGATATTTGGGATAATGTCAACAAGAGACATCGAAGGGACCTCCTTCCTCATCTTGTCTCCTCCATATTTTCCGAGAAATGTTAGACTTATGTACAAGTTTTACACAAAACCTACATAATGATGATGTGTCCCATGATAATTACACCTTCCTCCGTGATTTAAGGAACCCAACATGATTTAAACCTATCTGTTATGGCCACCTCACTAGTATGCAAGATTTACGTAGTTCTTTTATATAACTGTAGCATCACTCATATTTTCCCACTAGATTCATGGTTTACTCATATGTAAATTCACCTCATTCTGATTTATAACTGTAGCGGGCGATTAGCTTTCTCACATTAATTCAGGAAAACACAATATTATTCTAGTAGGAGCGGCCGCCATGTGTGGGCAATTTGGTGCTGCAAAAATGCTATTTGTTTTAAAAATGTTAAATACACAAAATTTTTGCAGGCACTTTTTTCAGGAGAACACACTGGATGTGGTATTGGACGCTGCTGCAGCCTAAAGAGGTTAGAGACCACTTAAGAGAGGCTAGTGCGGTTTCGGATATAACTGCCGAGATTTAATAATAGACTTCAACCTCCGTGATTTATTCTTTGTTCCCATGTGTTGGGACAGTGTGAACTGGTGTTTTTGTAATAATGGAAACAAAAAAAATTGAGGTTGTGTGGTGTACAGAGGCCGGAAACTCAGTTTCCATTATCTAACTAAAAAATTGTACGTTTTGTACATGTACGACAAGCAAGAACTCTAGTTTTGTTACTTCTCATACAGCTTCAACACTCCCTTGGGTTTAGCGTCTAATGGCAGCAGCCACACGAGTAAAAACCAATAATTGCATCCATGGGAGGAGCCACACGATTGAGCATCTTAACAGCAACAATCAAAAGTGCAAATAACTTAGCACCAAGCCAAGTTCCATAGGTGCGCACCAAAGTCCACACGAATTACCTTGCGCGTGGTTCTAGATAACAGGCCGAAGTGGGTCGATCATCAATGTAATCCAGATACTGGTGATATTGATGATGTATAGCAGCAAAATAACTACCCAGCAAGCGGTCAATCTCTTCACGTACATGTGAAGATATGCATGTGTTGAAAAGAATTCAACAAAAGCGAAAGGTGAGAAAGCAAATGCAGTGAACCTACGTACGTCTGCCACGGATGATGGGTTTACATTTCTCATCCGTTGAGATAAGTTTTCTTCCACATCAGAACGATGCAGAGAGCAAAAATGACTTGTCCAGAAAAAACAATTTGGCAGAAACTTGATGTGAAACCACAACGTAGACAGCAGACTCAACTGGTGCTTATCCTGGACGCAATAGTCGTAGTGATATTTGAGACAGGACAACACAATTGGGGGTAGTTTGGTTCGATCCATCATATCGGTCCTCTGAACCGACTTATCCAGCGCTAGGGCATGTGCCCCACCTCCCTCTTCTCTAGAGTTCCGTTGGTGATACTCTGGAATCCGGATTAATGTCGAGGCTCACATATGTCATGCACTCATAAACTAGAAGTTTATCATGTTCTTTCAACTTTCAAAGGTTCTTGTGTTTGAGCTTGCCAACTAGACAAGCTTGATTTTCATTGTTGGAACCCCTTATCTTATCTGGAATTAAGTGAGAGTATTTAAATGCTAATTCTTGACAATTAGAATATATTAATAAATTTAGTTGGACTTACAAACTATCGCGACATTTCGTTAACTTTCTTTCCTCTTGTTTTGGAAATAATATAACACGAAAGCGGTAGTTAATGTTGCCCAGCTAACTAAAGGTAATGTAATGGGCAAGATGGTCTTGTTCTATGTCTTGTTGTTTCTAAAACTGCAAGCAGTATTAGATGAAGATATATTAACTAGAATTTTTTATCCAATTGTTGTCTATGAAATATCTACAAGCAAAAAGTCATAACACATTAACAACATCATGACCAGTCTTTGCTTAAGCACCTCACATGGCTAGTTGTCACTGGTGGACCATGGAGTTGTCTAAGGCAAACCAAGGAGTTGCAGCAGCGGGGGATATCTCTCAAAATGAAAGTTGCACCACAGCCCTGGTAAATTTACCACCGTTGTTACTAATAAAAGACCTAGGTCTGAATGTCCTAACGATGTTTGGACAATGGAGTGGTTGATGGCTACACATCAATGGGCATGCTTGGATAATGCCCATCCAATGGGTAGCTGTCTTGCCATCACCAATCGGTACTCGAGACCAGAGTCTTTTATTTGGAGGACCGACCATGAACAATTGCCTCGCAAGAAGATGGGCTCTTTGCTACTCGTGGACCAATAGAGAATTTGGTTGGGGGGGGGGGGATGGTTAGTTGCTTCATTAAACTTTAATCTCATCCGAGACGTCGGTGGCAAATTTTTCATATCATGCCACGAGTAAATTTTTGCTACACAACTTCTGAATTATTGTTCGCAAATCTGGGCAGTGGGAATACATTCATTCAAGTACATCAACTCTTAGCTGTGAGAAATGTTGTACGACAGACTAGTCTCTCCGACTGAATATGGACTGTTGTACTTGCATGAGCTTGTGACTAGCATTCCCTTGCTTTTTTTAGAAATAGGAATATATTGATATTTCAGCTTTAGCATTAAAAAGATACATATAACTTTCATGATTACAAAAAGAATAAAAATGTTCTATATCCAATAGTGCGTAGACTAATCATATATGAAATAAAAGACACATCTATCTTGAAATTGAGCAACCACACTAAACAATCTGCTATGTGGTGGCCACAAGCTACCACAGCAAAAAGCTCATGGGGAGTTAGTGCCAACACTTACAACAACACCTTCAAGAAGGTGAATGACACTCGCAATCGTCCATTGGTGCTAAGAAATTCTCCATGACTGACACTACTCCATATCTAAGTTGCTTCTGGGTGCTGAACCGAGACATTATCTCCTCATCCCGCTCAAGCCATCACCGCTCTATAGAGCGAACAAACGAGCAATGTGAACCACGCTAATAGTGTGGCTAGACAAAATATTTGTGCATATACTTTTAGATTTCACTCCATCCGAAAAGTGTTGGTTTCACATTACTATTCTACGATTCAAGATTTGAGGACTCAGATAAAAAAAGGAATTATTTTTTATGTTTAAAGACTCAAGTTACCAATTTTGTAGTTTTAGATAAAGGCTGACAAATCAAGGAAGACCAAAAGAAAAGCTCGGTCGTGCTGATCGGCACGACCATGTGCCGATCGACACACCTTTGAGAAGCCCAGTTAAGGGGACCAATCTGAGAAGAAAGGTGGCCCAACCCAATGTGAATCAGAGTCAGTGGACGCCAAGGTCAGAATCATTGGAGATAAAAGAAAAGAAAAACAACCAAGTCAGGGACGACGATAATCAGTGAAAACTATTGCAAAGCCAGGGTTGCAGGATAGTGGTGGCCAAAGGCTCGCTATGTTCAGCAGAAGGATGAGTGAGTAGTCTCATATTCTATTCTCTAGTGCGGGGATCTAGCTATGTAAACTCTCTTGATGAAGTTTATGTGGTGCACTTAATTTATAATAAAGATGGATACATCTATTCATTCCTATTACTGTTATTTGTACAATTACACTATTGCTCATCATATAGTGCAAGAAACCATGGGGAGCTAATAGCGCCTTGCATGTGACAAGCCGGGGTGAACGAAACCACCATGTCTTGTAGAATACTAAGTTTATCATCTGAGATTAATAAGTTGAATTTGCATGCTAGTGAACCAATCCTAAAGAGAGAATCCTTAATTATCTTGTTACACCTTTGTTAGCAATTAGTGTTTTACATCTTTATCATTCACACACACATACAACCATTGCAATATGTTAGTAATTAATTGTTAGTAAAAGTTCCGCTTGTTCTCTCTCGATTCAATTAAACCTTGGAATAAGATAAAAAGAGCTACAATTGTACACCGTCCTCTTACGGCATGTAAGTGGGTGCGTAGTTACGACCAACAATCATTTATTTCTCCCTCTAGGTCATTGCAATTTTCGGTTACAAGGTATTCTCACAAAACGTACAACATAATTTTATTTCAGATTTTATTGAGGGAGTAACTAATCTTAAAGCGGTTGTTCTATATGTTTATGAGAGTCGTTACTCCCGTACCACCGTCATGCACATTGTCATGCGCATGCTTACATAACATGCCTTTTGAATGTAGTCTAAGGTTCTGTTTGTTTCCGTTTCTCTGAAACTTGCTTATCTCATAAGCATGGTTTCATGTTAAGTTGTTGTCAAAAGAATCCGCTTCTAAATAAGTTGGGTCGTTGATAATCCTAATTATTTCATTGAATTGTCTGTCCTGATTGGCAAAATGACCTGAATGTCCCTAGCTGATAATAGCTCATTTATGTTCTAAGGCCATTCTCAATGTGCCTTTCATTTGGTATTAATTAGCTGCCACATCAGAAAATAGTTGAAAGAGAGGGAAAGCCTTTCATCTTAGTGTGAATGGCCTTTGGCTTTATTTCTAAGTTAATGAAAGATAAATGAAAGTGCATTGAGAGCCTTTCCTTTCATTGTCAACATTCTTAACCAATAACTAAGTGCCACCTAGTAACAATTTAATGTTTTGTCTTGCATATGAAACTGTGAAAAGAAAAATTGCACTGAGAGATGTACTTTCATTTCAAAAAACAATATTAGAAAGATGTCACACTTGGAAAAATGTGAGATGAAAGGATGCACTGACAATGGCCTAAATACTACAATATTATTAAATAAGAATTAAATTACAACAATGTTCTAGTGCATGTTAAGGTCACACGTTTACCAAAAGTTCATTTTTCTAAAATCCATGCACACAAGGAATTACATTGCAATATTGTTGGTGCAATAATCAGTGAATCATGACACCGTAGCCACAACAATAGAACCACAAAAGGCACTTATGTTAAAGCCATCTCTTGACGGACTCCATCATCTATGATAGGTTGAGTTGAATGAATGTCATCATCTTGGGTATCTGATCGAGTCAAAATGAATACAAGAAAGGACTCAACCGATGAATAATGGTTTAACACTACTAACTCTTTCTAAAATAAGAATTTTTAAGGTTTAAAAGCAGTCATGTAAAACATCATTTGTAGTGTGAAAGGATATGTAGCCTAGTAGTTATAAAAGCCTCAACAACACTTTAGGTCTTGGGTTCGACTCCTTGTGGGAGCAAATTTTGTAGGATTTATCGTCATTTATGCTTTTAGTAGTAGGAGACGATATCATCGACGGCAAGGCACTAGTGTTGAATTCGTCAATTTCTTGAGGATTTTCCGACTCAATCTTCAAAGATGCTCATAGGGGTAGGGTTAGCACGCGGTTCATTCATAAGGGTAAGTGTGAGTGTGTTGTGAGTGTCTGAGTTGTATTGTGTAATCACACACAAAAAAAACATTTGTAGTTTATTTGAGTTAAATAATTGTCTAAGTCCACAGGTTAGATCCCCCTCCGTTCAGATTTCCACTGGTGATATTCCAACTTAATGTCGAGGGTCCTGTATGTTATGCACTCATAAACTACAACTTTATCATGTTCTTCCAAACATAAACGAACAAGCTTCACAATGTTCTTATGTTTGAGCTTGCCAACCACACAATCTTGATTTTTCTTTCTGCTGGAACCCCTTGTGTAGAATCAAGTCATAGTATCTTAAGTGCTAATTCTTGATTGTTAAAACATTAATAAATTTAGCTGGACTTACAAACTATGTCGATGCCTTCCTTAACTTTTTTCTCCTGGAAATAATAGCACACAAAAGTGGTAGCTAATGTTGCTCAGCTACTAAAGGTAATGTGATGGGCAAGCCAGTCTTGTTCTATTGTTGTTAGATGGAGATATATTAACTAGAATATTTTTATCCAATTGCTCCCTATGAAATATCAGGAAAAAAATCATAACACATTAAAAACAACATGACCGGTCTTCGCTTAAGCACCTCACCAAGGCTAGTTATCGTTGGTGGACCATAAAGTTGTCCAAGGTAAACCAAGGAGTTGTAGGAGCGGAGGATATGTCTCAAAACAGAAGTTGAACGGCTCTCTGATAAATTTGCCGCCATTCTTACTAATAAAATATTTAGGTGTGAATGTCTTCATAATGTTATCCACGCACATTCGATAGTCAGAAGTAGAGATATCTGATGTGCATTGCACTAGCGAGTGAAGACTATACATAGGCTTCACGCTTGAGAAGAACACTGGGTTCTCAATGCAGATACCGGCACAAAGGGAAGCTATGCCCCCACCCAAATTCTACTAGTGATACTATGGATAATGTTGGGCCTCCCGTTTGTCATGTATTCGTGAACTATAAGTTATGTTCTTCCAAGCGGACACCAAAAACCTCACAAGGCTTTGAGTTTGGCAGCCAAGATAACCTCACAAGGTTCCTATGTTTGGGTTTGACAGCCAAGATAAGCTCAATTTTTATTTCTACAACCCCTTATCTATAAGTGAGAGATAGAGAACGACATGTGAGTGAGGGTTTGTAAGGGAGAGATAGAGAGGGACATGTGAGTCGGGGTTTGGAAGGGTGAGAACTCGAACATTTTTAACCCTCAAGTTCTATCGGTGATACTCCAGACATTGTCGAGCCTCCCATTTGTCATGTATTCTTAAACATGAAGTTTCTCATGTTCTTCCAAGCAGACACCAATGAGCCGGTTTTTGTGTTTGAGTTTGACAGCCAAGATAAACTCTGTTTTCATTTCTACAACCCCTTATTTGTAAGTGAGAGATAGAGAACGACATGCAAGTGAGGGTTTGGAAGGGAGAGAACTCAAACACTTGACTCAATGGCACCATATGTCTATTGTATATCATAAGTTCCCCATGTATTTCAATGGAAAAAAAAAGACTGGTATTAAAAGTGGTAGGCCTGACGCACAAATCTTCAAGTTGGGAATCTTACGGACGCATGTGACATGGTATGTGCCTCTAGGGGCACTTTTTACATTTCAAGTTGCCTAGTGAGTTTGGTCGTTGCGTTGTGTGTGTCTACCTCTTGTCTGTGCTAAGTTGGTGTTGAGGTGATTTTTTCACAAGAAAGTATAGCTCGGTTGTAATCTCTTCTTCTCCTTAATGAAAAGTGAAAAAAAGAAAAGAAAGTCTATAGTGTGCTGACAACCTTATGCTAGCGACGGTAAAAAATTTGAGTATGTCGCCAAGTATCAAAGAAAAGAGTCACGACTGAAATATAAGTTACTTGTTTTATAGTTTTACCTTCAAATTTAAGATATACACTGATAATTAAGGGAAACCCAACTTCAGATTTCAGGCTGCAGAAGACATTACTTCAGTTTTGTGTGGTCGTATGTCTAGTTCCACGCCGACGACCGCCACCAAGGGAAGCTAGCAAGTCGATGCTGTCCATCTCGTAGGCGTAAAAGCTCCCCCGCTAGGACCTGCGACACCACAAGTAGAAACCATCCGGCATGGCATGGTGAATCATCCGCGGTGGCGCCGTCTTCCCAATATCCAGCTGGTATAACAAACAGAGGTGACTAGTGATGCCAAAGCAAGCTCCGAACAAGAGGATCCCACTCTTCTCGCACGCCTCCAGAAGGTGCAGGCTCTGCAAGCCGCCGCCCAACCCGGTTTTTCTACCTCAGGTGATAGAACCACCACCCCTTATCCTAGGGGCGACAACGAGCGTGATTGCCTGGAGATTAGTACCGTGCGGCCAGCGTGGAAGGAGCGGGTGGCCAGCGTGGAGGGACGGAAGAATCATTAGCGCCGGAGGGAAGTCAAATTAGTTTAGGCACTCTGCCATATGTAGGAGGGGTCACAACATGCATGTGGAGTCATTAAATTGAAGGCACAAATTAATGTCCGAAGGTGTCATTAGCTTAAAGGAAAACTGAGAAAAGGTGTGAGGGAGAGGAATGGATTACCATCCTATTTTTTAAAAAGCAAGAAAGGATTTTCAAATTTACCTCAAAATTTTCCAAATAAGACATTTTATAAAACTGTAAAATCTCTATATATCTAAAACGCGTGGGTTTTCTTGCAAGACAGCCAGGCCACGTCATCAAAACATTCTCGATCACTTCTTAGTGAGATTATAGTCGTTAGATATGCACAACCTTCATGAAATATCTTTTATTTTCTGTTCCTCCCACCATTCCTATGTCAGTGTTGCATCTAGATCCCTCAAGAACTATAATTGCATTCCTGGTCCTTCCACCTTTTCCGGAATCTTGCAACCAGAACCTTCATGAATCAAGATTCTTTGTTTGACTCTTTCAGAATTATTTATGTATCTATTAAAAATGGTAACTTACAACATTAAAAAAAGCCATGGTTATTTATAAAATTTAAATAATAATAATAATTGAGCAAAATTGCTACCAATCGTTGTGCATATAGAAAAATGGGAATAGATTTTGTAATAGAAAAAATATTTGATTCTTAATTATCAAAAATAAAAAATATTTTATCCACATTCCTAGCTACCTAACATTGCTAGCGATGGGATTAAATGTGATCATTTCTAAAAATAGAATAAATAATTATTTTTCACGACAAATCTATCCTAATCTTTCCTCCATATATCAACATCTCCAATCCACAAATAAAAATGATCACATTTAAAACACTTGGATTTTCCCGCAAATAAAAAGAGATACAACTATGGAAATTCTTTAGTTATTTGTAAGAGCTAAGCTACTACCCACCAGCATTGTGATAAATAAAAGAAACAAATGACAACACCATTGTGAATGGTTAAGATATCAGATTTTGAACATCTAATCATCGGTACTTATCTTGAGTTTTTTCTGTGTGAATCCAAATCTTGAGTTTAGTTTTTTTATAATAATTTTGATCCCCATGGTGGGACCTATTTCAAATCTTTTTTTTCACCGAATCCTTTTCTCCTCCGGGTGAATGAACATAGTCACTTATCTTCCCATGCAAACACAAGTGTTAACAGAGAAGTTTCTGTAATATGGTCAATTTAAGGTGATTTATTTTCAGTGCTAAATTTACATTCCATTTTGTACCGCAATAGGTCCTATTCAAAAAACCTATCCAAATCAACTAATTCTTTTACAAGTCTCTCATTTTTATTTTACAAGTCATGAAATATATCTTAAGTTTGTATGTTTATTACAACTCCTCTATCTTGAATAAAGAATAAAGTATGTAACGTTTTGATGCATGTCTCTTTTTTAAAAAAAATGATGAAATATACCTTGTTTTTTAAGAATTTATCAACTGTAAAATTCTGCTATCGATGAAATAACACTAAATCTATGTTAGACACTATAGTAACTTGAATTAGGAATAGAGTTGTTAATAAATATATAATATTTTTTATCAGCAAAAATGATACTAACATTTTTTAGATGTGGTCTATGTACAATTATGATGGATAATTATAAGGGACCACATGGTAAGCTTTCAATTTATCTATATATACATAATAATATGGATCTTTTTATATGCGTGACCATAATCTTTCTTTTTCCTTCAAAAATTGAATTTGCAGATATTTAAAAAATATATATAATATAAGCTAGAAAATAGGAATGGCAATTCGGGCCGGGTACCCGAAACCCGATGGGTCAGGGCATGGGTCATATTTTTTACCCATGGGTCGAACCCGAACCCGACCCGAAACAAATCGGGTTCGGGCGGGTTTTTTATTTTACCCATGGGTGACCCGTCGGGTGCCCGAATCAAGCCCATTCTCAAATTCGGCCCAGCCCAGGAGCTAACCTAACCCTAACCCAGCCAAACCCAAACCTAGTCCCCGTCACCCCGTGTCCCCAACCCGAAATACCCTTCCCCAATCGCTCCCCATCCGGCGGCCATCCCCCAACCCTGCCGCCACCCGCCACCCGCCACGGCGCTAGGCCGCCGGCGCCACCCGCCTAGGCGACGCCCGAGCCCGACGGCTCGCCGCCCGCCGCGGATCCCGTTCCCGTCCATCCATCCCCGACTCCCCGTCCCGACTATCCGGCCGTGCCGCGCGCGCCGTGCCCGTGTCCGGCGTCCCCGAGCCCGACCCGACTGCCCGTCGTGCGCCCGTGCCCGCGTCCGCTGTGCGCCGGTGCCCGCGTCCGCCGTCCGCAGTGCGTCGTGCCCGCGTTCAGCGTCCCCGAGCCCGACTCGACCGATGCGCCCGCGCGACGTGCGCTCGAGCCGCGTGCCACGGGCCTCCGGCCGCCGCTCCTCCAACCAACAGCCATGGATCGAGGTTCCGATAGTGCGCGTGGGCGACGCCTAGGCGGCAGACCCAGGCTGCCATGGTTCCTCACCGCATCTCGCGGTCGCGGTGGCATGGCGACCCCAACCCGTGGATCTGCATATGGAGGAACTCATCCTCGGATTGCTCGGCCACCGAGGCCCACGCAGACGCCAGCTTCTGCTTCGACGAGGAGGTACATCTCAACCCCTTCATCAAGTGATGCTGCTACTGCTGCTGGTGGCGGTGGAACTCCTGAAGCTACTGCTACCCCTACTTCCTCCTCTCCATCACCTGCTGGTACTACTACAACTAATCAAGGTGAAGCTCATCCTGATGGAAATGCATCTAATAGTAGTGTACCAATAGTGATTGCAGATGATGTTGTTGTGGGGGTAAAGAGGAAGCGTAAGTCTAAAGTGTGGCTTGAATTTGATGAAGTGAAAGAGGGGGTATTGATAAAGCTGAATGTAATTGGTGTAAAAAACGGTTGGTTGCACGTGGTAATGATGGAACAACTCACCTAAAGAATCACCTTAACTCTTGTGGATCTCGTCAAGCTAGAAAAGGATTGAAGCAGTCAACTCTTAAGTTAAGCAAAGATCATAACGGGGCAACAATAGTTGAGAAATATGTTTTTGATCAGCTAGTAGCTAGGAAAGAGCTTGCACTGATGATTTGTGTCCATGAGTATCCCCTGTCCATGGTTGACCATGCTGGTTTTAGAAGGTTTTGTGAGGCCTTGCAACCACTTTTCAAACATGTGTCCAGAAATACAATCAAAAAGGATATATTGGATATGTATGAGGTGCACAAACTTTCTTTGGTGGATTACTTGCAAAAGTGTCAATCTAGAATTGCTATTACTACGGATATGTGGACAGCAAATCATCAAAAGAAAGGCTATATGGCTGTGACAATTCATTTTCTTGATGATGATTGGAAGCTAAAAAGTTTTCTTCTAAGGTATTAATGCAATTTCCACTAGTTTTGTTTGCTGCGTTTTTTCCTTTGATGTGATATTGAACTGATTATGTATCTTGTTTCAAACTTTGTTGTAGGTTCATATATGTGCCAGCTCCACACACTGCTGAAGTGATTAGTGATGTCCTTCATGATGTGCTGCAAGATTGGAGTATTGAGAAGAAGATGTCTACGGTGACTCTTGATAATTGTACTACGAATGACAACCTAATGGAGAAGATGCATGATAAGTTGCCCCTTGCCTCTCTTATGCTAAATGGTGCTTTGGTTCATATGCGTTGTGCTGCTCATATTATAAATTTAGTTGTGAAAGATGGAATGGCTGTTATGGAAAAAGGCATTGATAGAATTCGTGAAAGTGTTGGTTTTTGGTGTGCCACTCCTAAAAGACATGAACGTTTTGAGAGGACAGTAGCCCAGATGCACCTAAAATACAACAAAAGAATAGCTCTAGATTGTAAAACTAGATGGAATTCAACTTACCTAATGCTAAGCACTGCACTAGAATATCAAACTGTTTTTTATCGTCTCGGTCGCCAAGAAAGTCATTGTACTCCTTTTAGACCACAACAAGATGATTGGAATTTTGCTAAGGAGCTTTGTGGTAGGTTGAAGGTGTTCTTTGATGCAACTGAGCTACTGTCAGGCACTAATTATGTTACAGCAAACATGTTTTTTCCTAAAGTCTGTGGTATTTATTTGGCTATTAAGAAATGGAGCACTAGTAATGATCCTAGAGTAGAAGAGATGTCCAAACTGATGAAAGAGAAGTTTAAGAAGTATTGGACAGATGTGCATGGTCTCATGGAAATAGCCGTAGTCTTAGATCCTAGGTACAAGTTGAAATTTATGAAAGCTTTTTACAGCTCTATTTATGGGGAAGATGGTTCAGCCATAGAGAAGGAAGTGGCTAGAGTTAAAGGTTTGTTGTATGATCTTGTGGTGGAATATCAAGGTTCCATGGAAGGTATGGCAACAACTGATGGTGTAGGTGCTGCAAGTGTTAAATGTGTTGCTGAAAATGAAGGAGATGACCTAGTCTTTGGGTTATTTGATAAATTCTTGTCTGAAGAACTAGAGGAGAGTTCAAGTTATGTTAGAACTGAATTGGATTTGTATTTGGAGGAGCAAACACTACCAAGAACTCAAAAGCTCAACATTATTCATTGGTGGCAGTATGTTGGTATGAAGTACCCAACTTTGAGAAAGATTGCTCGAGATATCATGGCTATTCCTGTCACAACAGTTGCATCCGAGTCAGTCTTTAGTACATGAGGAAGGATTATCACCCCACATCGAAGTAGACTTGCTCCAAAAACAGCTGAAGGTTTGATGTGTATGCAAGCTTGGTCCCGTGCTGACATGTTGGGCGATCAGTCTTATTTTATTAATGCTCTAATGACTTGTATGGAGGATGAAGAGGAAGAAATGGTAGCATCTCAATCTTCAACTATTTTCTCTTCTATCTTAATTTCCCTTTTTATTCTCATTTGGTGCTTTGATTATGTTCTAATTCTCTTTGTATTTTCTATTTTGTACTTGTAGGATGATGCTGAATCAACTGTGATTGATTGAAACTGAAGCTTGGTCAGGAATCAAAATCAACAATTCCAAGTTATGTGTTGTGGCTGAGAACATTGTTACTCATTTATGTAATAATATTTCACTCTCTCAGGATGTTTGTGATGTATTGATGTACTAGTGATAATGACTTTTGTTGTCCGAGAGTTGAAGTGTTGAACCATGAGTTGTGAGAGGGTATTGTGAAACCTATTGTTTTGTTGCATGTTTGCTGAATTGAACATTCGGATATTGTGAGACCTATTCATCGAGTTTGCTCGTTGCATGTTTGCTGAATGCATGTATTTGGTTCTGTTATTTACTTATTTTTTTTTACATGTGATACATCAGACCCGATGGGTACCCTAAACCCACCCGAAACCCGACAGGTTTGGGGACGGGTCTGGAAATCAACCCATGGGTTCGGGGTCGGGTCTGGAATTTAACCCGACACCTTTCAGCTGTCGGGTGGGTTTTTCTTCGACCCGCCCCGAACCCGACCCATTGCCATCCCTACTAGAAAAGAGGATTTTCTCAACCCAAGAAAATGGTACATACTTCTTTTGTGTATTTTTTAAGGGCGCAAGCAAGTTTCAAAGAAAATGAATACAAACAATGGTTTGCCATTTCATGTTCCAAACCAATGGACAGACAAGTTGGGGACTTGAAAATGGATAGTTCATTCCTATATTTTAGTGCTTATAACAATCTGAAACTTGGACCAAAAATAAGACATTAGAAACAAACTTTGTTTAATCAAGATGGAAAATTGTATGTCTCAAAAGTTCTAAAAATCAGATACAACTATACAGTATAGATTCATGTATATATAAACTGCAAAAAGGTCAACACGAGAGATTGAAAAATTAAAATTTTAAAAATGGAATGATAATATCAGTAGTACATGCTAACAACATTGGATACTTTAATTTGTAGCACCAACCAATAGCCAATTTAAATAGCTGACACATGATAAAATGTGCAGCGGTATTACTTGCATGGGGGAACATGCATTGACTTATGTTTCTCACGTAGGTTAGTATCGATCCCTTGATGACTAGGATAATGATTATCCGCTAATCCAAGTTTGGTACTAAATAAGTGTGCAATAAATAAACAAACTATTAGCTATCAGAAATTATTGTATACCAAGTCATATGTAATTCGGCATTACGAATGTGCGTTGCTCCATTGAATAAAATTGATTTGGTATGATGAAAAAATCAGGGAGTAAAAGGGTACTTACAAAATGTAAAAAAAGTGTATAATCAAACTCAAATAAGTTAAAATATATTGATAAGCATTGATTACAATGAACATCATTATGCCAATTCAAATCAGTTAAGAGGAGTCCGGCTCAAGTACAGGTGCCCTGCACATATTAGGTGCAGGGCCAATAGCTAGATGACACATGTCTTATTTGGTTCACTAAAAATAAATGAATTTATATATTAATTTGAGTACGAAGTATATACACAGCTGTCATCTAAAATATGCATACCAACGCTTGCCTCCGCGTGAACGAACCAACGTCGTCGGCATTGTCAAGGTCGTGGGTACCGTTCTCTCCATAAGGCCAATCTCAATGGGAACGTCATGGTACTGTCATGAGCATTAAATTTGCTGACATGACATGAGAGAGAAGAGAGAGTGTGTCATGGGATGGGAGATGAGTGTCATCATTATGACCCTCCACCGACACGGTTCTTAAGAATTTCTTTTTGGTAATCGTGCGATGACACTCTCTATCGAGACTGGCCTAAGTAAAAAGGGCCATCCCTCATCCTCTAACTGATACACCTGCTTCAAAATTGACGTGATCTTGCTTCCAAGGAATTGATTCATCGAGCAATTAGCATGGCGGATTACTCATCCAATCTCCAGTTATCACAAGTTTGTTCTATTCCATGGCTTACGAAGAGGACAGCCCGCACCCACTATCTCGATAGCGGCGGTGGTGTTCGTTCATGCGCGAGCACGCACAGAGGCACGCCGTGGTGTCACGTATTTCAGCGGCCGACACATATATACTGTGTATATTCAGATTAACATCTAAATCATTGATTTTTAATGAACCAAATAAGATACATGTCACCTAGCTATTGGCCCTGCATATATTATGTGTAGGTGATGAGGACACATTAGGCTTATATGCAAACAAGGAGTTAAGTTACATAAACCGCGATCATGGACAAGAATCACTAGGTGTAAACCATGAAAGATTTTGTGTAAACAATCAAACGAGCTATGCCACATGTTGCAACAAGAAAGTACAACAAGGGGTGAACTCTCTCCTTATTGAATTTTCGCCCAATATAAATGTGAGTTTTATACTACATAAATATTGTATATGTCTTGTTAAGATACACACGTGAAGGAGATGTTGCTGAACAAGAGGAGATGAGGTACACCAAGGAGGAGATGTGTTATATGGAAGCTGAAGCAACAACAAACATGCTGACAGAAGGCTCAAACAATGGCTGCAATGCGCATAACACCTTTGGGTTTCACCTTCCATAATACACACAGCTGTAAAGATAATGAAGTCTAGTTTCACCTCCAAAAAACGGCTTGTCATTTGGACTTCCCATTAAGAAGTTATGGTCATTTTATTGAAGACATGTCACGAAGGCCGAAGGACATCCGAGACCTCTCGGGAATAACGGTTTCCACATCTTTCAACTTATTTACTTTATTAATAAGTTTCACCTCATCCACACCTAGCTAGGAGGGGTGTTCCTAGTATAAATATCAGTTGTATCTAAGCGAAACTCAGACTATTATGAATCAAGAAATCCACCCAATGGTGTTGCAACGAAGTTGCTGAGTTCCTTACCCCAAATTTCTTGCGAGTTCTACATCGACTTGTGAGAGACCGATTCACCGGTATATGTGAAGGTTCCTCTGGGACCCCCCCCCCTCTTAATTTGTGCTCTGCGGTTTCCAGTTCGGCTGCACCGTTTTGTGTGGATTAGTCCTGGTTGTGGTTCTGCGGTCATTTGGAGATCGAGTCGAAGTCTTCAAGGTTTCGGTGCCTCTCTCCCCGTCGCTTGGTCGCATCCAACCTTGGCCAAGTCTAAAGCTACCCGGATTGTGTTCTAAGTTCGTGAGATCGAGTCGAGTTCAAGAATTCGGTGCCTCTCTCGTTGCTTGACACATCTCCAACCTTTGTCAGGTATAAAGCTAGTTATCCTAGCTGAATTTCAGCTAGTTATCTTTCAATCTACCTACTGCCGTGAAGATCGGACCAATCCTCGGATTTTCCCCTATCAGCAGGACACCATGTACGAGCTGGACTTAGTTAAGAGAAAGAAAAAGAAATGACAGTCAGACCATGTGCAAGGCATTAGGAAGCGTGAGGAGACTAAGAATAATAGAGAGCATCCGAAAATTAATGACTATTGTTAAGTGGTGCTGATTAGGATAATGATGTTCACATAGATTAGGTTTGAACAAATCTCGAAACAACGGTGATGGGGGAGGGGGAGGGGGTAGTTCTACCGCCTGAGGCAGAAACTCATTTTCACGCCACCGCCCAAGTGTGCTTGCGGCAAACAGTACACCATCTTCCGAACCTCGTTCCATCTCGGGCCGCCGTTGCTCTTGTGACGATGATCGTCGTTAGGAACGTGCTGCAGGACGCGCACCTGAAGATTTCCGCCGGCGAGAAGCGTGTTTCCGCTACACTTATCCCCTTGCCGTCCGGCGACTCCACGATGTTGAGGTGATCCTGCCTGGCGAAGTGGTGGCTCCTCCCGTAGTTGGGAAGGGGCATGAGGGTGGCATCCAGGGTGTCGACGCGCAGGCTGACCACCGCACTATTGGCAAGCCAGAACACGGCGCTCCGGCATCTGGTGGAGGAACCCGACGGTGAGGCCGGCGGATAGGGATGCCCACGGCCGGCGGCAGATGAAGGCTGCCTCGGTGGATACGAGGCGGAGCCAGCGCCTGCAGGTGGCGGCGCAGCGGACCAGATCGTCCAGGCTCAGAAGGAAGCAGGCGAAGACGGTGAGCAGGATCTCGTCAGGCTGTCGGAGAAGGGCAGCCCATCATCGTCGTCATCGTTGTGGCTGCCGGTCTCGAGGCGCTTGCTGGTGCAGCCATCCTTCACGCGGCCGGCACCATCTTCGACCTTGCCGCAAGCCTTTAGGGCAAAGAGGGGAGTCGCCATCGCCATCGCCACCGTGGATCACGTCCCTTTTTGTAATCCCTCTTCGCAGGACTTTAGCTGGGCCACCCAAAGCCAATCTTTGATCTGGGCCTAATACTTAATTACAAAATGGAAATAATTTACATGCAATTATTCGACTACGACCTGTATAATCTGGGTTGTAGTATAAGATCCCAAATATTCTTTATGCATAAAATCGCTTGAAACTGCTGGCATCGTCATCAGTAGTAGTACTCTTTGTCATATTCTATACTTCACATTGTTCAATAAGAAAATAGAGTCTCAGCGATGTTTTCTTACATGCCTTTCAGTGTTCTATATATACATTCAATCCTGATGATGTTTTACATCGCATTGTTCAATGTTGCAATTTATGTGCACGTTGGAGCGCGCTTCAAAGGTCCCTTGACTTTATTCAGTTCAATATATTGTATTATCATTCATTTCCAGCACGAAGATCAGCAAATATGTGAACAAAGAACCGGGAAATTTTGAGAGAAAAAAACAATTTTCAAAAGCATAGGTGTGTGCCTTGATTATGAAGAACCGAGAAGTTTGGAAAGAAATCTGCCATCACGATGTGCTGATTATAGAGGATGGCATCGCAGTGAATCGATTATGAAGAATCTACCTAATAAGTTAAACATATTTAAAAAGTTGCATCTCCAAGATACTTGAAAAGCAAGCCATAAGCTCCACTAAAAACAGTATTCCCTCTGTCAAACAATATAAGCATTTGTTGACTAGAAGATACTGAAGTTTGACCATTCGTCTTATTTAAAAAATTAAAGAAATATAAAAAGTAACACTTAAAATATATTTAGTGAGAAAACAAATTATAATAAAATAAATAATATTTTTACAAATATTTTAAATAAGACAAATGGTTAAACTTGACAATGTTAGTCAACAAATGCTTATATTGTTGGACAGAGCTAGTATCCAAGTTTTCCCAGTTAAGTAAGCAAATACAAAGAATCTAAGCTCTTCCCATGTTAGATCTGTTTGAAAATTACATTGCAGTTTTCATCCAGAATCAAGGGGCCTTGGAACAAAAAAGTAACTACTTAAATAAAAAAAATTAGTCATTGTTTGTTAAGTTACTCATTTGAAAATTTCAGTTGAGCATAATGAAGTTAATCATCTATTCTTTGTTAAGTTCATTGTTTTCAATTTTCATGCATGCATCTGTCCGACAATCAATTATATATTATTGCTCTTTTTGCGTCACGATTCTCTGTTGTAATGCTTTACTAGTTGGTTACCCCTGCTTCGCTATGGAACTTAATTACTACATATACGAAGCCGGTAGCAAAGTCTGAAAGATGTAACCAGCTTCTAGACTCCACGACAAATTTGACAGTGGGTGAACAATGTGGTGAGAGGCCCTAGCTGCTGGGAGCCAGGGACGGGAGCGAAAGGCATCTGAGTTGCAGAACAGAGCTACGGATAGGTCCACCTATCGGGCGCGTTTGGACGCACGACGATGACGAGACACCACCAACTCCTATTTTTACAAGTAGTAAAGATACCTCTCCTCTCTTATTCTAGATCTCATTAACATTAAGCTAAAGAGCAGGGAAAATAATATCCAATTTCGAGATCTCAATATTTTTTTCAAGGTTTCACATTTCACGTTTGACCCAACCCATGGTCTCAAATTTTAGGTTTGATGCTGCAGATATGGTGGAAATCATAATTTGAAGTACATAAATGCCAAATTTAACACATGATGAATGAATTTGATCGAATTTGATACATGATGGATGAATTTGACATTTTTGTACTTCAAAGTATGATTTGACACATTAATAAGACATATCTACAACTAATTTAACGAGTTTAATAGTATAATAAGATATTCAATATATATATATTGAACTATGAGTAATAAATAAACTAGGGTGAGCACATGCCCCTACGCCCGCAAAAGTCACTCTCTAAGATGAATGGGCAAACGTAAATGAAAAATTCAACGTTGACAACTGTTTTAGGACCATGTTGTATTCGAGAAGTGTTTTATTTGCTATTTAGCCGATGATGGGGTACTGCCAAAGATTTGTCCCGCAAGGCCGGATACAAAGGGAGACACGGGTTTTAGAGCCACGCTTGGGCTCGGTCTCTTGCTGAGGATCGGGCTCTGGCTCGGGCGGCAATTAGGCAGAGAGACCTCGCCACGCCATCATGTTGTGGTGGATGCTTTGTTGGATTGCATTTCGGCACAACGAGAAGGCAACTGGCAGTGGGTTTTGCATTGTTGTTGGATAGAATGCGATGAGAAAATCCTAACATGGATTTTGAGGCCATTTTAATCCTGATCTTCTAATATGCAGCTAAAAACTGTGTACGATTTCAGGGGCCCTACCTCTTTTTTCATATATAAATTTAAGAAAGAGACACAATATTTACTGGTTGCAAAGCCGTACGAATTAAAAAAAGACCCTAAAGGAGTTAGGGTAGCATAAATTACATTAAAAAATATCTGTCAAAAGTTTCACTGCTGGCTTAGCCCTTAAGGCAACCAAAGCCAATTCATCCTTGAAAGTCTGTTTCCAGTGTATCACTGACTTTCTATTGTTGTCAAATATGATGATATTAGGATGGCACCAAATTGTTCAGCATCCCACTATGAGAACCTCTCTAATTTTTTTTTAGAAATCCCGCCTAGCTCGAAGGAGCATAGCATCTGGTGTGAGAAAACGCATTCTTGCTTTCTTGATTATTAATGATACAATTGGCGTATTAGTCATATCCTCACTCTCCACTTCCAAATACTATTATATTATTATTGATCGATGCTAGCAAATAGAAAGCATTGACCATTTCATCTTAAGTAGATAGTAGGGACAATTTTATGACAAAACATTCTGCTAGCATATATATACATGCATCATAATGTACAAATGTTTACACGGCACAAACAGTATAACTCTAGAAAACTTTCTTCCAACACATAAACACTATGTCTTGCAATTGTTTCCTAACATAAGTTCCCCATGTAATGACAATAGCAAATGCAAAACCAACTCCATATCCCAGACTAACCAAGAGCACCAATATAATGTCTACTGATATCTCTGGAGGTTGTTGCATCACATTTGGTGTTTCTATATTGTTGCATTGTACAGACACCTGAAATCCACATAGACCAATATTCCCCAAAAATGAGAGATTTGAGAATGTCAAGAACTGAGGTGACTCTGGTATTCTCCCCACAAACATGTTATAAGAAAGGTTAAGCGTCGAGAGGAAGTGTAGTGATGCTAACCCTTGCGGAATCTCTCCTAAAAGATGATTTGACGAGAGATCCAATGACTCAAGTTGATTCAGTGCACCTAATTGAGGTGGAATATATCCTGTGAGAGAATTATGCGACATATTTAGTCCATTAAGTTGAACAAGCCCACCAATAAACTCTGGAATGCCACCCTGAAAAGAATTGTCTGAAACATCAATGACTACAAGGGTCTTCAAAATCTTCGAAATGAACGTTGATTCATAACCTTTATGTGTGATTGTGGTGGTAAATTGGTATATTGAGCCTTCATGTGTTAATGAATGCTGTGGTTCCATAGACAGTGATCCTTCCGAGGATTTTTCCATCATAGACAACATGGCTTTAAACCACTCTTTTGGTAGTGTCCCAAAAAAATTATTTGTTGAAATGTCCAGAATTCTTAGTTTGAGAAACTCGCAGCCAACTTCCTCTTTCCCTACTGTTCCAAAAAAATTGTTGTGTTTAAGGACAAGTACTTGAAGTTTAGGAAGATTATTCATCCAACAAGGAAAAATATCCCTGATGTGGTTATTTCCAATATCGACAACCTTCAAGTCTTGGCAAGAAGCTAGAGATCTTGGTAGTTGTCCTTCCATTCTATTGTCACTTAAATCTAATTCCTCAAGTGAACAAGAACGCTTGACATCTTGTGGTAGCTGTCCACGAAGTTGATTTGCTTTCAAGTTTAATACAGCCAAAGATTCGAGATCCTCCATTAAACAAGATGGAATCAAACCAGTCAAGTTATTGTAAGAGAGATCAAGCAGTTCTAGGCCTGTTGCATTACAAATGGTTGATGGGATTGGACCAGAGAGGTTATTTCTAGAGGCCTTCAGAAACAAAATGTTTCTATGGTAATAACTAACGTTAAAAGGAGCAATGGATGAGAACCAGTTGTTTGAGCAATCTAGTGTATTTCCTAGCAGAGGAATAGGCCCTTCAAAAAGGTTAAAACTGAGATCAAGAGTTGACATACCCGTCGGAAGATAAGAGCCAAAACCTAAATTGTTGAGTTTGTTGTGTGATAAGTTGAGGATCAACATATCGGTCCAAGATTCCCATGCCCATTGTGGTATAGAACCTTCAATTCGGTTGCATGAAAGGTCAAGATAGGTAATGAAATGCATATGTTTCAAGGCATTTGGGAACTTTGATATGTCACATGATCCTAAGCCTAAGAGTTCCATCTCATTTACTTGTGAAGATTTTTCTTCCATATCTACAATGGTGAATTTGTTATTTGATAGATGCAAACTACTGAGGAGTGGCAGCTTCCAGAACGAGCTGAGTTCTACCATGCCAAAGAAATGATTTGAATGAAGATTCAGAATTTTTAACTTAGTCATATGAAATATCTGTTGTGGTATTGTACCAGAAAAATTACATTTATATAACTGTAATCTAGTTAAATTCATCAGGTTATCAATGGAAGAAGGAATCTCTCCGGATAAGCCGCAGTCTGAGAATTGGAGCAGTACCAAAGAAGTTAAATTTGTGATCCAGGATGGTATTGTTCCCACTATACCAGCTCCAGATACTTCTAATGTACGTAAGGATCTCAGCTCTCCTATTGAGGAAGGAAGCTCTTGGGGAAAGTGGGATGATGCAAGACCCAACTTGTTCAAGGATTTGATATTGCTTATGGTGCTCGGAATAGGACCGGAGAAGTTAGTGCTGCTAACAAGCAAATCTTCCAGGATACTATCTGAAGAGAAATTTGGCAATGATCCAGATATTTCGAAATTATACCTTATATCGACACTTGTTAAGTTTCTGTTTTGGAATATCTTTTCTGGGAACCATCCTTCAAGTTGGTTATAAGTAAGTGTAAGAACACTTAGGGATGGCATATCACCCAATGACTCTGGAATTTGACCATACATGAAATTATATTGGAGGTGAATCTCGGTTAGTGAGTGGATGCCCGATAGTGACCCACAAATTGGGCGACGAAGACTACAATTTGGTAAGCTAAGAACACGGAGCCGAGTAGTGGAGTTAGCGAAAGTCCTGCACCATTCTACTCCATTGCCAGATAAGTCTACTTTGCCGAGATAAAGCTCTTCGAGATTACTAAGGTTTGTGACCAGTGACCCAATGTCTGGCTCGACAAGAGACCAGTCGGGCAACCATGAGGCAAGTGAAACGTATCCATCAAACTGGTCATGGACAAAAAATTTATTGGAGAGGTCAAGAGATACCAATCTGGTGAGGCGTTTGATCCCGCCCGGTATCGGGCCCGCAAACCCGGTGCTGGAGAGGTTGAGATGGAGGAGCTTGGTGAGCCGTTCAAACCCAACGGCAGGGAGCTGTGATCCATTGAAATTGTTCCATGCGAGATTCAGGTGCCCCAGGGAGGTTAGATCGAAAAGCGAGGGATGGAGGCCGCCACCACTCTCCAAGCCACATAAACCAAGGTCAAGGGTGGTCACACGGCCATCCCCATCGGCACAGCGGACACCTTCCCAGCCGCGGCAGCAGTCCGTGCCGGCTCGCCACGACTCGAGTGTGCATGAAGGACTGGTCCAGGGACCCCACGCGGCGGTTGTGTTGAAGGAAAGCTTCAGCCGGAGCAACGCCGTCGCCTGCTCTGGCAGGCACCGGCGGCGGACTAGTGTTCCATTGCCAGCAGTCGAGTAAGTGAGCTGCATCTGTGTGAAGACATGAATGAGCAAGCAGAGTAGGACTCGTTGCTGGCGGCGATGGCAAGGGATGGAGAACATGTTGCCAAGCTTATTTGATTCTTAGGGAGGCTGCACCATGAGTTCCTAACTCTTGTCTTGTACTCCTATCTATGCGCACTGCAGGTTTGTTGCGCTGCAAGTGCTTGTCCTTTTTTCCTTCTCTTGAAGGAAGAAGACCGGGTCCCTGCAATACCACAACGACAGGTCACAGGTGTTAAATTATTGTAGTTGATCATGTGCTATCATGACTCATGAGTCATGGAAAGTTGAGACTGATATGGCACTAACTAGTCTAAGAGGACACGGTCCACGGTTGAAATTCAGTGGCATTAGACACACCTTTCTGAATTTATTTTCTCTGTTGCTTTTGGGACAGGACCGGCACACAGCGGCAGGTGTGGATGCATGGTTCACAAAAGGGGCAACAGGCCGCTTTCATCCATTGAAACTTGCGACTAACGTGCCACGAAGGCCCTGTTCGTTTCCTGCCTCTAAAATTTAAGATCTGTCGCATCAAAGAGAATCTTACTATTTATGAATATTTCTATCAATTTAATGACAAAATCCTATTGACAGATTGGTGCTAATTTTCAAGATGAATCTAATGAGCTTAATTAATTTAGGTTTTGCTAAAGTGATGCTACAAGTAACCGTCTTCTAATCATGACTTAATTAACCTCATTAGATTCGTCTCGTAAATTAGTCTCGGGCTCTATAATTTATTTTATATTAAACTTTATTTAATACTCTTAAATAGTAAGATTCTTTTGATGTGACAACTCTAAAGTTTAGACCTCAGAAACGAACACATCCGAAGAAAAGTGCTTGTCCAATAGTATTCTACTATTCAAGAAAAAAGACATGATTCAGAGACTGCATTATTACAGGTCACTGTTATATGTGGACCCTGCATTGGTGGCATTTACATTCACCATATGCTTCGAAGTTGGAACACGTCTCTTGAAGTAAACCTTCCATATGCTGCGCTTGCGGATCCGTATGAACGAGAACGAGTATTACGACCGGGGGGACCCACCGAAGATCAATGAAGAGTAGTCAGCACCCGCCGCTGTCGCAGAAGCAACCGCACCCATCAGCGTGCCCCGCGCTTTGCCAGATTGCCACACCACCAGCATCCCCACACACCCTGAGCAGTGAGCAACACCTGTGGCGACGGTGCCCACGACAGTGGTAACTGTTAATACAATTGCAAAGTCAATTTTGAGTCACTTACATGCCATGTGTTGTTTTGAGTCACACCTGTAAGTCTGTAACAGTTATATTGAATCAGCGTTTAATGGGTCTCTTACATGTCATGTGTTGTTTTAAGTCACACACTAACTAATGATGAGTGGGTCCCACATGCCAGGTATGGGTTCAGGCATCTCACAGGGACGAAAATCGAACTTTTTTAAAAAAGTTTGGGGACAAAAAATAAACTGGTTTGAGGACTCATCAGATAAAAAAAAAGGAATTATTTTTGAAGTTTAAAGACTCAAGTTACCAATCTTGTAGTTTCGGAACAAAAATCAAGTCGACGTAAAATAACTACATTGCAAAACTTAAAGAATAACATCATGTTTAACATATTATATAAATGTTTAATTATTACTTTAAAGACCCAAGTTACCAATTAATGCAGTTTTTTGTGGGTGCTTGTTGTATACTATATTTATTTTGTTATTGTGTTTCTAATAAGCAAAATGATTAAGTAGAGCTTCTATGCTTGTTATAGGGGTGCCAACTTCCTCGAACTTTTTGTTTTGAAGGACCAACTTCCTTGAACTGGGGACACTTTCAGGTATAAGTAGGCTTCTATGTTTGTATGTGTATCCTTTCTGTCTGCTTTGTGCTAGTCTCAATGTCTCTCTGACTGCGGCCTCTCTTTTTTATGCCTCCTCGAGGAGGGTCGGGTCAAGGAAAGTACTTCTAACCACATTAGCGGTGTTCGACACTTTTGTCCGTATAGCATTTCAAATGGCGCCATCTTAATAGTAGCCTAGTAGCTATTGTTCTAAGAGAATTTTACAAGAAAAACTAAAGAAAAAAGTGAAAAATATATACAGTTTTCATACATTCTTGTATTACAATTCTGATACCTTGCAGCCCAGCCCAGCCCACATACGTCCCACGGCAGGCAAGCAGGCATGCCAGCCTATTACCGTATGACTAGCGGATGAAGCGGCGGGTAACTCGTCACCTCGTCAACTCGTGCGCGGGCCAAGCGGCCAACCAGGCCTAGCCAGCAACCGACCACATGTCATCGTCTCGTTGGTGTAACGGTTTTGTGTTGATTTTGAAATTTCAAAATGATTTATTTCTTAAATAGAAACTTTGTTTTCGAATTTGTTTTCATCATTGTGTTCACTAGAATTAATTCAAAAAATGAGATCCCACATTCATATTTTTTAAAAATTTTAAAATTCAAATTTGAATTGTTTTATCATTGAGAATTAGTTGTTCTAATAGTTAAAAGTGATTATTCCAGTAGCTAAAATTGATTGTTCCAGTAGTAGAAGTCAATTGCTCCAATATATTTTAAAGTATTTTATTTTACCTTTTTTGTATTACTCTAATGATGTTGTTCCATTAGTAATAATCAATTGTTCTAGTATTTTAAATAAGAATATTTAAATATATTTTTAATTTATTTGAGTAGCAAAATCAATATAATACATATTAAACATAATTTTCAGAAATAATAAATAAAAAATTATAATGTTCTATTTTTGACCCATGGACCTAATAGGTTGCGCTACGTGTAAGCTATATGTAGCGTAACCTGCATTTAAGGGGTCCCGTTCATGAGTTTTTCTTACCACGCGCCCCGACCACACTATGTATTTTGGTTCGCACTCTCATTCCAGCTTCTTTTTTGTTCTTTGTGACGCTGCTCCTTCCAATTTAAATTATACAAGCTCCTTTGTAGAACAACAGATAACATTAGCATATATGAAAGAATTCTATTTGATAATTTGTACAACATTTTAAAATATAGCATGGAACACTCTAAAACATGATCTAGAACATGAAGGATTGCGTCATGGAACATTTCAAATATAGGAGGAAATATTAGACGTCAAACATGATGAAGGACCCAATCATAAACATTTCAATATAGCACATAACACTGAATACATGGCCTAGAACATGAAGGATTGTTTTATGGAACATTCAAAATATAGCAGGAACATCATGAATACATGGCCTAGACCATTAAGCTTTGTGTCAATGGCACATTCCAACATATAGTATAGAACATTACGATACATGGTCTTGAACATGAAGGAATATCCCTTGAAATAGTTGAAAATAGAACACAAAACATTCTGAAAATATGACTTGGAACATATCAAAGAGATGAAATGAACAGGAGATGGTCGGGGAGACAATGTTCACGTCTAAACAACTATGCAAGATTATTTCTCAATATCATATGGAATATTTAAAGTAGTGTGTTGGAACGATATTTGATATATAAAAAAATATAGAGCATCTCAAGCACTATAAAGGAATCGTGGGCCTGTTCTGCTGGCTTTGAAGCCAGCTTATACTGCATATGAAGATGGAGAAGCAGCCACTATAAGCTAGCTTATACACTAGCCGAACAAGGCCCATAATAATTCTAAATACTCCATCTATTCCATAATGTAAGCATTTAAATCATACAAAAATTTGTCCATAATATAAACATTCCTAGAGATAAGACAAAATCTGGTGGGTTAGTGGGTGGGTGAGGAATTGATGAGGTAGTGTAAAATGATGGTATATATGGCCTTTCTCAGCTCAAATATTTTTACCTCGGATATCTAAAAATGCTTATATTGTGGAACGGAGGTAGTACAACGTAGAATAGGTTACCAAAAAAATCGATTATGTAACAGATCATTGCACCAAAATTAATTTTGCACAATGCTAAAGTAGCATTAGAGTGATTCAATGAAGGGACCTATTTTTGCACAATATTAAATTAATTTGACACAAACATAATAAGCAAAAACGCTCATCCACCGAACATGTTGCTCAATATGAACTGCACAAACAAACCAAAACGTGTTGTCGCATGCTGTCCGGCACCCTACGATAATGTGGAACGAAAAAAAAAAAGATACTGCCAGCTGCTCACAAACGATAACACGCCGATAAATCCATATAAGGCCCACTTAGAAGCCCAACGAACAAAATGAAAACACAAGCGGAGGAGGGTGGGTCCCCTCAAAAAAAAAGCGGAGGAGGGTGGGCGGAGGGGAAGATTTCTACGGCAGCCAGCCCCAGCCGGCCAATGACGTAAGAGCACACGGATCGGTGCGTCGTGGACCGCAGGATGGGACGGGGAGGGAGGATCGGACGGCAGCCAATCCGTGTGACGCGGATCGGCGTCCCCCACGGCTCCCCCGTTGCGAATTGAAATCGAGAGGGGACCCACAGCCGGAGGCGGAACCGGAACAGCTCCTCCTCCTCCCTCGTCTCCCCCTCCATCAACCACACCACGAGCGAGATGGAGAGGACCAAAGTCAGCAGCGTCGCGACGCTCAAGGATCTCCTCGCCAACAGCGTTCCCCATGTCATCGAGTTCGTCGGCGTGGAGGCTGTGCGGTCTGCCCCAGAGGTGCTGCGCCTTGTGCGGCGGATCAAGAAGATCACCCCCGTCGCCGAAGGCGCGGACGCCATCTTCCGCTACATGACTCGTGGCAGCAGCAGCGACGAGGACGACGCCGACGACGCCGACGACGATGACGACTCCGACTCCGACGCCGACGCCGACGACGACGACGACGACGCCGCCGACGCCGACGAGTACTGGATTGTTGAGGGGCTGCCTTATGTGCGTCGGGTATCTCATCTCGCCGGCATCGCCACAGAGCTCGCCGCCAACCTCCTCCCCGCGCTCACCGCTTCCCCCGACGACCTCCTCCTGCTGAAGCGGCTCCGCGAGCTCGGCATGGACGTCCGCCGCGCCGGCCTTCTCGAGGTGGGGGATGCCCGTGCCAACGCCCTCATCCTGGGGGATCGCGCGGAGATGATCGGCGTCCGGGCCCGTCGCTATTCCGCGATCCCCTATGGTAACGTCGTCACCCGCTCGACCTACGTCGGAGACCGCCTGGCGGAGCTCCTCGCCAAGACCAACGCCGTGCTGGACAGTCCAGTGGTTTTCGACACTTGACTTGAGCTTACAGGACAGGAAATTTATGCTTCGAGTAGAGTTTTGTTCATAAGCATTTACGACCTGTTTAGTGGTGGTTGTTGATAAAAATCATATGCAATTTACGTAGGTGGGAACATATGGTTACCGTGATTGTGAAAGTGAGATTAAAATTGGGTGTCGGCATCAATTGTACATCAAATTGGTCGTTTGGCAAGATATATGGATTAGTGTTTGTTTGGATCTGTCTATCCTGAAAATTTTGTTGCCAATGTACTAATTCTCTTGATTCACTCAGTTGGCTATTGCTCTTATACTCTTTTCTGCGATAGAATTTCTGTCTTATGTTCAGAGTTCAGACCTTCATTTCTAGCAGAGTGACAGTGGATTCCACCCACTAGCCTTATCTCGTAAAATAACACATCTTCATGAACGAAATTGGTGAATGCAGTCCTGCTAGTGGGTTGTTGATATTTTGTATTAAGGAACGAAATTGGATATTAATAATTGGGAACAAACTACCAGTTCAAAAAAAAAACTAAGTACAAACAAAATACGGCATCTTCAGCAGAGATACTACTATATACTATCCCAACTGTGCATAATTTCTGTGCGACAGAACCAAGACGAGAAGGTGGATCAATTTGTAATGCACCCATTCACCTCTTCTTTTGAAAAAGAATTCTGTGACAACATTTTCAAAAGAACATACCAAAGTAGAGGTTCTCCACTATTTATTGAGTTATGGCAACATAGTTTCAGCAGATACCAACGCAAAGACTTAAACAACACGGCAGCACAGGCACTCTCAAGTACCAGTGCTACAAAATGGCCACTTATAGCTTGAAGAAACAATGACACTTCCAAAGACCAGACAATAAAACATTGAGTAATGATGAGTTACACATCTAAAGTTCAACAGCAGCATGGCAACAGCGGCAAGGCTCAACCACACGTAACTTTACCATGGAAGGGACTTTAGGCTCAATGTATGTCCTGATAGCCAAGAGTCCTCGTTGTGCTTCCCTCAGAACATCAATGGGCAGTGGGAAGCACTTACCTTTGTCAACACGCTCAGAACACCTTGGACGACTCTGATGGGACTCCAGCGTAAGGTATTCAAGTGATGTTATGCTCTCAAGAAAATGGCAAGTAAGCTCAACAAGACTCTTTGCAGATGTGAATCCTAGGATCTTCACTCTCTTCATCTTATGATGCTGCTGTCCTTTCCTCAGATCTGACGGATCTGTGAATATGGAGACATGCTCCATTTTCCCTTGGTATACCTAAGATGAGAAAGGGGGGAAATTGTAGTACTGTTTCCACTGTGATAGCTATTAGAATCACATAAATATGAACATCAACTTACATCCAAGATCAGTGTCTCCAAGGAGGGGCAAGCGTCAAGCACGGAAACTAGAGAAAAATAATCATAGGAAAAGGTTACTGTTCTAGGCCCAATAATTAGCTTCTTGAGGTGGAGAAACTTGATGCGCAGCACTGGTATACCGGTCATCTGCATAAACATGTCAGGTTAATTACTCAAGGTGTATCATGATATGCATATCACTAACCTAAAACTTTAGGAGTATACCTCGATTGACGAAATTATATTCGCAATTTTGAGGTTTGGCATGCTGGATGCAAGTTCAACACAAGCATAATGAAGTGCACCTCCGAACCTCAAGTGTATGTACTTCATTTTCAATGTGTCTCCAAGTGACAGTTGAATGCGTTCTCCGCTGTACAAGAAGCTGGATATATTTGGAGCTTTGTTGTCTATCACTCGCAGATTTTCACAGGACAAAACCTGTATGTACCTGAGCCGCTGCAGCATGCAAGGGATCTTCAAGCAAGCGATCTCATCACAATGCGTGAGTACCAACCGCTCCAAAGCAAAAGAATTGCACAGAAGGCACCCTAACTCATCCCCAGTAAAACAGACATCATGAAGCCGCACTTTTGTCAAACTTTTTAACCAAGGAAGTTCAGCTGTGGGTCGAAAGGAGCAACCACAAAGATGGAGATAACGGATTGACTCTCCACTCCCATTAGACAAAAGTGAGCATGGAAAATTGTATTCCCCCATAGACAGTTGAAGTGTAAGTACCTCAATTCCTGGTGTGACAGCAATCAGAAGCCAACTGTTGACATAACAAGAATCATTGGCAGTGTCATATTGACGCATGTTAATCGTAAGTTTCTTCACACCAATGCCTGAGTGTTTTTTCAGGATCTGGTCAACCTTGCTACGAAAGTCTCTGGCAATTTCATCATTTACACAAGTCTTTTTATTCATACCCAATGCTGTGCCAGAAAAAGTGAGGTTGGGATGGCACCTCCAGGAACGTAGAAAAGCATGAGAGACACAGGCAGCTTGGGCAGCATCTCGCATTGGCATCAGGGAATGTATGTGACGCCAAATGTCCTGCACGCAAAAAAGCATGGAAGATAAGTTCAGCATCACAACTATAAAGGTAAATGGAAGCATAAAACAAACTGCTAGTGGCCAGACCTGATTAGACACTACAATATATATATATATATATATAAAAATATAAACCATGTAGATGCCCAAATAAGGCATGTGCCCAACTTAATCGCTTCTTTGCCAACTACGATGGACAGGATGATGTTTACTGTACGTGTGATCCAAAAGAACATGCACTTCTGGACAGTGCACCCATAGTGCATTCATATACAAAAAAAGGAGGTCCATGTAATTGTGTAATGATCAACTTTGGCAGCGCTAGTGTAAGAAATGTGATATAAATCTTAATAACTGAACTTATAGGATATAATGGATTGAGCAGGTCAGATAAAACAATATCAACCTAGACTACAAGGGTATATACAGGTCTAAGTTACAATGTTATTGCCTGTAATGGTCTAGCGCCGCAGATAACATGCCAATTGCCACACTTGTTAAGACTTAAGCAAGTGGAAGTGTGGAACTTAATGATGCCACAAAGACACAAGTTATGACCTACTCCCTCCGTCCCAAAATAAGTGACGTTTTGGGTTTTTGTGCCACAAGTTTGACTCAATTTGTAGAAAATACGTACAGTATTTATATCTTCAAATAAATTTGATAAAAAAAACTAGACTGTTTAGTATAAACATTAATATATTTTAATATATATTTAATCAAGGTTATTTCTCGGGAAGCGAGAACGACACTTATTTTGGGACGGAGAGAGAACCTAGAAAGCAACATTTGTTTTTAAGCTGCAAATGATTATACTCCCTCTGTGCTGACATACAAAATATCCAAGCGCTCAAAATTTTTGTTTCAAAACGCACGGGATTCTAGGCGAGCTAAGACTCCAACTAAAGTTTAAAAAGGCAACATTCACATATATAACAAATAATCCAAATATGGTAAGCATGAAGGGTTAGATGGGACATTTGGTTACCACATAATATGTCCTAGAATTCGAGGTATCCTAGGATAAAGCAAGTAGGGACCTATATAGATAATGTAAATGGGAAGTGCCCATTGTTGGAAGGCAACTTATGAGGCTCCTTTGGAAGACAAAGGATGGTTGCGACATTATTATACCTAGGAGCAAACACTATATGTTGTTGAAAGTTAATTATGCATTTGGTAAAAAGCGAGGAATTAGGAGCCATCATGACACATGGTTCACTGGCATTTTATTTGCACTGAGCCTAGATACCAAAATGTCATAGCGTACCTCTGGAAGGTTTGGCATCTGTATGTCATGCTCACCACCCTGAGAATCATCATCTTGCTGACAGGGCAAGACATTTATTTTGGCCTGAGCAACCAATCCATCTGGAGCACAGCATACATTGTTAAAAATAATTCATAATTTTGAGTGAAAAAATAATTCGAATTTGAGGCACTAAGCAGCATCTAAGAAAGCACATACACACACTTGTTCAACAATATCGAAAACTTAAATTGAGCATGTATGTGAGGTTCCTTTTTTTCGTGCAGAGCATAGCAGCCTCCTCCCCTCGAGTTTCATCATTCTAGTTGAAAGGAAGAGGAACAATCCAGTGCAGGCCCTATCAGCCACTGTAGTCACCGCAATGTCTCCACGCTCACAGGGAGACGCTTGCTCATATCGAATCTTATACTAAAGAAAAGAATGAATTAAGTTGAATACACTAGTAGCATTATTTGATCGAGATAGCGTATATTGGTATTCCTCCAGAAATCTTATAAGAAGATGCCCTTTTTTTCTGCCATGCGAACATCGAAAGTAGGAGGAGATGGGTGGATAACCTTAGCCTACCCAAACATGAAAAGATGGGATTTTTATCAACAAACCAAGAAAAAAACAGTCAAGCTGAGAAGAGTCGGCTTACTAGTGTCTTGAGCTCGCCGTCGCCGGCAGTCCGGCGGCCGCTCCATGGACTTGTGTCTATTTCCTTCCCTCCAGTGGAATTTCAATTCTAAATCTAAATCCAGACCCGCCGTACGGTGGTCTCTTCAAATCCCCTTCAGCCTCCGGTGTCTCCCTTCCCTAGTTTAGCGGGACGGTTTATTTGAGGGAGGGGAATAGGCGGATTGGACTGAGATTTGGGAATCCATCCAGACTGCAAGAGTTTTATTCGGATTGAGAGGGCAAGTACAAATCCAAATCCAAATCCAATCCCAGGCGAAAATTTCGGAAAGGGGATGGCGCCGGCCGGATTGGATTTGGAGATGCTGCCTAGGGCCGTTCCCAGGCATGGTTTGAAATCCCGGTGGAAACCGGTCCGGTTTCCACGGATTCCGGATTTCCCGTGCGGACCGGGATAGTGGGAAGTCCGAAATCCCGGTGGATCCCGACCCGTGGTACTGTAGTAATCCGGGATCCGGACGGCCGAAGTCCGGGATCCCGGTCCGGTTTCGTCGGGAAAAAATCCCGAACTGTAGCGGGATTTCAATCCATGTTCCCAGGAGATGCGCCAGTCAGCAGAGGAGATGCGCCGGTCTACTACGAGAGAGAGAGAGTGAGAGAGACCGCGAGAGGCGGGCGGCGGCAATGAGAGACACCGACTGACTGAGAGCAAGGAATCAAATATCGTTCGTATCGTACGAACCGCTCGAGCGATATGTTGGTTTTCGTGGTTTTCGACAAAATCGTTCGGTTTGACAATTCAATTCAAATCCCGATCGGTTCGATAAGTGCACCGATATATCGACCGGTTTTGTCGATAAACCGTTCGATATTAGCGGTTTATCGATTGGTTCCTGCGCCGCGCCGGGAAAGAGAGAAAATAGGCAAAAATAGAATAAAAAAATGAGGTTTTGACATGACCTTTGCGTATTTGTTACAAAAGTGAAAATCACATAAACTCATAAGACATAATCCATAGTACATATAGTTTAAATAAATTGTCCATTATAAATCACATAATCCATACTACATATGGTTTAAATTAATTATCCGTTACAACATATAGTGTTTGAACAAATAATTATACAAGCTAAAATATGTTATGCATATTACAAATAATTATACGGTCCGCTAAATGTTGCTTAAACCTTGTTGCACCACCACATTTCTTTGTTTCTTTACCATACTTGCAAGCAAATCCCGGATATCGGTTCTCACCGTGCTCCCACACACTATCTCCGGATATCGGTTCTCACCATGCTCCCACACACTATCTCCCCTTCTATCTCTCTATCTTTTCCTACAATCAGATACACATTTGCCCTATATGAATTATAAACATAATGGAACAAAACCTCACAAAGCTCTAAAAATCGATAGTGACATGAGATGCTAGGGGATCCTCATCTGGAATCGATAGCCAGACGTATTCACCGGCTAGCCGCGCAGGAAGTCCGGCTAGCCGGGCGGCATGGCCGGCTAGCCGCCCAGCCGGCGTGCTCGCGTGCTGCGCGATCGATTTTCGGGCAAACCGCTCGATAAATCGAGCGATTCTATCGGTAAATCGACCGTGGCGGACAGCTGGCCGACGGTGCAGGCGGATGGGGCGCGGCTCTCTTGCTTCGGCCGACGGATCTAGGAGGCGCGCAAGCTACGGACGAACCAAGTTCGTTCGGGAATCGGGGCGGAGTCCGTGCGGAGGCAGAGTCGAGCGGAGAGGCACAGAGAGATTTGGCCGTGCGCCTCCGTGAAGGGATAAGGTTCCCTTTTTTATTTTTCGTATTTTTTCTTTTGGTTCAGTTTCCTTCTCTGATTTTTCCCCCTTCGAAACGTAACTATTTTTGCAATCTGTTCATCAAAAAATCCTCATGTTTCATCTAGTCTTTTTACATATTTTTGTATCAATTTTTTTCAAAATTTCAAATTTTAAACTTTTTTAATTCCATGACGAGAGAGGGGGCGGCCACCACTGGTCCACGAGATGCGCCGTCTCCAGCTGATCTGAGCAACGAGAGCGAGAGTCTGAGGACTGGACACGTGACTCGACGGCGACTGGCAGCAGGAGGATCGGAGGCGAGGAGTCGAGGACGGAATTGGCCTGCGCCGGCGGGAGGCATCGGGACTCGGGCGGCTGCTGCGTGCGCGTGGCACCTCGGGTGGGGACTTTTGGTCAAATGGGCCAACTAGCTTTTTTTTTGAGAAAACCGGGTTTCATAAATTTACCTGATGGTTTACAATCCAACACTTACAAAGACATCCTTGAATATATAGAAAATTACATTCAAGTCCTTGCAAGCTTCTCCCGGTTGCCCTCGTAACAATCTCGTTAAAGCCGACGCTGACCCTCCTCTCGACAAAGAAGCTTCATGCCCTCGTAACAATCTCGTTAAAGCCGACGCCGACCCTCCTCTCGACAAAGAAGCTTCATGCCCTCGTAACAATCTCGTTAAAGCCGACGCCGACCCTCCTCTCGACAAAGAAGCTTCGTAGTTTTTAAACGGCACGAAGAGCGAGTACACCGACATTTTCGACATACCTTTTATCCGTTGAACGCATAGGCCTAGCAAAATGGCCAATGACCATTTCCTCGCCGAGAGAACATGAAGTCCGATGCCTCAACCGTCGACTTCCCCGGGACGCCGCCAACCGAACACCTCGGAGGGGAAGGAAACCACCGGAAAAGGTGGGAGCAAATCCGCCACCGCTAGCCACAGCCGGCAACTGGAATGACCATCCGCCATGACTAACGAGATTCAAACGGAAAATAAAAGCATCCTTAAGGATGACCACGAAACCTGTCCTTTCGAGAAAAGGCAGGAAACAAACCTCGATCCAACGCCATCCGCATGGATCGGGAAGCCGTCGGAGATGACAGGGAAGAGGAAGCCGAAAGAAGCTCCAACACCCTCTCCTTGGTCCACCGCCGTCGCCGCCGGAGACGCAGGCGAGATACCCTAACCAACCTAATCTTAGGCTAAATAGATAGAATAAATACACTAGACGTCGATTCCATAGCCCCCATCCACCTACAGCCCCAACGAGAACGTCGGAGGCGAACGGGAGCCGGCGAAATCGACGCCGGAAGGCTGATCGGCATCGATTCGCCTCGATCTATCGTAGCGAGGAGAAAGGAGACGAAGAGTCGAGAGACCGTCTCGGGATTATATCCGCCCAAATGGGCGCCGCACGACTCGCCTAGGCACGCTAAGGCACGCCGTTTCTTTCGGGCCGGTACGGCAAGGAATTCATTTCGGGTCATGCCGTGCCAGGCCGTCGGCCCACGGCACGGACACGAATTACGCGAGCCGTGCCGGCCGGCCCGTTAGGCCCATTAGGCACGCCGACCCGTTAACGCTTAAATGGAGCAAAAATGATGGTGAAATGTGGAGTTTGAGTGGGATTCGAACTAGGGTCTTCTAGTTTCTAGACAAGAGATTTACCACCAAGCTACCGATAGGTTGATGTTTGTATAGAAACCATATATATTTTAACTAAGTTCTTTTCGGACCGTGTCTAAATGGGTCATTTTCGTGCTTTACCGGGCCTAAGTCTAAACGGGTCGTGCCCGTGCCGCCCGTCGGGCCACCCCTCGGCCCAAGCACGGCACGACACCTCAGCCGTGCCGTGCTTGGTCGTACTTTTGTTCGGGTTACCGGGCGCTCCAAAAAACACGACCCACATGGCCAGCACTATCTGGGATTATTTAGCCACCACAAATGGGCCAACTAGCTCATGGGCTGCCTCCGGACAGAGGGAAAATGGATCAAGTTTGTTCACTTGGGCTTCTTTTTTTAGATTGTCTATTTCTATATTGTTTTGTATATACATATATATAATACGTTATGTATATTTTTTCTTAAATAATGGGTATTCAAATACTCTTGCATCTAACTGGGCCCTCCCTGGCCAAAATTCCATGCAGTTCTAGCGTGAGTCACGGCTCCTCTAGCGTGAGTCAACTTTTTTATTAAACTTTTAACTCAATCTTTTTATTTAAACTTGACTCACACTTTTCAAAAAAATGCAGCAGCATGGTCAATAGTCACGCTGTCAGACAAGAAAAAAATCATTAAGATTGAATGTTTTACTGCTGGTGCATGCAAATGCAGTATGCGGGTTTCATCTTTTAAGGAAAAGACTAGTAGCAGACGTGATGGCCTTTTCGGGGCAGGACGAGGGCATCACGCAAGCCTGGGCAATGTGGAACGAGTGTTGGAGCGCATCCGCGCTGGTCAAATCAACACTAATTAAGTTTTATCGCCTAGTTGTCCGTAGGTTTCAGATTTGGGCTTGTGAATTGGATATCCCCCTCTATCCTATGGGCGACATCTCCATCCATGAGAGACGGGATGGAGAGACGCGCCCCATGGTGGTTCAACCGGATCAACAATTGGCCGGTTGCTTTGCTCATAGTAACTTTGCGCATAGTTATCCATGATATTAAGTAAATTATAGTTATAGCACCTTGCTAGTTATTCATGATATCAAGTAAACAAAGTGAATTGCAAGAGTACAAAATAACTACTTCCCTCTAAATTGGGAAACAAAAACCTAAAAAAATATAGTGGGTGGTAAGATCAAAGGACATGCCTTTCAATTCGAAACAAATCCTAAAAAAGTATATAGTTGGTGGTAAGATCAAAGGACATGCCTTTTAATTCATCAAGAAAAGGAAAAATAAAACACACTGACAAATACAGAAATCACACATGGTCCAGTGTCTGCTACTACTTTACTGGCACGTGTAAAGTAGCCACAGACATAGCCACGATAACCGGGTCGTCGTTGCACTAGTAGACTACTCGCCGCCGTCGGTACATGAGGCAGAGGATGAGTGCGATGATGAGCACGAGGATCACTATCGGCAGAGAGATCACCAGCGTCAGCTGCATCGTGCCTTTATATTAGATGTGCGACCTGCAAATTAATTAAAGAGAGGAACGTCAACACCCTAGCGACAAGCTGGGATTACCGGTGATGAATAAGTTGAAGTAGTAAATTTAATCTAAAAAAATGATGTAGTAAATTAGGCTTACAGATTAAGGATTTACAATTGTTGCAGAGCAAAAAAACTAGTGTGTAATACGATATATATTTACTTGCAGATTCAACCTCAAATGAAAACTAGAAGGAGCGCTCTATCTCCTTCAGCAGAAACCTGCAAGTGTATAATATAAACACGTCGATGCATAGTGGTGAGTTCAACGTACCTGAGGCTGACGATCTCGGACAAGGGAGATCCCGAAGCTTGGGATCAGAGACGATGATGAGAATTCTTCACCGGAGTTGGTCGTCGGTGAGGCGAGGTGCGGAGCAAGGGTTGCAGGAAAGGGTTTAAATGGACTTGCCAGAGCCAAGGAGTTGTTCCGTCGGAAGAGGAAAGAATTGTTCCATCGCACCGGCTTTCGGCAAAGCATGAGTTGGAAGCGAATCGAAACCTGGCAAAGGCCACGTTGCAGCGCCTAATGGCTTTTCATCATTCCCCACTGCCGTGTCGAAAGCTGGATGCTGCCAGCGATTGATACGTGTACGTGCCGAGCTCCTTTATTAGCTGTGTCCTTCCGATTAAACACACGGATGGATAAAGGATGGTGTTTTTTCTTACACCATAAAGGTTGGTAGTAGTTGGATAGAGCAGAGCAGAGAAGTCGCTAGAACAGAGGCAAGTGCTCGTGCTTCCAAGCTGACACATTTATCTAAGCAAAACCACTCGTTTTTTTTTTTTGAATGGCGACGAAGGTCCGAAGGTGCTTATCGTGCTGAGACGGTTGTACGAAACTTGGGTCGGACAGATTTTCGTGGGCCGACCATGGTTCACAAACCGGTGAAAACCGGCCGGTTATCCAGGTTAATCGGGAAACCGATCCCGGCGGGCCGGGCGGTTTGACAGGTTAGCAGAGGAAAACCGTAGCTATTTACTGTAGCTATTCGGTTAACCGACCGGTTTTCCCAGTTAACCGACCGGATTTCTCGGTTCAAACTAGAACGGGGACATTTGGTCCCCTTACTTTCTTCAATTTTAAATCATTTATGCCATTTATTATTTATTTAGAATACTTATACAAAATTATAAGCTAAATTTAACCAAATTTAATAATAAAATCAATTATTAAAAATTAATTTTTAATAAGATAAAAGGTTAAATATAATTTAAAAAAGTTAACGATGACAACACGGCCTCTGCAATTTTTAGAGTTCATCATGAGGGCACCCATATAATAAGAAAAGAACAAAAGTAGCTTTTAGGGAAGGAAAAATTTCGAATTGTCAACAAATCATGTTGAGGCAAACAATAAAAAAAATAATGGCTATATATTAAAATATTGAGTTAACAATGGAAAATGTTGGTTAAAAATGTAAAAAGTTGGGTCAACACTCAAAAAAGTTCAGTAAAAATGTTGATTAAAAACATGAAAATGTTGTATCAACATCTGAAAATATTGAGTTAACATTTCAAAATATCGGTTAAAAAATAAAAAGTTGCACAGTGAAAAAAGTTCAGTCAACATTTTGAAATGTTGATTAAAAACATGAAAATATTGTATCAACAGTTGAAAATATTGAGTCAAAATTTTAAAATATTGGTCAAAAAATAAAAAGTCGTGTTCAGAGTGAAAAGAATTCAGTCAACATTTTGAAATGTTGATTAAAAACATGAAAATATTGAGTTAAAATTTCAAAATATTGATTAAAAATGTAAAATTATGGGTCAACATTGAAAAAAGTTCTGTTCACATTTTGAAATGTTGATTAAAAAACATAAAATGTTAAATCAAAAATCAAAAAATATTATTAAAAATAAATTGTTGATCAAGAATGAAAAATATTATCAAAAAATAAAAATTTTGAATAAATAAATTGAAAAAAGGCATGAAATTGAAATGTTGAGTAACAAAAATTGAGTCAAAACATTTGAAGAAAATGGTTAAAATAAAAAAAAGTGGGTCAACAAAATACACAATGTGAAGTGTTGGATCAACAATAAAAAAATATGATGTCTCAAATGTTATATCAACTTTCTTGAATTGGAAATGTCAAAAAATGGAATGTTACCTAAAAAAGAATTGATCACTACTTAGTGAAAAAGTGGTAACCGCTAATTAGTCTTTACCTCAATGGCCCCTAATTTGAGGTGCAACAGACCACCATCAGTCCATCACCCTCTTTTTTCACTTCTAAGCACATGCAGATTTACATTTCCGGATTTGAGCACACGAGACCATATTTTTATATGTAGGCAATATTATTTTGATGGACCCAAAGCAATATAGCAGACCATCATATCGGCGGCAACTATTAGTCTATGACATATAAAGCTTGTTTCGTTAGTTTAAAATTGTATATTTCCCTAACAAATATGTTAAAATAACATAGATCAAATATGTTATAGCTGTCTTATATTGTGACTACATGAACGTTCATGACAAAAAAATTGATATTTAAACGTACATTGCACGATGAATCTAGCACCAGAGGTGGTTTAAAAAGGAATCATACCAGAAATCAAATAAGATAATATTTTTGTGTTTCTTACCTAGCAATCATCAAGTTTTGGACTAATGGATCTTGTCATCATTTTTAGCCCATTAATTTTTATCAAGCCAAATTTGTTGGTAGACACTCTTCATTCTTGATATTTGTTAGGAGGTGCTACAGTAACTGATCTTTGCTAATGGACACCATTCAATTGTGAAAATTTGCCAAGACACACTTGACGTCTTAAAATAATAATTTGTTAGAAAAGAGTCGGGAGAGAATTATTCTTTGGACCCTTATGTCTCTAGCAGACAACTCACGGAAGAAACACTGAATCTTGTCCGCCACATATCGAACGTAGAAACGCGAAAAAATGATGATGCCTACGCCCGTGCGTCTGCCACTCCCGCAAAAGCTCGGCGCCGGCCTGGAGCTTGTCGGTCGGATCTCCTGCCCTCTCATCTGCCCCCGCAGAAGCTCCCCGGTGATAGGACCTTCCCATGGCCTTCCTTGCGCCACTGAGGTTGACTATTCTGCTCCTCTCGTGACCTACGGAGGCGTCGACACCGGTCCGTAGCTGCGACCATCCATGGCATGGAGCCTGTCCAAGCGAGTGTGTGCCAGGATTCGGTGAAGCAGCAAGACCTCTCATGGATTCCCGTCGGGTAAGGCTTCGAGCTTCTGTCACTGTAGGTTTAGGGTTAGGGTTATTCAATTAGAGCTACATGATTCGTGCATATTAGGAGCTAACCGATGAGAATAGAGAAAATTACCATGCCACTGAACATATTAGATGGATTGTGGACAAGGACACTACAAATTGGGTGGATTTCTTAGGTGAACTGAATGAAAAGATTAAGCACGGCAATAAGCAAGAGTGTTTCATTCAAGGACAAATTAAGAATGACTATCTGCAGATTTCTTCCTATGCTACATTGTTGGAGGCATTTGCCCAAATCAGGTGTGATCACGTGGTCATATATATAAAGGGATTATATGGTGACGTGTGTTGAAATAGTTGTAAGGTCATTTTGGTCATTTGTGAAATCTTCTCTCTCCTTCTTGCATGAAAAGTCATATTCTAATGCTTAAAATGTGTATTGGTAAATTAACACAAGTGAGTAGTGTCTCTGGGTAAAGACTCACTTGTAGAAGTGTCCTCTACCAAAGATCATAAAAGAGAGTGCTCGTCAGCCAATTTGGCCTTTTTATTAATATCCTGTTTAATGGGCTACACACGTGGACATGTGTTTATAGAGTTGAAAAAAGAGAGTTTGTCTGCTCATATCTAGAAATACGCAACTGCATGTGTTCATATATCAAAATTTGGGCACCATCAGTCACCATTGTCCGTTTTTATGGAAATTCCTTCTGGCCTATGCATTATGTTTTCAATAGCATGGCAAGAGACAAAATTGCCCCAAGAAATGAAAGGTCGAGATTCAAGTATACTACTCTGTCCTTTTCAAGTACGTGTAGTGCAGAAACTCTAAAAAAAAAGTAAGTATAGGGCACGGTAATCAGGGACGAAGCTAGAAGTTGAGCTTGTCGGAGTCATCGGGATCGACCTCCACTAATCTTGCCAGAAATTATCGAAAATATCTGCTCTTACCTCTAATCTTGTCGAAAATCGTCAGGGTTGGCCGACCCGACAAATACACATAGCTTCGCCCCGCCTGACGGTAATGGCTGTCTATATTTAGCGTGTTCCAATCAATAAACGTGCGAAAAACGAGCAAGAAAACAAGTGCCACGTGAGACAAAAGAACCTAGCAAAGTGATCACTGACAAAAAAGAATCATGCCCCGTGCTAAATAAAAAAAGAATCATGCCAGCTGCTAGTGATCCAACATACAAGGAGCCTCATCTCAAAAACCTAGAGCAGAGCAGAGCCAGACAGAGGCATTAATAATCGAATTGGAAAGTCATCATTAACCACGAACATGAAGAGGCAGCAGCTGTACGCTCAATACGTTTTCCGCAAGTACAAAAGCTCAAAAAATTCACATTACCGGATACTTAAATAATTTGACTTGACAAAGCTTGTTTTATACTACAAGCAAAGGCGGCAGCACTGTCCTCCGCTGAGCCAGAGGAGGAGCGGTGGCTTCTCCTCCGGCGTCGTCTGCGCCTCGAAGAACCAGTTGAAAAGCGCCCTCTCGTGGCGCTCATTCACAGTCACGTAGCCGGCGAACTGCCAAATCGTCGGGCTCGCCGGCTGCCGGAGAGCCGGCCACCCTGTGGGCATCTCGCTGGCCTCTGGACTCTGGTCCGTTTCCATTAAGTCTGAATTTTTTTCTTTTCTTTTTTGAGGCAATCAAGTTTGCTTTTTTTTTTTTTGAAAATCATCAAGTTTGCATTTAGTTGACAGTCTGGATTCAGAATTGAGGCCGTTGGCCCATTGAATTTCTATAGTGGCCACTGGCCAACTGGGCATGAGATTAAATACTGGATCTTATCAACCCAAATTAATTGGCCCATAAATAGTGTTTAGGCCCGTTTTTAGGTCTTTTTCACACTATGCCTAACGGCAACGGGACACAAAATCAGAACTATACGGCATAATTATTAGGGCCCCAATGACTTCCATTCAAAGATTTGTAAAATATAGAAAAAATAAGTAACACTTAATAATGTATATATAATAATTTAAATTATAATAAAATTGATAATATTTTTCATATATAATAATTTAAATTATAATAAAATTAATGATATTTACATAGGTATTTTGAATAAGTTAATATTCAAATATGAAGTTAAAAATTTAACAAATTTTTATTGTTCTGAATGGAGGGATTAGCTTTCTAGCACCCATGAGGGAGGGTTGACATGTGCTGCTTTGTGAATGGTTGAATGTGATGGAAAATAATTTCCAATTTTAAAAACATAATTTTCTCATACATCATGTATCACTTTTAAAAGTGTTTCGACTATGATGTTATTTAAAATTAATTCAAAATGAGATCTAATATAAATATATTTTATTTAACAAAATATTTTAGATATACTAATTCAGAAATTTGAATGCACAATTTCAACATTTTTGTAATAATGATGAATTGGTTTTACTAAGTTACTGAAATGGATTAATCTAATTGTCAAATAAATACTATCAAATGATTCAAATGTAAAACAAAGATATTTATGTCAATTAGAATTATTCAAATGTATTTGCAAGTATTTTTGGTAAAGATATATAGCGTTAAGAAAAGTGGTGTAACTTTGGTGTATTGATGTAAAGACATTTCAGTCATATGTTGCAACTTGATGGGAACCAGATCTACTTGTTCTTGTTTTGATAATGCCATATAGTGTGTTACGAAAACATTTGTACTCCTTGTTAACTAATAAAATTCTTGTTAACTAATAAAATTACTATCCTAAATCACATCGATAATGTGTACTCTTTAATTAGGAAAATGGGTTTTCATTCGGTGTCGGCTCCGAGCCTAGGCCATGAGTGTGATGGCCTAGGACCGAGGCCTAGAAGGGTCTATACCTGGCCAAATGGGCCGCTCGCCACGGCACGGCTCGGCCCGAGCACACTAAGGCACGACCCGTTTCTTTCGGGCCGGCATGGCTCGGAATTCATTTCGGGCCGTGTCGTGCCGGCCCACGTGCCGAGCCGTCGGCCCACGGCCCGGCACGAATTACGCATGCCGTGTCGGGCCAGCCCGTTAGGCACGTCGGCTCGTTAGGCACGCCGGCCCATTAACGTTTAAATGGAGCAAAAATGGTGGTGAAATGTTGGGATTAGAACTTGGGTCTTGTAGTTTCTAGACAAGAGACTTACCGCCAAACCACTAATGGGTTAATGTTTGTATAGAAACCATATATATTCTAAATAAATTCTTTTTGGGGCCGTGCCTAAATGGGTCATTTTCGTGCTTTATCGGGTCTAAGCCTAAACGGGCCGTGCCCGTGCTGCCCGTCGGGCCACCCCTCGACCCAAGTACAGCACGACACCTCGGGCCGTGCTGGCCTGACCCGAAATTAATTCGGGCCATGTCGTGCTTGGGCCGTGCTTTTTTCAGACTACCGGCGGCCCAAAAAGCACGGTCCAGATGGCCAGCACTAGAAGGGTCCCAACTGTTCTCTCCCTCTCCCAGTCCAGCAACTCAGCCCAAGGCCCAAGTTCTTGCTAAAAAAAGCCCAAGGCGCAAGTAGCCGAGCAGCAGCCCGCAACCACGTGCATGCCAAAGGCCATAACGTGTGTTTGGCTTCCACTAGAAGGAACCGTATCACCGTATTGCTCGCCACCTCGCCGCCCAGTACCTTGTGTTTGGCTTCCACCATATGGAACGGTATTAGCGTATTGCTCGCCACCTCCAATTCTTCCCTTCACTTCAATCCTCTTCCAAAATCAGGTTAGTTGGTCCTCAATTTTTCTTGGATCCCACATAGCTTTGCTACAAATTTTTTCACATATTTCACAAAGCCGACATCACACGAACCTATCTCTAATTATGAGGCTTGGAACTCTTAGATTGGAATTTGGGAGTTGGAAGCCGACAAATCGTAAGGCCAGTCTCAATGAGAGTGTCATGGTAGTGTCATGAGCATTAAATTTGCTGACATGGCATGAGAGAGAAGAGGGGGAGTGTTATGGAATGAGAGATGAGTGTCATCACCATGACCCTCCACCGGCACGGTTCTTAAAATTTTCTTTTTGGTAATCGTGTGATGACACTCTCCACCGAGACTCGACCTAAGGACTCAAGGCCAAATATTGCAAGTAATAACTAATCAGTGGAGACTTCAATTTATACAAGTAATTTCGTCGGGCCTTTAATTATGTACATTCTTACAGTTGTCCCCTTTAATTGCTAATGAAAATAATCGAGGTCAACAATGTCACAAGAAAGATTGAATGGATTGGCTATATGCAGTATTGAGAATAATGTGTTGAACAACATCGATCTTGATATTATCCTTAATGATTTTGCATCAAGAAATACTCGAAGGAGTTGATTTTTATGACCGATGGAATGTTGATTTGCCAGTGGATCATATAGAGGTTTTTCTTTTGCTATTTGAGGTAATCATATTAGCTTGGCCTTTTGCTGTAATATTGTGATTAGATGTCAAGGACCAAAACTATGATGATAGAAGACAATTTAGATTATGTCTCAATGTTTACTTTCTTAGCATCATATATACATATTTGGTGGCTGAAATATACATAGCCTTAAAGGGGCTCAAGCATTGAGCCCGCCCTAGGGCCTTAAAATATACAGAGCCAGCCCTAGGTTTCAACTGAAATTGTTACTCAAAAATACTAAAACTTTATTACAATATAACTGAAACGATGCTTCTCCCTTATAGCCAGCATCCTAAAAAAGAATCAACATGAGCCGACCACGAAAGTGACACGTCGCCAATGGGATTATTATTTTTACGTGCGAACATGCATGCGTGCGTGTAGATTCTGAATGTCTCGCTCGCTCTCGCGTCCTGATACATGCAACCGGAATAATCGAACCACTTCGTCTTACTTTATTCTTGTCTTCACGGACGGCGCCGCTCGCGATGACGTACCTTCTCTTCTCTTCATCGGCGTTGCACTTTCGATCGAATTACATCGGGACATGCATAGAAAAATGTGCCTTCGACGTAGGATAAACAGATTTGGTGGACATGCATGTTCTGTAAAGGCGTCGAGGCGGCTGGCACACGTCTGCAGATGCCTGTGGCTTCAATATATTGTTCCCGAATCTAATAAGCAAAGAATAGAAAACTAATGCCTTCACATTTTCTGTTGCATGCGGTTTCCCTCTCCCAAGTTAAGTTATATACTACTCGACAGAAAGAATGAAGAATAAACAAGATATAGATCAATAAGGAAGTGCCGGCCACTCATGTTTGAGTTGAGCATCTCCACGTCATCACCAGATAAACTTTAAGCAATGTTTATGATTGTTAACTAATTCAAAGTCTTCCGCTTCTTATTTGTTCCCAAAAGGCTAACACAACCTGTTATATTGTTACAACAATTAAACCTCAAGTTATATGAATAAGCAAATAAAAGCTAAGCCTCTGCTATACAACATTTTGCATGGTCTTACTGCCTTTGTCTTACCTATTTGCTAGATTCAAAGCATCTCTAATGAATCTAGATAAAATGTTGTTCATCAGATTCATTGTAGGAGCCAGGAATGCTTATATTTTAGGATGGAAGGAGTATTTTTTTTATTTGAAATACTTGATCGGGAAAAGAAGCGAATCGTGTGTGCTTATGATTAATGATGTTTCTTCGTTCAAATTGGATATCTCTCAATGTTTCTTGGTTCAAATTAAACATCTTTGTATTTGAGACATAATTAACTTGTCCGCAGGAAATACGAAGAAGTTGTGAAACATGATGTAACAATCTAAGGTCTGGATCTGCCTCCAATTTTGAGTGGATCCCGCACGCCCAACCAAGGGCGAAGCCAGGAAATCATGTTGAGGGGGGCTGCTTAGTAAGAAATTATTCTTTGGGGGGGGGGGGGGTAAATTTTTGGGTAGATACATTTTGTGCTCCTTGCATAGGGGTAGCCTAGTCCCCTCCAGCCCTTCCCTTCTGTCGCCCGTGCACCCAACATTATGTTTATGCTTTCGCTCTTGCTTCATGGAAAAAAAGTTAACCGAAAGTTGACGGTGTTAGACAAAATAATCTTATATGTTGATCTTCCTTCATTTAGATTAATTATCAAGGTGAAACAAAATTCTTACCTCCTCGTAAGCACAAGTCTAGTAGGCTAGGATGTTACACATGATACTTAATCATGATTATTATATGCACAGAGGACCATGCTGACGTTCTGAAACATGTTAATAACACAGAGTAAATTGGATGGATGTGTAAGTGCCACGATCAGTGACTATGCATCACTTGAATCAATAAAAATTATTGTGTCTATTAATTGAACAATCATAGGCTAGGTAGTTAACTAGTTTGCATCCCAATTATCAACAAACCATAGGATTACCTTTCATAAAGAGAACCAGGCAAGAGACAAAAAGAGGAGCTACACTACGCTAGCATTTTACAAATCCTTTTGTCTGGTAAAGTTGGTGCCTTCTGACCTTACTTAACTGCCCTACCTCCTCCCTGCCGAAACACTCTGATCATCCGACACTTGTTCCGAGAATCTAAAGATAAATTATATGCAGCATTGTTCCATCTGTTAAACTAGCACTTGATCTAATATCATTCTGATTAAGTAAACACTTATTAATCCGTCGCACTCACTCATTCATCCACGTTGTACAGCACCAAACAAAGCCATGCCTTTAGCTTTGTCCGCTAACAGTTTGTACTCCTACTTACTCAAGAATTTCATTTGACTTCCATCATGTACTAACTACTAGTTTATGAATATACTATAAGATAAGTACAAGTGATAAACTAATAAGTATTTATAAACATCGAAAGCACTACACTGTATCTGTCATCGACCCTGATATGCGGATAAGATTAGATAGTTTTTTATACTGAAAGGCAGCATATATATAAGCTCGAAATTAAATCTTAATCACACATAGCATCAGAAGTATGCATTGTATTATTGATGTGCATGCATGCATGTACGGAGCCATGCACCTGAACAATGTTTCAATGTCCTGGTCGATTATTTATTTTGTATGCAGTTAGTTAGACAATTTGATATAGTAGTTATATTGTTGGCTTGTAATTAATAGCTAGAGTACTTGATCATGCTACCTAAACACTGTTTTGGAATCTGTTCGTGCATGTGTGAGTGCTTCTTTATCTAACACGTAGAGTTATAAGATGCCATGCTAGCTCCACAACCACAACGTAAAGGCGCTGATACCTACTAGCTTGTAAGCTTTTTTGTCTGCTTTGATTTATGGCCTTTTGTTTTTGGAGAATTATATTGTCTGGTTCAATTGATCTATAGCAGCTGATGCTGATAGCTAAAGGGACTCTTATAAGTTACAAAGCACAAAGGGAAAAATTGGAAAGTGCCCTTGCGCAATCCATCTGGAGAGATGGACAAACAGGTATCCAGGTAGTAGGAGCCAAATTAAATGGTGTTGTATGCTTCAATGACTAAAAACAGATTTCTCTTCGTTAGATAAATCCTCAAATCATATATACAGCCTTTGAAACCTAGCTTTAACATTATACTAGTACTTATCATCCTTCCCCCAAAACATTAAAAGTTTATACTTATCAGATTCACAAATACTATATATTAAATACATTTAACTTTCTCATAATTTCAGTACTACTATTTTCACCGCCTCTTTAGCACGGGAGAGCAAGATAGCGAAAAAAAAGGCTCAATACATTCTTAAGTTCCCAAGAGTAATAACAAAAAAGTCTGATTTGTCGAACCAATCCACATGAGATCCAATGGATGGAAATTCTGATTGAAGTTTTTTTTTAGGACAACCAAATGTTATTTGAAAACATGGATGATGTAAGTAGTTTCGAAATGAGACATCTTTTAAGCCTTCTATGTAATATATATCTGATCCTTAATGCAAGAAATAACATTGCACTTATGAAATGTTTGGATGCTTCACAAGATAATATGTAAGAAAATTCTTGAGTAGTCGTGTTAAATATTCACTTGAAAGAGATAATTAAGAGACAATTAGTAAACTTGCATTCGGGCTCCCAGAGAAATAAGAAATGTTAGTTTAGACCTAATTTAAAATTGCCCCCGAAGTGAGGAGAATCCTATATTCATTAAAAAGCCATGCAACCAATCATTCTATATAATAGACAAATATATGCAGACAATCATTCTATCAAACAGCTAAACATTCTATCAAACAGACAAACGTATTTCGATTTCATTGCTCCCATTGTTCTTCCCATTGCAAAGAAGCCTAGGTCAGTCACACAATGTATTTTTTCCATCAATTCAATCATATGCAAATATGTATAAGCATTGCATGGAGCAAAAACTACTTTAAAGAAGCGGAAGGATACTATTTTCGTAATCTCATAAAAAATCTAGAAAAATGATATATTTATGGAACAAGGGAATACATGATGCATCAGGCAAGATAAAAATTAATGAACAACACCGTATTTGTTAGCTGATATCTCTATTTTTTTCTGTTCTTAGCTTATTTGGTGATGATGATTAACAAGTGGGCACATAAATAATATCCATCTCCAGAGATAATATAATATACTATTGCTGTGTCATATGTAAGTTTATATGTATCAACACACCGATTATTAGTATATGTTAGCTTGCATTGTGACATGTATCAACATATATGTTGTTTTAATAATCAACTGTTTTCAATAATAAGATAACATCGGTATCCAGTCCCTGATTTCCTATCATGTGACATTGCGTGACATGACTATGATCGATTTCATAGGTTTGTTGGACCCCAAGAATTGGTGAAAGGTGATAAGTATCCAATTAGTATTAAAGATATTGGCACTAGGGAGTCCTTATCTAAAAAATTGACAGCGAGGAGTTATGTGGGTGATTAAATGACCATCTAGTGGACGAATAGATAAACTGAATATGACATCGTGAAATGATGTGGAGTCAAGCTATATTAATTTTGTTATGAAATATGGTTTGCTTCTCACTTCCATGTTATATATTTTGATTGATCGGACAATACTTTGTCTTCGTACCTAAGGACCTGTTTGGTAACCTACAAACCTTGCTTTAAATCAAAAGTACGACAAGTTTGACGAACAAAATGGTCATAGAAAATTTGGCAAGTTTTAGCATGAAAAATGAACTAGAGATCTATTGAAAGATTATAGCACTCCATAAGTTTGGCAACCAAGTAAACAGTAGGCAAAGTAATTGCAGCACACCAAACTTTTGGTATGACAAGGTGTGGTAGTCATCCAAAGTAAATGTTTTTTCCTGTTAATTTGTTTCTTTTGTATTTTTTATAACTCATATTTTGTTAAATATATATTTTTATTTAGTCAGTTACCAATATCCACAGCTACTATAAATCTATCATATTATAGAGGGTATTTATTTGTGTACGATTAAATACGATATATTTATAGTGGTTTTCTTTTTATTGCCTCCGAGAAAACAAACACTATAAGCCGTTAAGTAAACATTTTGAGTCCTAACAAAACAAAGTACTTCATTCCCTCACTAGGATTTTGAACTTTGTTCATCGGAAAGACATTTTGGTGTATTGATGTAAAGGCGCACGTGAGCACTTTTAACAGATTAATTTTTGCGGATGCATATTAGGGGTTCACGTGGAAAGTGAGTGAGTGAGTGAGTTTGTGTGTGTAATGGTACGCCTATATCTATAATTATAATGAAAAATCTTCTTTGAGCCCCACAACAATGTCCCTCTTTTGTCTTCAAAATAGCTACTAGCTATATATAGGACTCCTAGCATGCAATAGATAGAAAGAGATGTTCATCCAGACAGATTCCTAATACTCAAATAAGAACCGGTTGGCAGTTAAACGAAAGGATTTACCATCAAGGCCATCTCGATGACGTGAATAATTTAAGAGGCTACAGTTTACAGAGATAATATAACCGGCCAGTGTGTGGAACTAACTTAGGGCCTGTTTGTTTCCTAGATCTAAAGAGCTAAAATGTGCTAATAGACTAAACTTTAGCACCTAGGCAACGAACAGATGTGCTAAAAGGTGCTAAATTTTAACACCAACTGCTAAAAGGAGGTCAAAATTTTAGCACCGAACTTGATGCTAAAATGGGCTAAAGTCCCCTACCTCCCCCACTTGAACAACACCTACCCCTCCTTTTTCTCTCTCCTCACACCGCTCACCTTTCCCGCTGCTCTGCTTCCCTCGTGTCCACGCCCGCCGGCAAGATGCCGCCATCCGCACCCGCGTGGAGATGCGCCGCCGGCTCCTGTGTCCGTCGTCAAGCTGCCGCACGCGCCTGCCGACAAGCCACTAGCGTCCACACTCATCGGCGAGCCACCGCCTTCCGCACCTGCGTCGGGATGCGCCGCCCGCTCTCGCGCGTCCGTCCGCTCGCCGGCAAGCCACTGCCCACGCCCGTCGCCAAGCCGCCGTCGTCCGCACCGGTCTCGGGATGTACCATCCGCTCTCGTGCTTCCCGTCCGCACCCGCGTCGGGATGTGTCGTCTGCTTCCGTGCTTCCCGTCCGCACCCGCCGACAAGCCGACGCCCACGCGCACCACCAATCTGTCGCCACCCTCGCCCGCCAGCAAGTTTCCGCAGGAGCACCGTGCTGCCTCGACCATGGCGAGTCCTGCTTGTGGCCATGGAGGATGGGGCAGCGTGCAATGGGAGTAGAACGGATAAGGGTGGGAGAGAAGCAGGGGTAATGGAGTCATTTTGTAAAGGGAATATTAAACTTTAGCACCGAAACGAACGTCCTACTGCTAAAATTTTAGCTGCTAAAAGTTTAGTCATGCTAAATTTAGTGCTAAAAGTTTAGTCTGCTAAAATTTAGTGTTAAATTTTAGCAGGACTAAACTTTTAGCAGCTAAAATTTTAATGCTAAATTTTAGCAGGACTAAACTTTTAGCAGCTAAAATTTTAGCACTAGAGGAAACAAAGACCTTTAGGCTTAAAGTAATGGTGAAGACATCAAGTCAAAAAGATCAACAGGTCAGGTACTGGGGTCAGCATTTCATTAGGAAAATCTCTCTCTCTCTCTCCCTCTCTCTCTCTCTCAAGACTGAAGTCCATATAAACACCACCACTCCCCCTCCACTTCCAAGGCCCCTACACCACGGATACCTCTCTCCCATAGTGTCCGCGCGTCCATCTCCCTGCTGCCGCATTATTTCACGCATTGCACCGTACGAGTTTGCACGTCGTCGAGAAAAGCTCGCGCCAAAACCATGGTGGTGCCTTCGACGACGCCAGCGTCTCCGTTGGCACCCCACGGAGGCGGCATACCGACGGTGGACATGTCGGCGCCGCACGGCCGCGCCGCGCTGTCGCTTCAGGTGGCGCGCGCCTGCGCGGAGCACGGCTTCTTCCGCGCGACCAACCACGGCGTGCCGCCCGGCCCCGCCGCCAGGCTGGACGCCGCCACGTCGGCCTTCTTCGCGCTGGCGGCCCACGACAAGCAGCGGGCCGGCCCGCCGAGCCCGCTCGGCTACGGCTCCCGCAGCATCGGGTTCAACGGCGACGCCGGCGAGCTCGAGTACCTGCTCCTCCACGCCAGCCCGGCCGCCGTCGCGCACAAGGCCAGGTCCATCGACGCCGACGACCCCTCGCGCTTCAGGTACACACGCACTTGATCATCTTAACAACAACGTACACTATGCAGATGCATATACTTGCTGCACATTTTCTACACAAAAAAAACTTACGTGCTACACATCATCAAAAGAGAATATATATAGAAAAGGACTACTAAGTTTTTCTTAAGACAGCATGTACATATATATGCAACATGTACATATATATTAAGCACATATATATAGCATATATATGTGCTACTTTGATTTGTCATTCCGAACTGCACTTCATTATCAGCGTCACCAGCTGATTAATTTGCACCGTCGTCGAGGATTAAAGCCTAAAAATAAACTAATAAACAAAGACGAATACCAGGGGCCAAACAGGCGTTGTTCATAATAATGTTGATGGTGCTTGGAGTGTCATACTCCGATGCACTGTGCCGCTGTAAGGAGTGAACATGCGAGCCTTTATGTATAGCTTTGCTCGATCCTTAACTAACTGACTGTGCTGATGCTGGTGCGATGTGGATTGCATATCATAATCCTGCACTTATCTCAGTGTCTTATTTCATTCTCTGCCGCTAGCTCATCAGTGTGTGTGGATGGTAGGAACGGAAGAATACACGATATCTCTTATGTTTATGTATAGGTTTTTATTCCCATATCTTTGTGCCTGGAGGTGACGCAAGTTATTTATCTTGCGTATAAAAGTACGGTCCACATCATGACGTGCATAGCATTAGGTTTGGGTTGAGGAATCCAAGGATCTTTCGGCTCAGTATAATATTTTGCTATTTAGTTCTTATTATAGAGGTCAAGGGAACTTGTTTTTTTCCTTTTGGTAAAGAACTACAGAAGGGAACTTGGGTTGTGATGCTCTTGCGACATGTCTGGACTTCTCTGGTTTGGCTAGCTGGCCTTGCTGCCATTTTCTGATTTACGGTATGTAAAACATACACTCTGAGACACATAAAAAATGGTATGTAGTGCATGTGTATTCCTTCAACTCTGCTGCATATGCAACTGTGCGTGTAATATCATAGAACTTAAGCCCAACATATTTATGTAGATTAGTTTTATAACATAGGCACATAGCATCCATTGCCCAATGATAGTATCATTTTTCCATGGTAAATAGAAGGTGGCTTTCAATCCTACCGTATATTTATCTGAATATGTTCAAGAAGGAAAAAGTTAATGTAATTATGTACTATATGTCAGCATTTAGGGATTTCATTTCATTGTGGAACTAATTATCCTGTAGTAGTGTCATTTTCAGAAAGGCCCCATCAATTAAATTGTGCAAATGCATGACTACATAGTTTTCAAAACAATAATTATCGCAATAATGGCGTAATTGATGTCGTGATAGGCAGGGCAATGATATGTTAGTTCCAACAATTTAAGAGCATACATGGCTAGTTTCTAAAGCAAAAGAAAAGCATAAGAATGATGGGACATAACTAACTTGACAGCTCCACAGAATGGGCTTCAAACAATTTTTTGCTGAAAGTTAGGTATAAATGCATTGCCAAAAGAACGTTTGAAGACCAGCTAACAGCGTTCTGATTTATTGTTTCATTTCGTGCCATAGATTAGTTATTTTCCTTTGGATGGGGAAAGGCTTTGCCATGCCGGGAGAAAATGCCTAACAATGGACTGAGCATAACAGATCAGTTATCTATAACTATTTTTGTGCATGCTGAATGAGAAAGCTCTCATTCATAGAATACTAGGAGAGGGTGCATCAGTCACTACACAGGCCAGGCAGTGATTACTCAGAGTTAGTTGCGAGCAAATAAGATGATGGGGACAAGAAAACCCTCTCAAAGGTAGTTAGAAGACCCCTCTCAGTGTCAGGTCCCTCTCCAACAAACTGTGTATTTGTGTGTCAATCAATCTCGCATATATGCACTGGTCTTCAATTAATGACAATATCCAACAACTAACTGATGCAGCTCACACCAGTGAGCACTTGAAGTATCCATAGAACTAGCTAGATCTCTAACAGCTTAGTGCCAAAGTAGACTAAAGTTTCGAATGTGAAATGATGTCGTAGATGATGGAATGTATATATATATTTCACTCATTCTTAAACGTTATTTGGTTGTTCTCTATCAAGTATTAATAATGTTCTAGCATTTACAATAAACCAGTTAACTGAGCAGTATTGGATTATTAGCTGCCCTAATAGTCACATCAAAAGTCAAGGAACATCATAAATTGTCAAATGATCGTTGATGCCGTATGAATTTTAACTACCTCAGCTACTGTAACAATGGTCGGAGTTAGAAAAGGAATCACCATTTTGTCACAACAGAATGAAAAAAAAGAAGCAAACAAGAACAACCCCCTTTTGGTGACTTAGTAACTAGGACCCATAGTGAAGTACAAAAGCTTGATACGAATAAAAATGAACCCCAGTGCCCCCAACCCCATAAAGAGCATATCCATGCTATCCATATACAGCCAAGTAAAGGAAAAGAGACACATGCAAAGGGTCCTCTTTATGGTAAGATAAATGAACTGTCCCAGAACGCGAGAAGTAGCAGGGCAGTGATGTATCTGAATCACTGATGGGTCTATCCGTGGAGCAGTGAAAAAAAGCACGGGCGATCTTGTCAAAAACCCATTTGTCCGTTGGAAACTTGGGTCACACCCCGATTGCATAATGTACGACAGATTCAAGAGCCATCCAAGCATCACAAGAAACGAATATAGCATGTGCATGGATGCTGATTCCGCACAGCGCCCATATGTACGCGTTGCATCGATTTATCAACTTTTCTCGTGCAGGAAGCAAGCAGAGGCTGCAGCTTTTGAGTTGCTGCACCTCCACACATCAATCAGTCAAAATCGTCCTATCTTTCTTCAGCCTTCTTTTTCTTTGTCATCACACATATCCAATCAATCTTGTGATAACTGCATTCTTTTGATAAAACAATTAATCTCAATTACATCAACTTATAGCTCACATGCTGATAATTTTCTTCACTAATGCTGCAGTTCTGTGGTGAACGAGTATGTGGCAGCAGTGAGGCATCTTGCATGTGAGATCTTGGACCTGTTAGGAGAGGGACTAGAGCTCAAAGACCCCAGATCATTCAGCAAGCTCATCACAGACACTGACAGTGACTCCCTCCTCAGGATCAACCACTACACTTCAGCATGTAGCATCCACAAGCTTGACCATGATGACCAATGCAAGATGAAGAGAATTGTTGGAACCAAGGCTAGCAATGGCGTGAACCCAGCAGCAAATGCACGGATTGGGTTCGGTGAGCACTCTGATCCACAGATACTTAGCTTGCTCCGAGCAAACGACGTCAATGGTCTTCAGGTGCTTCTGCCGAACGGCGAAGGCAAGGGGGTGTGGGTTCAGGTGCAAGCCGACCCCTCAGCTTTCTTCGTCAATGTTGGTGATCTCCTCCAGGTAGTGTCGCAAGAACTCCAATTTACCTAGAGATGAATAATGCACATAGATAGATTATACTTTAAGGAAAATTGCTTTTATAAGCTGAATATAAATGTAGGTTTAGCCAACCCGTGAGTACTCGCCTACCATTTTGGTGCTTCATAACTTATAATCTTTAATAACTACTGAAAACACGAGAAAGAAATGTCGTGTACTGGATACAGTTTCTGATCTGGACACCGAATATTGCTTCTTTGTGTCAAAAGATGTGCCTGCACTGATGTTTCTAGACAGATTTTTTTACTGCATCAGGTACCTCTTGCCATCAGACGAAAGTTTCAGTTTTTGGTCTTGCGACCACATCTGGACCTGACAATAAAAGTTACTAATTTATGAAACCAAATATTGTATCCGTGAAACTTGTTTTGAATCCACAACTCTCTTGCCTTTTCTTGTTTCCAGGCTCTTACAAATGGGAGGCTGATAAGCGTCCGGCACAGGGTAATTGCAAGCGCCTGCAAGCCGAGGCTGTCCACAATCTACTTTGCCGCTCCAGCACTAAATACACGAATTTCGGCGTTCCCAGAGACTATCACAGCCAGCTTACCACGTCAGTACAGGCCCTTCACCTGGGCCGAGTACAAGAAGACAATGTACTCGCTCCGCCTGAGCCACAACCGCCTTGACCTCTTCCATGTTGATGATAATGACAACAGCAATGTCGGCAAAGGAGAGCAAGAATAGGGAGCACTTGTTCAACTGCAGGCAGGATGTACAGTGGGGATTAGGTCTGTAGCATTGTCCCCAAAATTTTGGCACTCTGGCTGCTATTGCCAGATATCTCAGTACTGTGATGGTCTAGCTAGTGTGCAGTCTGCAGGAGTGTAGTAGTAGTAGTCTAGCAATGTAAAGAAGCAATGGTTGTATGGTACTGATGTACTATTTGCCTTTTCAGCTGTTTGTTGTTCCCTCTAATCTTTTATTTCCCTCCTACCCTTCTCTAATCTTAAGCCTTTGCTTGAAGAAAACTCTTCCTCGCACAAAAGTGATACCTAACTTAGACTCCAGCAACAACGGACAACATGATCCCTTTTTTCTCTTGTGACTTTGTGAGGAATCTTAAACTTACAGGTGGAAAAATGCTTTAAATTCACAAAACTACAAGCAAATTAAGCCACTTTGAGGCGAACTCGAACTGAATATACTCTAGTACATAAGTTAATTAATTGTGCAAACCCCATGCCATAGTTTCTAATTTTCGCGAACAGGCCTTCGGCATGGTGGTGAAGGTGCCCGAGTGGTAGCCCACCGGTCTGGGGTCCGATCCCCAGATCTCGCACCGGCTGCGAAAAAAAATTCCCTCGCCTTTCCCAATCAAAGCACTAGTTAAAGACTCGTGTCATAGCTCACACGGCCAGCTGAGTCCTTGTGTATGGTTGGGGAGGGGTTTGAGAATTTTCTCAACCTGCGTGAGAAGTTCATCTTCTTAGCAAAATACCCGGGGTCATCATACCCCCTGCGGGTCGAGTTTTATAGTTTCTAATTTTCACTCTTTAAAACCATCATAATGCAAATATTAACTCAAACTCGATATAATTTTCTATGAATAAAGAGAAGTTCCATTAGAGTACCCTAACTTGTTTGGGATAAAAGGTTATGTTGTTGTTGTTGTTGTAAAGAGCAGTTCCATAACAATAATAATAAAATAGAACAAAGAGGATGAATATATATTTATCAACTATTGAAGACACAGCTATCTAATTATTATTCTCTACAGAACAGGCAGGGAAACGATCATCCATCAAGCACAAAGCAAGAGTTTAGCTAGCCTTGACACAGTTGGGTGTAACTGATCAAATTCAAGGTACTCCTTAAAGACAGTTCTATCTCAATCCCAGTTGACTTTGCACTTCTCAGTCTCAGATCGTGCGCAAGCGGGAGCTACGTGCACCAGGTTGCCCCCTTTTTTATGATCAAGCCTGAAAAGTAAACTAGGTGAGCAAATACATGACCAACACTTTTATACATCTTCATTGTTGCAAATCTACTGACGTACAATGTCAAGCAGCCGTTGCACTTTTGTTATCTGAATATACTCAGTTCAGTTGAGGAGCAGAGAGTGCAACTCAGGTATACTAAAGTAGAAGCTTTATGTTCCAAAGGCCTTATACTGATACATAGTGAAATAAGCTGTTAACAACAAGAGGTTCACTACTAGAAAACCGCACTGTAGCGACGGTTGAAAAAGCACGGTAGCGACAGGTATGGCCACCGGCCGCTACGAATCCGCAGCTAAAAAAGGGTTCTAGCGGCGGGTATCCTCTATTAGGAGACCACCCGCCGCTACAGCCGAAATAGCTAAAAAATGTGAGCCCTCGACGGGCCCACCACGGGCCCCGGGAGCCGATGTCGAGGTCGAATCCGCATCGTCGGGAGCCGCTACCACCGGGAGGGGGGAGCGGCCAGATCCGCCCTCGGGAGACCCGCCGCCGCCGCAGGTGATGGGGGCGGCCGGATCCGCCCTCGAGAGACCCGCCGCTGCCGTGGGTGGTGGGGGCGGCCAGATCCGCCCTCGAGAGACCCGCTGCCGCTGCGAGTGGTGGGGTACGGCCGAATCCGCCCTCGGGAGCCCCGTCGCTCCTCCTCCCGTGAGGCCACCGCCCCTCCTCCCGGGTGCGCGAGGCCGCCTGCCGCCATGAGTCTGCCGCCCCTCCTCTCGGTCGTGCCGGCTCCTCTCGTAAGGCCGTCGCCCCTCCTCCCGGTCGCGCCCCGGCGCGCTGTGTCGGTAGGATGGAGAGAGAGAGAGAGAGAGAGAGAGAGAGAGAGAGAGTGGTGGCGGTGGCTGGGAGGGTCCATTTATATTTTTTTGTGGACTAGGGTTTGGGTGGGTTTTGTACCGGTGGACCGTAAAGTGGTCAGCCGCTAAAAATCACTACGATTTTTAACGACGGACCATAATAGTTGGCACCGCTACGTGATTTTTGCTGCCGTCGCTATAGAGGTGTTTTGTGGTAGTGGTTATACAGCTAATTCGAGACCATTTGTCCATTTCACGTCATATAAAACTCTCTCCATGGCCCATCCTCGAACTCCAAACAATTGGTCATATTCCAAAGATATGCAGCGGCTTGTGTCAAGTTGCCTCATTAGGCTACCACACCCACACATATTGCACAGGTCTGAGATGTGCCTAGGGACTTGCAATATGCACGTAGTTCCGGACTTCCGAGACACGTTGAAAATTCACCAGAAAATTTAATGAATCTTATTTTAATCAGAAATCTGCGTGAAGAAACATTCATGTCCCATTAAAATAACATCTTTTCTTCTTTTCAAACGATTGAAAATTTGGAAACTTTCAATCACTATGATTTGTATTATAATTTGTTTTTTGTGGGGTTGTGTGACATGTAGATGGAGAAAGAAAAAACATTTGTTAATATATAGACTATAGAAAAAAATGTTTTTTACACCGGACGATTTTGATCTAGTAGTGCTGAATGGACGTGTAAATAGAGAAAGAAAAAACATTTGTTAATGTATAGACTATAGAAAAAAGGAGACCACACCTAGGAGGAGCTAGGTGGTTTTTCATTAAGGAGAAGAAAACGAACAGAAATAGACATCCAAATTCGAGGTTGTGGGGGCTCGAACTCGAATGGCTAGGGGTGCATAACCTACATCCCCCACCACCTAGCCAATCGGGACAAGCCCAGTTACTTAATGTATAGACTATAGAGAAAAAAATATTTTTGACCGTACAATTTTAATCTAGTAGTCCTGAATGATGATTGAAAGTTCTCCAAACTTTCAGTCAACTGAAAACTAACAAGTCCCTTGAAATGAAAGGTGTAAAATCCGGGTGCCGAAGAGCAGCCAAGTCGGCCACGGATCGACAGTTCTGAGACATGTTTGATTTGTTACCAACATCAACCATACCAAAAAATTGGCGAGCCAATGAAATTTGGATGTAGTTTGGTTTATAGCCCAGCGTTGGCTTGCCATAGGAAATTTGGCCCTCCTAGTTCACTACACGGGCAAGCATGGCGGCGGGCAAAAGTGTCGCCAAATATTTGGTCATGTTGGGTGCTCTTGTATGATGAGGTGTCAACCCATCAATAGTTGCACGGATTACGAAAATTTTTTATTCATAATACTCAAAAGCTAATATCTCTTGAATCATTTATCTAATTTACAATCCGATTTCAGATATATGTTCCTTGCAATTAAACCTATAAAATGAGATATCACTTGACTATATTTCAATATAAAAAAGAATAATAACATATGGACCCCACATGTCATAGTATGAAGTTGGCAAAAATTGGCAAAGGTTGCCATCCAAACACAATATTGCCAAAGAATTGGCATTACCACCATTTTGGTCATGACAAAATTTTGGTGGGGTAAATCGGGGCACAAACCAAACATGCCCTAAGAAACACAGTACGAGTAGTTTCTTACAGCTGCAGATTCGCATGATGCAGATAACGGCGCGAAGTCCTTGTCCAGGGAACACCTGGCAGCAGTTCAAAACCTCTAAGTTTTTTTTTTTTATAGGAAGAACCTTGGAGCATTAGCTGCATCTGCGGTACCATGGCACAAATCGACGCAGCGCCCAGGTAAAAGCTCCCGGCGTCTGCCGCCGCACGGCGGCTCCTCGGCGGCCATCCGAGGAAGAAGACTAATTGGGCCGAATCCATTCAGAACCAAGGCCGAATTGTCAAAGGCCAACTGTCTAATAGACTCTAACATTAACCAGTTTGGCCCATTATGAATCTTCTTCTATTTATTTTTTTCTTTATTTTATAATTTATTTTTATACTTATTGCGATATATGTGGTACTAACGGCTAATCTATCAACCCTTCTAATCTACCTTTGATCCAGTCAGAAACCCGCCTATCCCACCGTTTGATCAATTCCTGGTCCTACTACCTGACTACCCGTGTCACAAAGTGTGACACAACGTCACAAATTGTTTATGCATTGCAATACAACCGTGGATGAATATGTCGTCTTTTTCTCACCAAACCAATCCTAGCCCTACCCACGCGAGCTGATTTAATGCTAAATTTTTTTCCATCCATAACCACTCACGAGGGAAAATTTTCCCGCTTTTCTTTCCTCTTAAATCAACATTAACCATTAATTACTTTCCATATCCTGTACTATACCGGTTAATTTTTTTCCTACCCGTCTCGCGTGTACCCCTCATTTACTGTTAATTACTTTCCATATCCTGCAGCAATCAAAACAGAGAGGCAACCACGGGGGCGCATGCATGGCTAGAAGCGGCAGATGGCCATCGTTTACGCCGGGACTGCGGGCTACGCTACGCACGCGGCATCGACCGAAGCCTCGGAGGGTGGCTGCCATTGGATTCGACGCCATGGCGACATACAACAACTGTAAGTTGCAAACAGTCGACGAATTATGGTTCATCAGTCATGTTTCATGAATTCTTCGGCCGTTCCATTATTTCTTCATTGTTGCTTTTTTCTTGCAAACTTCCACAGCAAGAGATCGATCGAGGCTGGATTATTCATGGATGGATCTGCGCGACGACTGGTCAACCGAGCACCATCTCTCTCTGTGGTAAGGTGCCCATGTTCCAACGATACAGTGATGGGGTTTGATTAGCTTTCAAGCCATAATTGCTCATCTTTTAGTTTGTTTGTTTGCAATCGTTGGTCCAATCTTACGAGCTCTTGTGATGCAATTTGTATCTTTCGGCCAGCGTGTGCACACATTGGTACATTGCAATCGTCAATTAAAGATTATATAGTTGATGGATCTGTTCCATGGTATAGGTTTTAAATTTGATCTCTTCCCACCAAACTCTCCATTATCTAACTTTGGGCCCAATAGTACGATTTACTGAATGACTGAATAGGTTGAATGTGTATATCGTTTACACATAGACTAACAGATTCGCTTCTCTGTTAAGGAAAAACTAACTTCAATAGTATATGGCAATGATCATTTTTCCTAGGCGTAGTTCATGTTTTTCTGGACTTTTTTATACCAATAGATGTACCATGAGGTCAATGCAATTCTATGAGGTGTAGATTAGTTCTAGATGAACCATTAATCTGCTTTAGATACTTCTTTTTGTCTTTGATAGTGGTTGATGTAAAATACATATATGGTCGTGCAATGACTGATCATGAGGTTGATGATTAATGTATTCATGATGGTTGATAAGTATACCAGATAGTTTTGATGATTAATGTTCCATTTTGTTGATAAAGTAATTTTCGCATAGATGTTGTTCTGGTCCACATTATTTTGTTTAATTCATAATCAATATTTTTCCTTGTTAAGATAGCGACTACACTATGTTGAGATGTTCTGAAAAAATGATCATGTATCGGTTATTTTAATAATCGATTGACCGTTTGCATTTTGATATTATAGATAAGAAATTATGTCGTGTTATCTTTAATTAATATATGCACTCATAAGAGTTAATTTTACAAATACACCAATACTTTGGTGTGTAGTTTCATAGACCACCATAATTTTAAATTATATGTATCCAATAGCCATGGCCTCACGTGTAAGTGGTAGCACTAAAAAATTGTAGACTATAGCGGCTGCCAGGTTGACACAGTTTGTCACTGACATGCGAGACCATATGTATAATTAAAAAGAATGACGGTTCTGTAAAGTACACCTTAAATTATCGGTGAAATATGAAATCAATATCATATCATGGTTTTGTGACCAAAGTATTGATGGATTTGTAAAATTAACTCGTACAATAAATTTTATATATCTATAAAGTATAATACGACATGTGCGTGCTAAGTATAGCACGTGCACTAAACTAGTAGTTTTAAATAAAACAAATAAGATTAGCATAGCTATGGCCTAAAGAGAAAATAGTAGTAAATTTGAGCGCTTGCCTGCTTGGCACAAGTAGGATATTTAATACAGCTTAAAAATAAATGCCTTCCTTTTTAATAAATTTCCTACACATGTGGGATACAACATCATATTGAATAAGTGGTAGAGCATGGTATGTGTTGCTTTTATACATGTATAGTTTTTAGTTTATAAAATAATACATGTGTGTTTGTTTTCTGGATCGGCTTGGATTGGATTGAACATGGTTATCCAATCGAGTGTTTGTTTTACGCTCAACTCTGTATAGGATGGACAGGAATAGAGAATATTCTTTAAAAATATTGGATGAGCTTGTCCAGTAAAAATTGGCCGGACAAGACTATCCAACCTATATAAGACCAGTCTCAATGGGAGTGTCATGAGCATTAAATTTGCTTGACATGGCATGAGAGAGAAGAGGAGGAGTGTCATGGGATGAGAGATGAGTGTCATCACCATGACCCTCCACCGGCACGGTTCTTAAAAAATTCTTTTTGGTAATCGTGTAATGACACTCTTCACTACTGGCCTAAGCATGATCATTAGTAAATAATTAAAGTAATTAGCATGATATGATATCTATTAGTGTATTTTGTTACAAAATTAAGATAAACAAACACCGATGAGTTAATTCATGTGCAAAAGAAGGTTGAATTAGAATACAATTATTGACAATTAATAAGATTATCATTTAAAAAATTAAAGTAGGTTAATTAATGTATAATTAACTAATATCATTGTAAATACTATGTATAATTATATTAATTACTCGTGTTCAATATTTTCTCACCCCTCTAATTGTTACAAACAATGGATGACTATGTCCAGTCGTGAAAACAATGATTTGGATGGTCCTGTCCCTTGGATGATCCAGTCCAACCTTGACGTCAAACACGACCTCTCGAACATTCCATATGGCCCAATGCCTAGAATGAAACTGCACTTGTCAACCCCCAATCCAGACCCAAAACCACTCCTGACCAAACAATGATACAACTAGAATCAAACATAATAACTATGGGATGTTCGTTTTCTTTAGGAACTAAAGTTTAAGCTCGTTTCTAAAATTTGAGCTGAACTTTAACACCTCTTGGGGTACCACCTTTTAGCCATTCTTTATCTTTAGGATTAAAGTTTAGTTCAAATTTTAGCTCCCCTTCCGTTTCTCTAGATAATTTAGAGTAAAGTTAAGTTTTAGCCATTTAGCCCAAAAAAACGAAGACCCCCTATTATATAGAGATTTTAGGGGCCAAGCAAAAGTTTTCTACTACAGTGAAAAAGTCTGTGAGCCAAGTTTGCAACACATGCTAGCAAAAAAAAAAAATGCAATACATGATCCGACTCTTGACTTTGGCTTTGACTTGAGACTCCTCTGCTAGATTAAATGTATTCGGAGCTATTGGATTATGCCTTTTTTTTAAACATATTGGATTATGCCTTGATGGTCCAGTAGAATAAGAGTTCTTTTGGACTGCGTGAATCCTTAAAATCTAATCTATTTTTCAATAAAAAATGAATTGTTTCGTAGCAGATTTTTTGTGAAACTGCGTTACAAAGCAGTCCAGACCGTGCGTGGTTCGCAGCTGTTGCCTGCAAGCTGCAGCCAGGTGATCGCCCTGTCGTTGCCGCGTGGCTTCCGCCGATCACGTTCGCCCACGCCAAGCACGCATCACTTCGCAGAAGCCCGGCGACGTCACTGCCGGCGAGTGCAGCCGTGGAGGCGGCGCAGGCCACAGGGGCAAGCCCGTAAATTGGGTGTCCCGTCCTCTCTCCAAGTCTCAAGTCACGCACCCGCCCCCACCGTCTCGAGAGTCTCGACTCCTCTCTTTCCCCTCCCGACTCCGCCTCGCCTCGTCGCCGCGCTCCTCCCCTGCGCTCTCCGCTGGTCTCCCGGCTCCCCGAGCCCTAGCTCCTCCCCGGTCGGCGGGAGCCCCATTCCGGTACGATCCGATCGGATTCCTTTCCCCTTTACTCCGCGAATTTTCCTCGATTTTCTGCTGATTTTTTCCGGTGGTCGGTGCGGGTGTGAACGCGCGTGCAGGCAGGCGGGGATGTTCTTCTCCGGGGACCCGTCGGCGCGGAAGCGGGTGGACCTCGGCGGCCGGAGCAACAAGGAGCGCGACCGCAAGGTGCTGCTCGATCAGACGCGCGAGGAGCGGCGCCGGCGCCAGGCCCTGCGCCTCCAGAACTCTTCCGCAACGAAGATCCAGGTCTGTCCACAACTCGCGCCACGTTGAGGGCTCGTGAGGGCTGGAGCGTAGAGCGAGGCAGCTAGGTGCATGGCGGGGTTTAGGGAGCTCTGTGCTCTGCAGTGTTGTAGCCACTGAGATCCAGCTCCTAACATTTTCCTGATGGTGGATGTTTCAGTCGGCGTGTTCTTAGGGGTCTGTGCTAGAATGTAGCTTTGGGAATCTGGTCATTGAGGTGGAGCTGTAGCTTGAGTAATTCTAGCGGATACACGGTGCATGGATTTGTTTTCCGTTTCTGTTTTTGTGCTGAGATGGCCGCAGCGGACTGGCGCAATGTGGCCACACGGCATGTCAGCTCAAGCTATGGTTAGCTTCAAGAATTCTAGTGGAGGAAATTTGTCGTTTCCGGAGGAACTAGGGCTGCGTTACTTGCCCGAGAAATACTACCTATTTCCTGTTGGTTCGTGCATGCGTTAGCTTTTGTCGTTTCGTGTGGCTTAATAATGGTTGTAAAGTTTATTGACTCACCTTATTTGTTTGCTCGGCATTACGAAGCATTGGGTGTGAACTCATGCATATGCCGTTTTTTGTCGTCGTAGATTTTTCGTACAGCGGATGTCTTAATTTTTTTGTTACACCATTATTGACTACTCCCTCTTTCCCACAAAAATAAAAAAGCTTATTTGTAGGTTTCATTGACTGTTTCCTTCTCATCTGTGACTATTGAATTTCTATAATTTCAGTGACATCTATAACATGAGACTTGTGTTTGTAGATTCATTATAAAAAAACATATTGCCTATTTTGCATATTTTATAAATTAATCAAATGAGAACAACCACGCAGCTGCCTTACTTTTGCATGCCCTGAAAGGAACATTATAGTCCTTCACATCAGTTTTTTGTTTATATATATTTATGTTGATGAAACAAAATGGAAGTTGACTAATTATAAGTTGCAGAAATTCTTCAGAGGGAAGAAGGCTTTGGAATTGGCACGCTCGGAAATTCGGAAGAGCTTTTTCTCGACTTATGGGGAGCACTGTGAGAGAATAGATTGGTATGTACTACCAGACCTCAAAGATATTATATTTCTGATATCTGCTTTCTTTTCAATATCTCTGATAACCTTGATACTGAATCAGGAACACCTTTGGCACTAATTCTGATTTCCTTCGTCAATTGTTGTTTTTCTTCAATGCAAATGAAGACAATGATATCGCTATACTTTGTCAAGTCTGCAACTTGCTCTTACAATATGTTAAACGCAGCGGTAAGAATGATATTCTATCTTAAAATGTTTTTTTTTGGTTTTGCCATTGTACATGGATACTCTGTTCATGTACTGTTAAACTTAGTTTACCCCTGCCAAATTCGAATTAAGAATTACATCTTGTTCACTAGGAAACACATCTTTTTTACTAATTTAGTCTCTATGGCATCGCCTAGGCATGAACACCTAGGCACTGTGCTGGTTGTGCGCCATACATCACCCCAAAAACTTGAATGCAGACTTGGGAATGTGGTAGGAATTTACTCCTATATATTGCCCTGGTTCGTGAAGGGTGGGCCTGGTGCAGTGGTAGAGTCTCTCCACTTGTGTCCTTGGGTTACTGGGTTCAAATCAGCTTCCTTGAAAAATAAAATAAGCAAGGGTAAGGCTACCTAGAGAAACTTCCCCAGGCTCCACAACGTGTGGGAGCTTTCACTTTCAGCACTGGGTAACTCTGGGTTCACTAGTTGACTGTAACAGAGATATGTGATTTATTGTTTATTAATTACTAATATACTTACCAAAACTGTAAGGCTCTATCGCCTTTCTCTGTTTTCGGCCTGCTAGGTTCTGAATATATATTGGTCAGACATGTGTTATTTTTTTTTACTTATCTCAGTTTCCTTATCATAAACTTTCACCCTAAATGATTCGATTACTTTGTTGTCAACCTGCAACCTCATTCAGAGTGATGATTACCGTCTCCTTGTTTCTGTAGGTATAAATGCTCCTTTTTTTTCCCTTCACATGATAGTCCATGCTCAGTTTGCTATTTGAGTGCATTTTCTGTCTTGTTTGCATTAAAACTTTCTATAGGTAGTACACTACTAATACTTGTAATGACTTCTGTTAGCATTTTAAGTTTTGCATGGTCTTTCCTTCATGGCATTCCATTCTCATTTTCACTACTTTTGTAGCATTTGCTATAATGGTATTCCTACCCCTTTTTATTGTAGGAGATATAATAACACTCTTCACTGGTGCAAACGACTTCTCACTGCAACCTCTTGTATCTCACAGAGTTAAAAAGCTTGCCCTCATATGTGTGCAAGCAGTATACCAAAAGAGGTAAGCTGAAGGCAAAGTGGGTTTTTGAATATTCATCTTTGGGTGGTTATTGTTTACTGTCAAATGATTTTAAGTATCATCTTCATCTTTTATGGGGAGTGGGTCTCTCTGGAATATATTTTCAATGCATTATGAATGAGTAGTAGGTCCAATCCAATGTGTCCAACCAGCGTCCAACTAATACAAAAACATGGGAGCACATGGGCCCAAAAATATCACTTGTGTCTTGGTTGTACATCAGTTTGACGAACCGGTTGGACCTATTGGTTGTGTTAATAAGAAAGCATCCAGTTACCGTCTTACCTCGGGAATTCTCACATCTGAGTTTTTTTTTTCTCAATCAAGCATTATGTTAACCCCTGTTGCCACACACACACACACACACACACACACACACACTCACTGTTCCTTGCCTCCTTGTTTTCCATATGCAACTCGTCTTCACACTTCAAATGTTTTTTTAACCCCCATCATTTTTTGCCCTCTTTTTTGATAGGCATGATTGGAGTCGTCAACTTTTGACAGCATCTGGAAGTGCATCAGTGTCTTTTTCCTCATTACTAGAAACTGTTGCTTGCTTGATAAATCCTAAACTTCCATGGAGCTGTAAAGTAGTTGGATATCTTCAGCGGCAAAAGATCTATTTCTTATTTCGGGGCATTATTATTTTGGTACCGGTAAGTTCTGTTCTATCTCTTTACTGTGGTCTTCAATTGTTCTTTATCACGTCTGAAAATTTTTGAGTTGACTTCATACCTTATAATAATAATTAAGAAACGGGAGATTATCGCACTTTCCCTTGAGGGCATACGCTTATAGTCCCTCAGCTATGTCATAAATTCATAATGCTGTGTCCATCATCTTTTAAGAAATAACACATTTTCTGAAACGTAAATGCCATGATGTCATTAAAACCTCAGCCATGTGTCACTGATATAAACTTTGAGAACCTCATCCATTTTCTGGTACCAGTCACATTCAAATTTTTAGGCAGTATTCATGGAAATGCTGTTCTAGTATGGTCTTGACAAAACCGATGGGTTAAACATTCCATCTGTGATATTAGTGGGCATAGTGAAAGGCCTCTCCCACAGGCCCTTTCACAGCCCACATATAGCCCTTTGTTAAATCAGGCCAAATGAGTATATATGCAAAACAACTTTTTTTTAGATAATAAAACAAATATACTAGCCTAACCCAACTTGCTTGGGATAAAAGGCTTTGTTGTTGTTGTTGTATACAATTGTGGAGCTGTTAAGTTTTGACTCTTTTATTTTTTCTATTAGCATATAATGGTAGATAGTGTATATCTACATGCCACAAGCAGGAAGTTCTTATTCTGTCACTTCTTTTCTTCTCTTGGACGGCACATGCAGTACTGTAGTAGCTTTAGTTTAATTTGATGATCTGTTTATGACTTTCCTGATTCTGATAAATATCTTCATTATTCAGCAAAATGCTAGAAATGTGGGGCATGTTGACAGTGCATCTGCACTGGAGCAAGTTCTCATGCTTGTTGCTTCACATGTTGGCCATCATCCATGCTGTTGTCCTATAGTTGATCCAAGATGGAGTTTCTCCTCTCAGCTTCTATCCATTCCTTTTCTATGGCAGCGCTTGCCACAGCTCAAGAAGGTCAGCAGTTCTGTTAATTTCGTGTTTGAATTTTCCAAAAACAAAATCACATAGTGATTGTTGCAATGGTAATGCATCTGACTCTTGTTCTTTATACTTCAGGTTTTCTCAGTTAACGGACTAAGCAAATATTACATCCATCAAATAGCTTCCTGTTTGCCTGGTCTTGCTGATGTTCTTCCGAATGATATCTCTGCTAATCATCCAGGATATGCATGTGTTCTTGCAAATGTTATTGAAGCTGCAACGATTTTGTCTGATACAAATTTTGCTTCTGACACAGTAGGTTATCAATTCTCACTTGTGCTTTTACAGTGTCTTGTTCATTTCAGCGTCTAGTCATACCAAACTGATTGCACTAAAATTTACATTATGTCAGGAAACCTCGCCTTCTGTTAGTCTGTTCTAAACTGAGTGTTCTAGGTCCCATTCCTACAGAAACATCTTGTTTGGGTATAACCTTGTTTTAGTTTATGATGTTCCTGAGTGACCAATCATCTATTTTTATAGAGGTTATTTGTCACTGTTGCTTTCACATCGTTCCATATTCAGCATGATCATGATGTTTCTTCTATTCTTATGTCTCAGTGTGCTGATTTTTTCTAATATTATTTATTTTCTTATTGTTTTGTTGCTTATAATATGGTAAACTTGTGCTTTGGAATGAATTTTGTTAGACATTGTTGATTAGCACTTGTCCATTGATTTGTTCAATTTACAAAATGTGCTCTTATAAGGACATAAAGAAGATAACCTATGCTTTTAAAACCTTAATATGACATGGAATGCGGACTTCAAGTTTTATATGTACATGACTCTTGTGAGAGCAAAAATAAATAGTAAGCTATGTCTTTTGCTCAATAGAACTAAGCTAGGTACTTGTCCAGAAACCTTTTTGTTTATGTCCTATCTTGGGTATATGAGGTACATTGTCTTAGCAGAATGGGAGTAAGGAGGAAAACGAATTCTCTTGTTATGCTATCCATTTAGTGTGTGTGCTGTTTGCTTTTTGTGCACATATGTAATTATTTTGTTTTATAATTTTTATGTAACTATTTTTGCAAATCAGGCGGCTGACATTGTTGCTGTTTCTACGTCATTGTTGGATGCATTGCCAGCAATCACATCACCCACTGAAAGTAAGTTACATGCCACTAAATTCTAAATCTTGAATCTTTTAGCAGAATATTTTGTTTATGTAGCGCTTCTTTTTTCTTTTTTATTAGTATTGTCGCATAGTATTACAGGATCCACATGATATGTGGTAGTTAGAAAACTCACAAATGCAATTTATTTTATCTTTTCCGTTTCATGTTTTTTTCATTATTATATAATATAATACCGTCTAGACATCTAGTGCATTAAGCTAATACCGTTAGTTCTTGAAATAAATTCAAATAATCTAGTAAATGCAGAACTGAGAATAGAATTCCCCACATGACCACAGCTCTATTGTTTGAAATACTCCCAGTTGCAATGGACATGGATCTTAGAAGAAAGTAAATCGATTCGACTAGCTAGTCACCATCGCGGACGAAGTGAGGGAGTGATGGTGTATTAGGATCCGTATCTGATGGTTGAGGACGGCAGTCCTCTGGATCTCACTATTGCAAAACTGTTGAATGAATAGTAGAACAGGATAAGCTAGGTAATGTGTCTGACCAAGCTTATTAATTCAAGTTCCACTCTTAAATATGAACAGGGGCAGATGATGACGATGACAATGAAGTGCCAATGGAAATTGATGTCAAAAATGGTATTGATGTTGAGTTGGAAAAACAGATAACTTCAGCAATTGATTCGGAGCTACTTCAACATTTGGTATGAATCCTGATGGTCTTGCCCTTATTGAGATCCATATTTTATTCTCTTGTTTGACTGTATAGTTTAAAATTCTTTATAATGCCTAGGTGAACGCGCTATTCAAAGGTACATTAAGCACAAATCATTCTGATCCTGCTGGACCGTCAGATGCGGAGGTGGAAGCTGTAGGATCTATTTGTGCTTTTCTTCATGTCACATTTAACACATTCCCTCCAGAACGAACTATGACAGTGCTGGCATACCGTACTGACATTGTTCCTGCTCTCTGGAATTTTATAAAACGATGCCATGAGAATCGGAGATGGCCACATTTTCCCAAGTTTTTGTCTTCGCTGCCTGCAGATGCTCCTGGTTGGATCCTGCCGGTCTCTGTATTCTGTCCCATATACAGGTAAAACGGTTTTTGTTTTCCCTGTATTGTCACAAATGTTTTTGCTATCTAATACTCCTTTCTTGGGCTTCTACTGTTGAGCTGTTGGAACGCAGAAAGTGCAACATCTTTCCTGAGATGATTATCAATGCTTTGTTGTGTTTCATTGTTCCAGGCACATGTTGAAGATAATTGATAATGGGGAATTTTATGAACAGGAGAGACCTCTTTCCCTCAAGGATTTGAAATCCTTGGTTCTCATTTTAAAGCAGGTATGATGATACAAATGGTCAGCATGACCCATTCACTTGCTATGCTGTGTAAACAGGTTTCTATAATACTGTAGCTTTTGTAGATTAGTTATCTGTCTTCATGTTTTTTTTCCTGATGGTTAAGTTACTCTTCCTCATAGAACCTCATTTTTCTCTCTCAAAATAGAACCTATTGGTTGCATCTTTTTTCCTTATTATGCTCCCTACTCTTAACTGACAGCGATTTCACCTCCTATTGTCTGGTTGACTAAACTTTTGAATATATGGACAAAAATATCAAATGTTGTTTCCATGATGTTTTATTTGCTCTTCTGTTATGTTGGATCTGCAGGCTTTATGGCAACTCTTGTGGGTTATTCCTCCATCTTCGACTCAGAAAGCATTGCCCAACCCTTCAGGTCTTAAGAAACTGTCAGTTGAGAATGTCAAGACCAAAGCTAGGGTTGGATTATCTGAGCTGCTCTTGCAGGTCATTACTTTATCCTGATATATCATTTTATCACATTTTCCCTGAAATACCGGTTGTCAGATTGGGTTACTTTTTAATGTTGTAGTCTAAACCATAGTGCTTATACTGTGTGTTGAGAACACGCCGATGGCAATGTAGTTTCAGTTTTTGTCATACCCTTAGGAAGTGAACTTGTGGTCGACAGTTGGAAGATTTTCTTATGAAGTTGGCCATTTGTACTAAATTTGATTTTGTGAGCTTTCCCATTGCTAAGTTCATCCTTTAGTACATCGTTATCAGTTATCACTTTCTGAATACTTAGATTGTTGCTTACCAAGCACAAGGGTTTTCTTTCATAACTGAGATGAGTTACATGAATTATGCCATTCTATGTGCTGTGTCCGTTAACTGTACCGTTGATTGAGTACCGTTTAAAAATATTGTCCATGGAAGAAACCAAGAATTTAGTTTTTCATCATTTTCTACTATCTATACATAACTAAATGCTTTGGAAGAGGATGTGTAATTTTTTTATGAATGTAAGAGGGACATACTCTTGAAACTAGTATTTTGGTTATTGCACGTGTGCTGTAAACAAACATTGTGAAACAAAGGGAGTATTATTACTTATCAGATATCAATGAAGTTCTTTAAGTTAACCAGAACTACTACCTAATTTCAGTTGCAAGACTGGAATAACAGACTCCCATTCACTTCTGCAAGTGATTTCTATTCTCAAGAAGCAACAAGTGAAAATTTTGTCTCTCAGGTATGAACATCTATGCTGTTTGATTAATTTAAATACATTTAAATGTTCATTGTTGCAAGATTATGCACATGTTTTTCAGGCAATACTTGGCAACACTCGAGCTTCTGAGATCATAAAGCTTGCTCCCTTTTAGCACCATTTACTAGTAGAGTCAAAATATTCACTGTAAGTTATTCGTGAATTGTCGTGTAAACACTGTTGAATATGTCTTATAAAGTTTTCCTTTCTGTTGCAGTCTCAATTGACAAGTTCTAGACAGTCAACTGTCCATTCTTCATTAACAAGACATCGGTTGAGAATACGGAGAAGCCGACTTCTGGAAGATGCTTTTGATCAACTAAGTTTGCTTTCTGAAGAGGATCTCAAAGGACCGGTATGATGATAATCTCTAATCTACTCATGTTTTGACATATGTTCTGCCAATATCATATGAACAAGTGTAATTCACTTTCAATTTCACAATGGGCATTATGAATTTATTGGAATGTAGATTCGAGTGGCATTTATCAATGAGCATGGTGAGGAAGAGGCGGGAATCGATGGAGGTGGTATTTTCAAAGATTTCATGGAAAATATCACTAGAGCTGCTTTTGATGTGCAATATGGTCTATTCAAGGTACTCTCAATTTCATACATCTTGTGCAAAGAAATTAGTGTATCAGTTATACTCAGATTTACATATTAAATTGGTAGAGTGATAGTACCAAATCATATTTATCAATTGAGGAACAGTCAAAAAAATAAAATAAAAATGATGGAATACCTTTTTTACAGCTTAATGGAATAGCTGTAACTGTAATAATTGGCATAAAGTTTGAGCAATGCCTTACATGTCTCCCTTATTATATTCTAACTCTTTCATAGGAAACGGTTGATCACCTTCTGTACCCGAACCCTGGATCAGGACTGGTTCATGAACAACATCTGCAGTATTTCCATTTTCTTGGAATTCTCCTTGGCAAGGTACTTTTATCATACCTCTTTTTCCTCATGGCTGAGCAGATATGAAAACCTAGAGCATAGTACAATTATTCAATGGACCAAAGGGACAAGATATACAAATGTATCTATCAGAACTTCATTTGGGGTGGGGTGGGGGGGGGGGGGGGGGGTTCTCTATCCTACATTGGGTTTATATTGCGCAACGAAGTTCTATCTACTTTGGGTTATACATCTTGATGATAAAGAAAATAACGATTATATGGAAACATTATAATGGTGTTACTTTCCTCTTTTTAGGTTTGAGATGTAAAATAGCATGTTTTGTGCAGTATTTTAGACTTGATTTTTGTAAAAAATAAATATCTTGATTCTGAATGGTCTTTTAGCAGTTTTATTCCTTGATATTCCTTTATGCCTGTAGATTGTCAGGCGTGTATGTGTTGCTCTGAAAAAGAAATCGATTTGCAATTGAGACTTGAGAATCTCTTTGGGGCTATGACATGTTTCTGATTCATAACTTTTTTCAGGCAATGTATGAGGGCATACTTGTTGACGTACCATTTGCAACATTCTTCTTGAGCAAGTTGAAACAAAAGTACTCTTCTTTCCTCCCTCCCTCCCTGGCTCTCATATTCACCAGATCATAGTTGAACAAATATTGTTTTGCAAACTCGTGGATGTGTGAAGGATTTATGCCTTGTTCTTTACAAATAAGATTGTGTCAAGCTCTAGAATTCATGTGCAATCTGTTTTTTTTTTTGCTTGCTTTCTTAATGATGCTAGTGTTTGTGTCTGATATTCTATACTCATTTATCAGGCACAATTTTTTGAATGATCTACCTTCACTGGATCCAGAATTGTATCGACATCTTCAATTTTTAAAGGTTTGGTCCCATTGCACTGTGTTGAGTAAAGCACTAAGCAGTTTGGAGATTTTGAAGATTGTTCTTTTCTAAATCTTAGATGTAGCTTGAGAATATGGGGAACACTTTTACAAAGTTTCTTTCAGCTGATGTTCATTTTGCCTTATTCTGATGCCATCTTTTTTCCATTCTCAGCATTACAATGGTGATATCTCAGAGCTGGAACTGTATTTTGTTATTGTAAATAATGAATATGGTGAACAATGTGAAGAAGAACTTCTTCCTGGAGGGAGAGAGATGCGTGTTACTAATGACAACGTTATTACTTTTGTCCATCTTGTTGCAAACCATCGGTTAAACTATCAGGTATTAGACTAGTTGTGTCATTTCCTTGCCTTGGAATGTGTCTCTAAATTTTTCTCTGGTTTTAATCACAGATTCGTGCACAAAGTGTGCACTTCTTGCGAGGTTTTCAAAAGCTTATACCAAAAGACTGGATAGATATGTTCAGCGAACATGAAATCCAGGTACATAGCATTACAGAACTTCCTGTCTCCCGTGATATCAAGGGACATGCGCTGCATACTTAATTCTTTTATTTTTAGAGGGCAATGTATGCACCTTTATGTGTTGTAGGTGTAATTGAACCATCTTGGTTTGAATTTATGTTTCTGGATAAAAGAGTACTAGTACTTCGTTTCTACAATCAAGCATATTGTTGCCTTGTTTACTTGTTTTCACTGTTTTTCTTTCGTGCAGGTTCTCATATCTGGCTCCTTAGAAAGCTTAGATATCGATGATTTGCGATCAAACACCAACTACTCGGGAGGCTATCATCCAGTATGCTCTCTCTCTCTCTCTCTCTCTCTCTCTCTCTCATGAATAGATCATATATCCTATAGCTTGGAACTAGTTGATATTGGGGGATGCACAATATTTTTATCCCTCGAATACACAGGAGAGCTGTGTATCATTGCATTAAGAACTGAGGGGATAAGAAGTACCCTGGTACAACCCGCACACACACACTGCTGTGCATAGTATTATTTACACTATTGCTGACCAGCAGGATGGGTTACTGGCGGGAGGGACATGATTGTTATCTCGCCATATTTACCTGTATTTGGAAATGACAGAATAAGGATTTGATTCTGATTATTTTTCAGGACCATGAAGTGATTGAGCTGTTTTGGGAGGTCTTAAAGAGCTTTAGCTCGGATGATCAGAAAAAATTTCTTAAGTGGGTGCCCCTGTTCTACTTGGTTTGAATTTTCCGCTTCCCCTGTGATCAGTCTTTACTAGAATATAAAAGTGATCAACTATTTTGTTGTGTTATGGCCTTTTCCCAATATATGCTTGTCATGTTCGCGGTACTGAATTCTGCTCATACAAGATACAACATAGAATTGAGGACAGATATACAGAATTCTGCTCTTTGACTATGAATTCTTTTTCGCATTATTACTTATTAATATCTTTAGTATCCTTACGCCTATTTCCTCCAGGCATGGACTTGAACTCTAGCTTGCAATGTAGCACATATATGAATATCATAGCTTTTTGAATGTTCTACTAGTGGAATTATAATAGTACATCCTCCTATTTTTAAATCAATGCATTTTCTAGTCTCACATATACGGTGCCAATTAATGGGCAGGTTTGTGACCGGATGTTCTCGTGGCCCACTACTTGGATTTCAGTACCTTGAACCAAAATTTTGCATTCAGAGGTTCAGTATATCTGCCTGATTACGTTATCCTTTGGGAACTTTGAATTGTTATCCTAATTTCCCCCTGTTTTCCGTTTGAATGCAGAGCTGGGGTTCCAGGCATGGAGGATCATGGAGACCGCTTGCCTACATCTGCTACTTGCATGAACCTTCTGAAGCTCCCTCCTTATAAAACGTCAGTAGTTATCTACCACATTACTTATCTTGGTGACCCATGGATTGTTTTACATTCATCTTGATTGATTTATTGACTAATGGGTGCTTTGGTTTAACAGCAAGGAGCAGTTGCAAACCAAATTGTTGTATGCGATAAATTCTGAAGCTGGTTTTGATCTAAGTTGAGCAGTTTGCGGATTCAATCTTGTGCAGTGTAGATAGTTGCTAGGTAACAGCTTAAAGGGACCTAGGGCCGAAGCACCAACTACCGGGCCAGTTTGAAGCCCTGAAAGGAAAAGAGAGTAGGTGGATAACAGGAGGGATGCTACAATAGCTGGCTGCTAACTAGTCTCCCAGAAAAATAGGCTTATGTTGTTTAGTCAGCCATGAACATGTACATATATGTATTATTGGTGTGGCTGATGCCCTCTTGTGGTATAATAAAATCGTTGTTAAATTCAGCAGTACACTGCCTGATGATAGCTATATTTGCAACAGGAACACAAAAAGTTGCATACGGCAGACCCTTGCATCCAAGAAAATGATAGCCATAGTCATCGTTGTTGAGTAGCGAAGCAAAGGAATGAGCAATGTTAGAGCATTTCCATCAAGGACCCTATTTGAGTCCCTACTCAAGATTTAGGGTCTTTGTCTAAGAAAATCCACTCCAGCAAGGTCCTACTTGAGTATGCATTTTTCATGCCATCTCAAACTGCAACCCCAAGACCCATTTCTAGGGGCCTCTAGCTCCGGCTCTCATGTGGGTCCCACTACTTTTCCCTTCTTTTTTGTCCTTTCTTTTCTCTCTCTTTTCTTTTCCTCTCTCTCCTCTCCGTCTTCTCTCCACCTCTCCCCCATGGACGGCCCGTGCGCCGCCCCACCCCGTCGGCCGGTAGGGCTCGCGCGCCGCCTCTCCCCGCCGATCGGTCGGGCCTCGCCGGTCTCCGGTGGCCATCGACACCGCCTCCGCCTCCGCTCGCTTCGACACATCCGGTCGCGCCGGGGCCGGGGACAGCTCGCGCCGCCCCCTCCTCCCACTCGCCGCCGCGCGGCGGCCGTGGCCCCGCGCCGGAGAGGCCGCCAAGGCGTGCGTGCTGCCTCCCGCCCTCGCCCGGCCACCTCTGCGCCGTCTCCTACCCTCACGGCGCCGTGCCCGTCATCGGCGCTTCCGCCAAATCTAGCGGGGGTGGTGGGGGAGCGGCGCCGCCGGACCGGGGAGGACGAGCGACAGGGCGCAGTGGCGCACGGCGCGCGCGCGCCGTCGCCACCAACCTAGTGGCCGCCATCGGCCCGTCGCCCGCTCGCATGCCCGTCGGATCGCGCCGAGGCGGAGGTGGAGCGAGTGCACGACCTCCGTAAGGTCGGGAGCCCGCGCCGCTCCTCGTCGGCGGGCGGCTCGAGCGCGGTTCATATCGCAATCACCGCATGTGGCCGGAGGGCCTGGACCGGTTCTCGCGGGCGTCCCGGTGACCACGAGGAAGGAGAGGAAGAGTGGGACCCACGGAGTAGGGGCTTAGTTTAGGAGTTGTTGCTGGAGTTGAGGTAAAATTTAGAGACCTCAAATGTAGGACCCAGCCCCTTAACACAAAAGTAGGGACTTGTTTTTGCATGCCCTGCTGGAGATGCTCTTAGTTGTAAGTGGTTATCCTGTGAGCAAGGTTCACAAAATGGAATTGATCGGAGCGGCCGTGAACCGGAAAACCGTCGGTTAACCAACCTGCTACAGTAAATAACATTGGTTTTCCTAGGGTAACCTGTCAGGTTTTCACCGGTTCTGTGAACCATGTGAGGTTGCTAACCCTTGCATCCGTGGATGTTTACTCAACCTGGCATTATGATTTTTGAGGCATCGTCAGCTTAGCATGTGCCCCAAGTGGACACGTTGCGTCACAGATGATGTTCAAAATTTAGCTCACGAGTGTATTTACAGTTGTAGCCTTTTGACTATTTTAGCCAAGAGTAAAATACATAAGTAACTATTATACTTGGATCGTTTCAATTTGGTCATTGTACTCAAAATTTCAAATTACGGTCACTAAACTAGCTCATATACATCAATACAGTCATTATCTTTATATCTACTTTGATGATGTGGCATAGGTATATTTGTGACTCATCGACCACGTAAGTGCCTGATCATCTACCACGTAGTGGATCTTTTCTTCTTTTACCTTTACACCTATATTTACCATATTTTCTTAATACACAAATTTTATCTATTATTTATTTCTTTTTGAGAGAGACGAGTACGTATCTATAGCGACAATTGTGACCCTAGTCGTGAGTAGCGATGAAGAACATGAGCAATTGATTGGGTTAGCAGCGAGATGCGGTGACCTCTGTTTACTATCAGCAAAAACAGTGCGACTGCATAGCAGGATGCCGGAGCACTCTCGAGTGTCTTGCTACGCAATTACGTTGTGCTCCTGCGTCTTGTTATGCATCCGCGTTGTTTTTTCTAGTAGCAAACAGAGGTCACCGCGTTGTCCTCATAACGACTAGGGTCACAACCGCCACCACAAGTATGTACTTTTCTTTCTCCAAAAGAAATAAATAATGGATGAAATTCATGTATTAAGGGAGGTGTAAATGTAAAGGAAGAAAAAGATCTACTGCTGGGTAGATGATTGGAGCTTATGCGGATGATAAGTCACATATATACACATGCCACATCATCAAAGTATGTAGAGATATTAAGATAATGACCATATTGATGTGTATGAGCTAGCTTAGTGACCATAATTTACAATTTCATTAGTACAATGGCTAAATTAAAACTATCGAACAAGTAGAATGGCTATTCATGTATTTTACTCTTTAGACAAATACTATGACCCTTCGTCTCTATAAATATTGAAACTCAAGAAGAGAAGAAAAATTAATAGTCTATGTTTAGTATTCCTCATACCTAAGTTTGATTGTAAAAATCTTGTCCATTTAAACAGAGACGACCGACAAGAAACACATGGTCAGAATCCATGCATTACGAAACGTAGTCCGAGTTTCATTCGTCAGAATATGGCATGCTTAAAACAAAAGCAACTAAAGAGTCACTCTGATTCTTAGGACATGAAAATGTTACACTGCCAATAATGCATGCCCAATTGGGAAAAAAAGAGAATGCCCCAAAATAAAAAAAAATACTGAATAACTTAAGGCAGCAAAACAAGTTACATCGACAGCTCAACATAACTAGTGGCAAGCACTTCGTTCTCCAAACAATTCAGTACCTTTTTTAGCATATATTCTTGGCAGACTTCTTTCCTGCGTCTTTCCAGAGTTTCAGGAAGCCTTCATAATCAAGAGAGAGAGAGAGAGAGAGAGAGAGAGAGAGAGAGAGAGAGAGTTATAAATTGCCATAATTGTGACATATCAATCACTATATTCTCTCAAAATTGACCGCACCAAATATGCATTGTGTTTCTACTGTTGATGTCTACCTGATGCTTAATCAAATTCGTCCTTCGATAGTGTGTTACGGTCAAGCTGAGCTCACTCAGCTAATTGGATGTGTGGAAACATCCAGAAACTTAATTTTGGTGTACTTACCTACCAATGGGTGTGTTTTACTCTTAACTCGTGTTTTCTTTTTTAAACGGGAAAAGTCTATTTTACTCCCTGAACAATCCACTATGTCCAAATTACACCCCAAACAAAATTTTGACCCACTTTACTCCCTCAAACAATTTAAATTGGCTCAGTTTACCCCATGCAATTTCTGTTTTTTGTTTCTCTTTGTACGATTTGAATTTGAAGCTCAAATTTTACATGATGATAGATGGTACCATTCTCTATATAAATGAAAATATTTTGTATACAATAAACTATATAATTAAGATGATATTTGATGCTACTAAACTATAAAATATATGTTTGGGGGGAGTAAAGTGAGCCATAATTTTGTTCGGGGTATAATTTGGACAAAGTGGATTGTTCGGGATAGTAAAATAGACTTTTCCCGTTCTGAATTATGTATTGAAAGTTGATCATGATATGTTTCAGCATTTTTTATTTTTAGGCATTTAAGTTTAACAACGAGATCATGGTACATTTCAGAATCTTATTTTTTTAGGCATTTAAGTTTAACAAAAAAACACAGTTGATGATTTCCCAATACAAGCCTCCATGAGACCATGCCATCAAGGAGTGAGTACTGTTAAGAATTACTAAAGGTTTGTGGGCTTTACGCATTCACCTCCCAACCCTTGAAGGGTCACATTTCTATCTATATATACTCCATGTAATCACTAGACTAATGAAGAGAATGAGAAAGAGACCCGAAGATCCACATATACATTGTGTTCATGTGTTTTTGTTGTAGTAAAAGGGAACGGGTTCATCCAACAATCTCCTCAGCCTCTTTTCTTGGGATCGGGAATGGGAAACGGATCCAGTGATCCGTGATGAAGATTATTCTTAACACGTTATCAACACCTTTGCTCTACAAATCAGGTGAGTTGTTCTTGATGGTTGGCTTGAAATCAATTTATTTATATGATGCTAATCATCAAATTGATTTATTACATAATTAGTAATATTGTGGGACTCTTCAATGTTATTCGGGTGAAGAATCTTGATTAACTTTCGGAGGCCTTTTCCAATCCCCTTTATTTTCCCAATCGAAAATAGCTTTCATCTATGATATTTGCATTTAGAGATTTTTAGATTTTGTCCATGAAGGGACGTTGGCATATATGATTTTGTCAAGCAGTTGTTCTTTTGCTTAGTTGGAGACTTTGCATTAGAACTATATTTCCCAGATGATCAACAAGTATTGGTCTTTCATAATCTACCTAAAATTTCTTTCCATGCTGAAATATGAGAACCACAAAGCTTTAAAATAAACAAGTTACATATATGATCCGTGGGGAATATTGTTGTTTGATGGTATATTTTTATTCAAATAGATGCGTGAAGTTTTAATGGGCTTGTGAAGGCATCCTCCACCAGTATTGCCAGCCTAGGCATACATTGCCAAGAGACCAAACAATTGTAGTATACGTATTAGCTTATAATGAGCTTAATCACGTGATTAGTTTAATTGGCCGCAGCTGATGGGCCGTGATGCACATATAGTTTAGCTGGCGTGGGGTCTGGCCCTGGCCCGTGACACACGATTGCCATGCAGCCGTCCTGTTGGAGATAAAATCACGTACGTAACGTGAGATAAACACGAAAAGAGTTCAAGCAAATAACATATTCGGAGGCCACTCATACGGATCAGTGGGCCTTTAGTATATGCCGGTCCTACAACTCGGTGAAGAAGCAAGGACCTGTTCGCACGGGTCGGTGCAGTGTTTAGTCCCGGAGAGATACGAGCGCAGTTCTATCTCCAACTTAATTAAACGGAAGTTTGTTCAGCGGATCGGACGCGTAAAACAAATTCCCGGCGGCGCGCACGTAGCAGCTGGCTTCCCATGTCTACCCTAATCCCTGCCTATATAAACAAGCAAAAGCCCTACGTGCTAGGGGTTGGAGGCATCAACGCCGCCGCCGCCAGGCTGCCATTCCAAAAAATACACCAATGCCGCCGCTAGGATAGGCACACGCAAACAAAAGCTGAAGCTCCGCCAGGCTGCACGTCGTCGTCGTCGCGAGTGAACACCGCCGAAGCCTTAAGTCGAAGATTGAACACCGCCGAAGCGCACACCGAGATCATCAACGCTCAAGTGCAGGCTTGCAGTCCAGTGGAAGATTAGCTGAAGATTAATCTACACGCAACTACAAGCTGATGGCCCGTTCTCGCATCTCATCAATATCAAAGGTGCCTATGGTGGGAGTTTGAAGTGCCGTATGGCCTCCCATGATACGCCTCATCGTAACAAGGTCAAAGATGTTGATCTATTGTGGGAGTTTAAAGTGCCGTATGGCCTCCTATAATACTTCTCATCTCACAAGATCTAAGAGATGTGGGAGTTTGAAGTGCCGTATGGCCTCCCATAATATTCCTCGTTGCACCAAAATCAAAGATGTGATCTATTGTGGGAGTTTAAAGTGCCGTATGGCCTCCTATGATACTTCTCATCTCCGAGTCCTAAGATGTCCATTTTGGGAGTTTAAAGTGCCGTACGGCCTCCCATAAGCCATGATACATCTATCTCAACGATGCTTTTGAGAGACGACTGACCAAGACGGGAGATTGAAGTGCCGAATGGCCTCCCATGATTATTTCCATAGTTATGACGCCGAAAGGCTCGGCAATTTATAAAGACGGGAGATTGAAGTGCCGAATGGCCTCCCACGATTATTTCCATAGTTATGACGTCGAAAGGCTCGACAATTTATAAACACGGGAGATTAAAGTGCCGAATGGCCTCCCATGATTATTTCCATAGTTATGACGCCGAAAGGCTCGATAATTTATAAAGACGGGAGATTGAAGTGCCGAATGGCCTCCCATGATTATTTCCATAGTTATGACGCCGAAAGGCTCGATAATTTATAAAGACGGGAGATTGAAGTGCCGAATGGTCTCCCATGATTAGTTCCATATTTATGACGCCGCAAGGCTCGACAATTTATAAAGACGGGAGATTGAAGGGCCGAATGGCCTCCCATGATTATTTCCATATTTAGTGACGCCGAAAGGCTCGACAAAATGCTGCTTACTTCATACGTGAGAACAAAGTTTACATGTTCTACACACTCGCTAAATTTTGGTTATGTATTGACAAGATAAAAGTCATACTCCACCGACATGTCCTTCCTAGACGGATCGAACATATTGTTGCCGGGTACCGACGAGGCAAAGGCGACCTTTTCGTTCGAGTTAATGAAGATTGGCGTATACATGACTGGACACCGACGAGGCGAAAGTCATCCCCTTCATTAACATCTACACCGTTTATATTCGACGTGACGATGGTGCAGTTTGTGACTGAGTTTTGGCCATGCAAAAGCCATCCTCATCATGTGCATCTCCACATGTAGCTTGTATATGAATGAGCTACAGTTTTATATGAAGACACGACCATTATGCGCAGCTTAATCGGAGGTGTTCTATAGACTCGCTCTATAGATGTAATTAACCGGCCGTGCCCTATAAGGCCCCGGGAATCGGCGAACTACGCAATCTCTCCAGTTAGATATCTCCTTAAGCAATGACGCACAAGACGAAAGAAGACAAAGTCATGTGAACTATGTATTTTGTAATATGATTATTAATGAAATATATGGTTCCTCGCTACACGTTTTGTATGTGTACTTTCAGTGTTTTGTCTTCATTTTGTTTTCACGAACAAAATGGCACGCCCGGTGGGACCCGATTCTCCTCCCATCTTCGCTGCGCTCCAATGGTCATCATTAAAAATTCTTCATCATTTACTCGTCCTCGCTGCGGATTGGACGATGTTTTGTGAAAAATAATAAAGGCTTCGCGAAAGTTTAGCCTACTGGCATGCTCGTTGCTATAAAATGTATAGCCGGCCATATATTGTTAATATTCTCTGGTCAAGGTCACGTTCTTGCTGCAATATTCGTGGCCATTTATTGGTGTTTTACCCCAAAAGGAAATATATAGAAATGAAATGTTCTGTCTGTGCATTGGCTAAAGATAAAGCACGCCGTGCATGTTCATTTTCTGATGAAACAATTAGTATATGCTGTGAACAAGCATACAGGGCTGGGGAAAATATACATTGCGTGAAACACAGAGCTATGCCGCTAATGGGCAAGTCTTTATCCATACTCCGTCCTGATTGAAGGTCCTGATAACGAGTTTAGACTGATGAAGTATTTCATCAGTGTGCTATTGTTGTTTCCCTACGGTGCTCCTAGCAGACATGGAGTAAGCTGGCAAAAGGTGCCGAATCAAAGACTGCAAGGCCAGCTGCAAGCTGGCAACTAAGGTGGCCCGTCCACATAACACATACATCCCTTTGATCAAAATTGCAGCCCTAGAGACAACCTAAGAGTCATAATGCAATATGACCAGGCTGATGTTCTTCGTGCTCATGGTCGTCTTAAAATTATTCCATGCTAGCCTCTCCTGGATGATGCTTCTTACCAAAACATGGTTTTGACCGAAAATAATTAGCAGGGTCAAGGGCTAAACTAAACTTGCACGCTCGTCCATATATAAAAAATCAGCTGGCCTACCTTTTTTGCAGCTAGTGTGCATCTTTTATGTGTATGCATACGCCTGATTTGCTTGAAAAAATTCCTACCGGGTATACTGCCCAGGAAGGAAGCAAAGAAAACAGGGGGCAGGATGCATTGCCTCACCTTCAAGCCGTACGTTGCTCTCTAAGCATGTCTTTGATTATTAATCCTATATAAAAACTTATCATGGGAAATAAATTCCATTAGTTACATGAAGCCGTAGCTGATGAAGCCGGGAATCTTTTGGCTATTCACTACTGATCCCCCTTGGGTGTGCATAGCAAGTAGGGCAAAGGTTACTCCGGGTGCTAACTCTCACACTGCATGCAACTAAAGAGGCTTTTTTTGCAGAAGTAGCTTGAACAGGATGCATCACTTGTTGATCAGTCTGTATGCTGGCCACCGGGATAAGATTGATGTTCTTCATGCTGCACGGATCGAACATTATAAAATTCTACGTTGATTAGTAATCTTATCCTTGCATTAGGCGATTGCTTGGTAATCAAGTGAGTTCCTTGGCGAAACATAATCCAAATGCCTAACTAAAGTTTATCCAACCTGCATGATGCGTTGCCACAAAAGGCTCGACATGTCTTGTTCATTGCGATTCTTGGCGTGAACTTAATCTTTATCATGAGAGTCAGGGGCAATAAATAATGCCTAACTCTCACACTACAGATCAGCATGTTATTTGACATTGCAAAATCTTAATTTCCTGGTGCCACGATTGACAAGTCATTAACTTTTCGTTGGTGCCACTGCTGGACCATTTGGGTTCACAGCTATCCGCATCGGTCCTCCTGACAGGCCTTAACCTGCATATTATTTCAAAGAAGTAATAGCCTTCTGGATACAAGCATTGATATCTCGATTGACGTTGCAGCTCAAAAAAAAAAAAATCCTATAACCCCTATAGTGAGAAGTGATGAACTATTGGTCTTGAAGACCTTAAAAAGGTTTGTTGTGTAATGCAAAATTCTGAGCAGAGCCATATTATGCTGACGACCGCCTTGCATAACTACAGCCAAGTCAAACCAAGTCAAACTAGGGTGCTTGTATTACTGAGCAACATGCCACTTGATAAAATTTACAAATGGCTTTCAATGTTCTAATTGAGCCATTTTCTGTATAGTCCCTTAATGCCAAGCCATACCTCACATACTAAGCTTATTCTTCAGAACAAGATCACTCATCATATGCAGGTCATTTCTGCCATCAGTATTTAGCAAGGCATAATGCTTTGACCAAATAATTTACTGCACGGACTTTCGAGCTCTGCTCATGTTTTAGAAAACAGTTACATGTAGCTATGCTTCAGTTTATGCATATGCAACACCATTATTCACCTCTTCATAACGTGTCTGACCCTAGAGGGTTGAAGAACGCTTTCCTTCAGGCAACCGATGAGGCCAAAAACACCATGTCCTGACAGACACAGCTGGATGCCATTAATTAAAGAAGGATAAGACTGAGCTTCAAATTGAGACACTGATATGAGCTCTGTAACCAACGAGGTCGGATATTAACTATCAAAGAGTGAGCTGGTGGCATATATATTGTGGCCATAGGCCACTTATGAATGGTTTCAATTAAAAACAAATCAAGACACTGAAGAAGCAAAGACTATGATTTGAGACCCCAAGCTGGGGGAAAGTTAACCATGAGTGCCGGGGCCACAACAATGCTCACCTAGGTGCATCATGTACAAAAATGGTTCTATTGAAGGCCACCTTCTGCTTTAGAGGAACCAACATGTAACAAATGCGGGGGTTCTTTTCCAGCCCCTAATATGCTAACAGTTGATGCTGCCATTTTTTACTCCAAATATATGTTAGCTAGTAAGCTAATATGCAAAACCGCACATATTTGAAGGAAGAAAATTTGGCTTGTTAACCGAGCTTATAAAAAGGAAACTCCAATCGGTTCAAGGGAAAAGTAAAAATGTCCAATTCAGAATATTACGCCCAGTATTCGTGTAGTGACGATGCTATACAACAATTTGGGCTTCATGTGCCTGCACGAACTGAAATGGTAGACAAGTTATCATCTCCAATGAAGAGGTTATGAAATGTGAGTCTGCTTGATGGCAGTGCCATTAGGCTCAAGAAAAAAAATCAACACATGTGTGTGACAAATTTGTTTTGGTGAGGCCCTCAGCATGTCGTGGACAGCAGAGCAAGGCAATCGTTGTAGACTGGGTCCTCAAACAAACAAGTGCTACTACAAGATATACTGGGGGCATAAATATGTCACCCCACAATTACTGTTTTCCTTACATTAAGGGCTCCAATTAGGCCCCTCAGCATTTTCAGGACTAAAGATTGAAGGACCTACATGCTAAACTCACCAGGCAAGCTGTAAGCCTGTGACTCAGAAATCAGTTGCTGGACAAGCTTTCGGGATATGTTCTCATTTTTTTCCTGGACTGATGAGGCTAGAGAAAACCATCTACATGCCCTCACTGACAAGGCTGGTGGGCACTCGATTCTCTTTGACCAACGAGGCATGGAGAACACACCCTTTCCGTGACCGATGAGGCCAGAAACACCTTGTCTTGTTTGATAAGGCATGGTAATTCTACTTCGAGCCGGTCGAGGCTGAACTTCCATTTAAGACTTATCATGACTCATGATCACCATGACCATTGAGGTAGGACTTTTTATTATGCTCCTTTATACCACTTGCATTGTCAAAACGCAAGTCACAAGCTTCGATGCTAACTTGGAGGCCATGAGTCAATTCCTCAAAGCTGGGGGCAAGACCACCATGAGTGCCAGGGGCATGAAATACTTCTTCCTCGGCATCTATACAGTACAAAACCATGGCTTTGAGGACAATCTTCTACTTCATGGGGACTAACATGTCACAAATGCAAGGCTGAAGTTCTTCTCCAGACCCCAATATCCCAACGTTTTATGATGCCCAATTCTCTCTAAATGTTAGTCAGTTTAAAATCCATGGATTATACACATTAGAAAGAAAAGTTAGGGTATATCATTCAAGCATTAATAGCTTACCAATGCGATCAAAGAAGAAATAAAAGTTCCAATCTATGGAATCTTTCTTCTACGAAACAAAATCTACTGTAACTTTTTGTATGAACAAGAATCCTCTGGGTTCACTCTCACTATGAAGAAGCATACATGTATAGCCAGCATATATGACATACTTGTATGCGCAATGTTTTTTTCGGCAAGAAAAATAAGATCATCTAGCATGCATGTGATAAGCTAGTTGATCAAAGCAAGTTGATTCTTGTTATTCTCAAAGAAGAAGCTATAAATCAAATATGAGTATATCCAAGTGTATGGCAAGTGAAAAAAGTTAACTGTGAGTGTGGGGGCATGACAGTGCGCCTCTCTGACTCATGGATAGAGTGATGGTCCTAACAAAAGTTGTCTTATATGTTGCAAGAGCTGCCATTAGGTTTCAAGGTGCCATTCAGGTTGATTCGGAGGTGCTAATTACCCAAGTTTGGTTGGGCTGTACTTGCTCACAAGATAAATTCCAGCATGCTTGAAAAGGCTTTCCAAATTTATTCAAAGAGAGTGTACATTAAGCGCACCACATCAAGAATCGACGAAAGAGGGTTCCTACTTCTTGCCACCCATTTTTCGTAGTAATACTGGATTCACTCCAATAAAAGACCTGTAATACTTGCATACATGGTGGAGAGATCAGCCGATATGCATTTGAATGAGTCTTCAAGTTGCTCCTACAAGAGATTTTACGTACATGTATATGCAGGGTTTGATAAAGACAAAGCAACTGTCCAACGTGACTGTAGTAAGACATGCCTACATTAATATGAATTTTGTGCGACTGCAATTGCAATTATTGGCAAGTTCATCCCTGCCATATTCAATTAGCAAAGCAATGGCCGGAGTCTGGCCATTCTCCAAATAAAATTTCAATACAAATAATGTTGCAGGTATTAACCTTGCCATCTCATTATTACTATGTCAAGGGATCCAATTCGGTCCTGTGCATTTTTTCAAGACCTATGGTCGAAGCATCTGCATAGTGACTCTGGTTGAAGTCAGAGAGCTATTTTGCCAGGTTACTGTAGCATAGTTCATAACCAGCTTTCCAGGATAATAATGGAAGCTCTAAACTATGACAAGCAGGAATCACATTCCTCACCAAAAATTAAAACAGTGGTTGTCTGGGGCTTGTTTGAGTACCGCGTCAGATACAAATATATGCTAGTTATGGCGTGATTTTTGCTATAGCCTATTATTATCATATGGGAGTAAACTTCATATACTCAATAAATTCTATTGGTTGGCATTGCCCTTACAGACTGCTCATAAGAGAACTGATGAAACTCATCGAGTGGAAGTATTATGTTTCACTGCATCCTAGTATTGATGGATCAGTGTCTTTATTAATTAATCTTGATCCAGATAAACAGTTGATTTGTCTATTCCATAAGAAAAAATATTGAGGAGTCATATGGTATTTCACCATGTCTTAGTATTAATTGTCTTGCAAATACTTACTCCAACGTGATGGCAAAAGGCTCACAAGTTGTTGCCATATAGTTACAAAGCTATGGTATGGTCTCGCGCCTCAAGTTGCTACTCTATTCATATGCATAACTACAATAAAGTAGTTGCACTTTGATTTATAAATTATAATTTGATTTTGTAAACTACGGTGTTTGCCTGGGCCCTTATAACTAATTGATTATTTGGAACCATATCACTACGGCTTGGTATACAAATTCATCAGAATCATTTGAGCTGTGGCGCACGTGAACATGCCCTATGGTTCACGATTATTAAGTCAGCATTTTTTTGTAGTCATCCATATATACACTTCTTGTGATATTTTTTTGGTCGCTACCCAGAGAAATCACCATAATTTATCCTGCTGCTCCACGTGTCAAAAAAGGAAATCTTCCAAGTAAAAGACTTGAGTTAAACATTCATGAAAGTTTGTTGCTTGCTGCCATTTGACGTACAGCAAGTTCAAAGAACACCCTTTACCTCAATCGACTAATATTATGCTTGGGGCAAATACACATTTTCCCCTATATGGATTATCGTCTATCCAACGGGAAAGGCTACACATGTTGATAGATTCCATCAACTCCAAATATTTTTCTTGCTTAAACTAAAGCAACTATATTGTTATAAGAAGTTCTCTCATGTGAGAAATATTACTATGGTGTTGTTACCTGCACCATGGCAGCTGAAAGAGTATAGCATATTTTTGCCATAACATAAATACTAATCTCGACAAGTATGGCATGTATTTTTGCCATAGCATACATATTGCTCCTTATGAGTATGGTATGGATTTTCGCCATAACATATATATTTCTCTTTGTGAGCATGGCGTGGATTTTTGCTGTAGCATATATTTCTCTTTATGAGTATGGCATGGATTTTCGCCATAACATATATATTTCTCTTTGTGAGCATGGCATGGATTTTCGCCATAACATATATATTTCTCTTTTTGAGTATGGCATGGATTTTCGCCATACAGATATGTTTCTCCCTATGAATATGGCATGGATTTTCACCATACAGATATGTTTCTCCCTATGAATATGGCATGGATTTTCGCCATACATATATGTTTGTACCTATGAATATGGCATGGATTTTCGCCATACATATATGTTTCTCCCTATGAATATGGTACGGACTTTCTTCGTAACATATAAATTTCCCCTACGAGTATAGCATATTTTTGACATAATATATTTATTTATCCTACAACTATGGCATGGATTTTCGCCAGAAATGTATGGAGTCTATTTCGCCAAGACATGGTGAGAGCTTATGATAAGCTTGTTAAGCAATGAGTGTTCCATAAAGGTGAACCCGTGCTTGTTCTTCGACGCCCCATTGTCGTCACACACAAGACAATAGGGAAATTTGAGCAAAAAAAAATGGGAAGGACCGCTTGTTATTGAGCAAGTGTATGAGGGTGGTACCTATCAGTTCGTTGATCAACACGGTTTTTGTCCCATACAGCCCATTAATGGGAGATACCTAAAGAAGTATTTTGGTTGACCCAGTGTCATCATGACTTCTCCCTCTCTCTCCTCTCCCCCTCATTTTTTCCCTCTCTTTTCTAATTTTTACAAAATATGGACTCATTGTCCCACATTGAAAAGGCTTTCTCACAATGTTATCAAGTTGTCAGGTGGTTGTCACTAGAGGATATGACCCTGGACAAGGAATGTCCCAACTAATTTAACTTGTGCCGAAGCGATCTCAACACAATGCACGTGATGTGCACCAACAATGGACGAAAGGGGCTAGTTGAATTCTGATCCAAGTTGGCCCTGGAAGTTGTGGGGTTGTTATGCATTCTATTTAGATTCATTACAAGGGAGATGTCAAAACCTCAAGGGAAAACTATAGGAAAAGAGCATGAAAGGGCTACCTAGCTTGACAAAAGTCTAGTTTAGTGTGAAGCCACATGCCACCCTATTGAGGTCATAACAAGGGTCCAATAAATAAATAAGCCGGCGAGGATTATTAGTCACTAAAGGTGAATGTTACCCTCCAAATTCAAAAGAGGTCCACTCAAGTGAAGAGACAATCAAAATCAAGATGGATACCAATGAAGTAGTCCATCAACATTAAGTCTCCAAGAGTGAAGCAAATGATGTAAGGGCCCAAATCAATCGGAAGGTCAAGTGTCAATAACCAGAAGGCGGAGGGTAGCTATTCACCATCCTCGGCCAAAAGTAATGGCAAAATAGCACCTTGACAATATCCAAAAAAAAAAAACTTTCCTCAATACCACAGCCATATCCCTCATTTCTCGCTGGGTGGAGGTAGAAGGCATGAGGCACATGACTGAAGGGAGATTTGGTAACGGTTCTTCTAGCCCCTAGAGGTCCTAACGAAGTGTTGATCCTCCATACACCGATATCACGAGGGAGCAGATGCACAAGTCAAAATTGGGTTGACAATCTGGATGCAAAGTAAAACTTATCCTCTAGTGATGATCACTGTCGGCTGCCACATAGCTTGATGATTAGAGGGAAAGCCAATATATTGTTTTTTTAAAAGTAATCAACACATCTATTATACTTTTATCATGCTTATTCCTCCAATTCAGAGACTGCAACGTGCATGTTCTCTAAGGAAAGTGAAAAGAAAAATCATCAAAAGTTTTTCTTTCTCTCATTTTCCTTCTTCTTTTTTGAAAGAGAGAAAGTTGACTCGAGCTACTAAACGACATATGCTCACCGTGCGTGTCAAATGCACGATAATATCATTGTAGGAATCTTTCCCGTACTGCGGGCGAAGTGTGTTCATGGTGTTTCGAACACATAAATATATTTCTATATGGAAGCAGTGAAGCGGGCCAACGCGGTGACTGTGGATCTTGTGGAAGACATTGAGATTAATGGCTGGCACCTTTACCGCATATGGTCGCATTCGTCTCGATGTGAAGTTCTCATTGGCCGACACTAATATGTTTAGTCACAATGAAACGAATTATTTTGAGGGCAGGTACCATGATATGGTCTAGTCCGTCTTGGCAAGATTCTCATTGGTTGGCACTAATGTATTTAGTCACAATGACAATAAGAATTATATGCCTATAAACTTGTGTAACACAGTTGTGGCATATGTGTTTGCCACATCTCTGTGTTTTAGCTGGTCATACAAGCACCGACTGAAATTTATCTTTTATATTGGAATTGTGGCAAGGTTTTTACGCTACATTATCCTGTGTTTTAGTTGGTCATGCAAGCACCGACTGAAATTTATATCTTTTTAATCAAAGTGTGGCATGGGTTTTACGCTACATTTATCATGTGTTTAGTTGGTCATGCAAGTACCAACTGAAATTCATCATGCTTATTGGCATTTGTGGCATGGTTTTTTCGCTACATTTATCATGTGTTTTAGTTAGTCATGCAAGTACCGGCTGAAACTTATAATTTTTATTTTTGTGGCAATCCCGTATTTTAATCAAAATGGTGGCATGGTCTTTCGCTAGGACATCTTGTTTCTTTTGTTAACTTTTGGATTTTAGTGAGTGGAATTCATAACATGTTCTTTAGTTGTGACTTCCCTCCTTATCCAATTCTGAGATTCCCAAGAGGGTACTGACGGTATCTCAACAATGAGAAAATAAAAAATGTTGTGCACTTCTGAGCGAGCTCACAACTCGTTAACAACCCTCTTGTGTTAGCCACGGATGCTATCACAACTCCAGCTACTCACGCACACATACAAAAAAAAATTAATCCTTTCACCAAGGCGGGTTCAATCTACTTGGCCGGGGGCATCTATCTGACGATGGTACATACAAATCCGCCAAGGCAAAGAGAAAATGACAGACTATTACTCGACTATGATATCTTGATCTGTTTATAATGAATAAACAAGAAATGGAAATTCGGGGAAAGTCTAGAGGCCACAAATCACTTATCTACGCTACAAAAAAAAAAAAGAATTGAAATGTCCCTCATGTCTGGAAAGTACATGATGCAAAGAAAGAAAGCAAGGAGCGGACATGCTTAGTGAGTCCCTCATCGTCCTGGTTATGTAATTGAGCAATAGCCTCTTCAATATTCTGGAGTTGCTTTTGATTCTGGACAGAAGTGGCTTCCAGCTCAGATGCTAATACAGTACTCTTTGCCAATCGATCTTGGTGTTGAGACAATTGACGGGATGTCTCCTCCTTCTTAAGGACCTCCTGAGCATGACGGTCGTCAACCTTCTCAAGTTGGGCAGTCAGTTTCGCTATTTGTGCTCGCAATGCCTGACCATCGGACAAGTACTTCTTCAGCTTTTCATCATGAGAAGTGAGTTGCTTTTCAAGGCCTTCAGTTATTTGCACCATCAAGGAGTGCTTGGTAGCCACAGAATGGTTGGACGCCTTGATGGTTTCAACCTGCTGGTTTAATTGTTCACGCTTTGCAAAAAGATTTGCAGCTAATGAGGCCGGTTCCTTGGAAAGAACTCTCCTCAGAGCATTGAATCCAGCTATCAACTTCTTTATCTCAGGGGATGGTTGTTTGAACCATTCACCCCATAACTTGACATTTGCATCTATCTCCGAGATCACATCGTCTTTATCAAAAGGGCGTGTGCGAATTTTACTCTGGAAACGATCAAGGTCTTTGCGGGCATAATCTAGAAAACGTGCTGATAAGGCGTCTACACCTGTTGGTAGACACACATGTTGTTGTGCATCAAACTCGCTATCGCCAGTCTCATCTGCGAGATTGCCAGTTGTGTTTACCCCCATTTTGAGCATGCTGGCCACCTGCTCAATTTCTGAATATAGCCTCTCATATTCTGCAACTTCTAGCTTGAGATTCATGGGATTGACTAAAGAAAAAAAGCACATATGCGTGAGAGCATGTACTACAGTATTTTAACCATAAATAAATAAATATGGAAAGGAATAAGAAGCGACGAGTTACCTGCTTCTTCCATCCTTTTTCTTTTAGGCGCACGAGTCATCCTTGTGGCAAAGAAAGTTGATGTAACAGCTTCTGGCGTGGGGAACAGGAACATAGAAAAGAAAGAAGGTTGACTGATCAGATGCTCACCTGATGGTTGTTGACGACGAGAGGTTTATCTTCGACGAAGCAATTGCTTGATCTTGGCGGTGTCCAACGGCACGGCCAGTAGCCAATTATAGAATACAGCTTATCTCTAAACCATAGCTTATGCAAACGCTATTCTGTTCTGGGAGTTCGTATCCCATACGACAATAGAGTCGAGAACGGATCTGGCCCATATTTCATACGTGTGCATGTATGCCTGTCTGGAGGCAGTCCGGATGTTCGAGGACAGGAAGAAATATATGTCCCCGAGTCGAATTCCTGCTGCTTCGCGCATAAACTCGGCTCGGCGGGGGCATTTGTTTGATGGTATATTTTTATTCAAATAGATGCGTGAAGTTTTAATGGGCTTGTGAAGGCATCCTCCACCAGTATTGCCAGCCTAGGCATACATTGCCAAGAGACCAAACAATTGTAGTTTACGTATTAGCTTATAATGAGCTTAATCACGTGATTAGTTTAATTGGCCGCAGCTGATGGGCCATGATGCACATATAGTTTAGCTGGCGTGGGGTCTGGCCCTGGCCCGTGACACACGATTGCCATGCAGCCGTCCTGTTGGAGATAAAATCACGTACGTAACGTGAGATAAACACGAAAAGAGTTCAAGCAAATAACATATTCGGAGGCCACTCATACGGATCAGTGGGCCTTTAGTATATGCCGGTCCTACAACTCGGTGAAGAAGCAAGGACCTGTTCGCACGGGTCGGTGCAGTGTTTAGTCCCGGAGAGATACGAGCGCAGTTCTATCTCCAACTTAATTAAACGGAAGTTTGTTCAGCGGATCGGACGCGTAAAACAAATTCCCGGCGGCGCGCACGTAGCAGCTGGCTTCCCATGTCTACCCTAATCCCTGCCTATATAAACAAGCAAAAGCCCTACGTGCTAGGGGTTGGAGGCATCAACGCCGCCGCCGCCAGGCTGCCATTCCAAAAAATACACCAATGCCGCCGCTAGGATAGGCACACGCAAACAAAAGCTGAAGCTCCGCCAGGCTGCACGTCGTCGTCGTCGCGAGTGAACACCGCCGAAGCCTTAAGTCGAAGATTGAACACCGCCGAAGCGCACACCGAGATCATCAACGCTCAAGTGCAGGCTTGCAGTCCAGTGGAAGATTAGCTGAAGATTAATCTACACGCAACTACAAGCTGATGGCCCGTTCTCGCATCTCATCAATATCAAAGGTGCCTATGGTGGGAGTTTGAAGTGCCGTATGGCCTCCCATGATACGCCTCATCGTAACAAGGTCAAAGATGTTGATCTATTGTGGGAGTTTAAAGTGCCGTATGGCCTCCTATAATACTTCTCATCTCACAAGATCTAAGAGATGTGGGAGTTTGAAGTGCCGTATGGCCTCCCATAATATTCCTCGTTGCACCAAAATCAAAGATGTGATCTATTGTGGGAGTTTAAAGTGCCGTATGGCCTCCTATGATACTTCTCATCTCCGAGTCCTAAGATGTCCATTTTGGAAGTTTAAAGTGCCGTACGGCCTCCCATAAGCCATGATACATCTATCTCAACGATGCTTTTGAGAGACGACTGACCAAGACGGGAGATTGAAGTGCCGAATGGCCTCCCATGATTATTTCCATAGTTATGACGCCGAAAGGCTCGGCAATTTATAAAGACGGGAGATTGAAGTGCCGAATGGCCTCCCACGATTATTTCCATCGTTATGACGCCGAAAGGCTCGACAATTTATAAACACGGGAGATTAAAGTGCCGAATGGCCTCCCATGATTATTTCCATAGTTATGACGCCGAAAGGCTCGATAATTTATAAAGACGGGAGATTGAAGTGCCGAATGGCCTCCCATGATTATTTCCATAGTTATGACGCCGAAAGGCTCGATAATTTATAAAGACGGGAGATTGAAGTGCCGAATGGTCTCCCATGATTAGTTCCATATTTATGACGCCGCAAGGCTCGACAATTTATAAAGACGGGAGATTGAAGGGCCGAATGGCCTCCCATGATTATTTCTATATTTAGTGACGCCGAAAGACTCGACAAAATGCTGCTTACTTCATACGTGAGAACAAAGTTTACATGTTCTACACACTCGCTAAATTTTGGTTATGTATTGACAAGATAAAAGTCATACTCCACCGACATGTCCTTCCTAGACGGATCGAACATATTGTTGCCGGGTACCGACGAGGCAAAGGCGACCTTTTTCGTTCGAGTTAATGAAGATTGGCGTATACATGACTGGACACCGACGAGGCGAAAGTCATCCCCTTCATTAACATCTACACCGTTTATATTCGACGTGACGATGGTGCAGTTTGTGACTGAGTTTTGGCCATGCAAAAGCCATCCTCATCATGTGCATCTCCACATGTAGCTTGTATATGAATGAGCTATAGTTTTATATGAAGACACGACCATTATGCGCAGCTTAATCGGAGGTGTTCTATAGACTCGCTCTATAGATGTAATTAACCGGCCGTGCCCTATAAGGCCCCGGAATCGGCGAACTACGCAATCTCTCCAGTTAGATATCTCCTTAAGCAATGACGCACAAGACGAAAGAAGACAAAGTCATGTGAACTATGTATTTTGTAATATGATTATTAATGAAATATATGGTTACTCGCTACACGTTTTGTATGTGTACTTTCAGTGTTTTGTCTTCATTTTGTTTTCACGAAC